>VWZE01003727.1:224937-261523 GCA_013396675.1 Eubucco bourcierii
CCCCAAATTAAAAAAAACCACAGCAAACAAAAGAAAAAAAAAAAAAAAAAAAAAAAAAAACTCAAGCATTTGTGGATACAATACAAGCAGCTTTGACCGATTTCTTCCCTGGGTGTCCAGTAAGGAATGAAGAGCCGATAAGGGCTGCAGCCACAGCCTCCGTCCTGTACAGCGTGGGAGCAGCATACCATCACCGAGCTTGGCTCCCAGCTCCCGCTCAGCATCCGAAAAGGTCATCAGAGTCCCTCTGGTTTTGTTTATTTCCCCTTGTTAACAACAATCTGAACCCAGTAAGCTTCAATTCATAACGCTCTTTACATTCTTTCTCCAGACTGAACTCCAGTTCAGGCCAGGCCTATTTCTGTCTCATCTCCTACTCTGTGTACTTTGGCACTGTTCCTTCAACACTTTTAACAGTGCTGGATGAAGAACTGACACTACAGAATAGGGCAGGAATTCATGGAACCACAGACTTTACAGTGCTCTTCAGTCATTAATAACCTTAACGCCTTGAACTCAAATCAAATACTATGTAAAACTCCATTTATAATTCAAAATTTCATTCCAAAGGACCTTGTTTCCTGCAATATCTATCAGAGCTTGATTCTGAGCTCCTGCCCGCAGCGCAGCGGGCGGGGAACAGTCGAGCTCCACCATCGGGAGCCTCTTGGCACTGCAGGTTACAGCAAGCTCGCCCCCAAGGCTCCTTCGCTTCCTTTACTGCACTCCGATTCCCACCGTGTCCCCAGATCTCACCACGGGAGGGGTCCAGAGGCTGTCTGGCCAAAAAAAAAAAAAAAACCAAAAAAAACCACCAAAAAAAACAAAAAAAAACCCAAACAAACAACAAGAAAACAAAACACAATCAACCCGACAGCTTCTTTTATTTTTCCAGGAGAAACGAATCCAATTACAAACCCCATCAGCAAATAACATTACCAACAGCAACTTGAGCACCCTGAGAGCAGGACATCCCAGAGCTGCTCATCCATAATGATGAGAAATACTCTACATTCATGCTATGCAACATAAAGCAATAGCCCATGTCAGGAACAGCAATCAACATTTGTAATTACTACTCAGTTATTAATAAACCAGGAACAGCAATCAACATTTGTAATTACTACTCAGTTATTAATAAACCAGGAATCAATTTTTTCTTGAAGGAGCCATTCTCCAAACAAGCTTTATGGAGACCACAGCACTAAGCAGTTGGTGCTTAAAGCTGCCAAGAGACCATGGAAACACGGACTTTGCAGATTAATGGTATGCTGTTCTTTAAAAGGCTTTATGTTCTGGTCATGTCTTCATATGACAAAAAAAAAAAAAAAAGCCCATGTTTTTAAAAGTCTTAGGTGGAATATAGTGTACTTAAATGATCCTTTAGGGGTCTTTTTTGACAAAGCAGAGTTATATGAGGTTCAACGAGGCCAAGTGCCAGGTCCTGCACTTGGGACACAACAGTTCCCTGGAATGCTCTAGGCCTGGGGTAGAGCGACTGCAAAGCTGCCTGGAAGAAAAGGACCATGGGGTGCTGGTTGACAACAGGCTGAAGACAAGCCAGTGTGTGCCCCGGTGGCCAAAAACATCCTAGCCAAGATCAGCAACAGTGTGGCCAGCAGGACTGGAGAAGCAAGCAATTGTCCCCCTGTACTCAGTGCTGGTGAGGCCACACCTCAAATACTGAGTTCAGTTTTGGGCCACTCAGACATTGAGGGGCTGGAGCATGTCCAAAGAAGGACAAAGAACTTGGTGAAGGGTCTGGAGATCAGGGGTGATGAGGAGCATCTGAAGGAACTGGGGTTGTTTAGTCTGGAAAAGAGGAGACTCATGGGAGGGAGACTTTCTGAGTCTCTCCAACTCCCTGAAATGAAGTTGGAGCAATGTGGGGATCAGTCTCTTCTCACATGCAACATGCGACAGGACAAGAGAAAATGCCCTCAAGTTGCACCATGGGAGGTTTTGGTTGGACGTTAGGAAGATTTTCTTCCTCGAAAGGGTTGTTAAGGCCTGGAACAAGCTTCCCAGAGCAGTGGTGGAGTCACCATCCCTGGAAGTATTCAAAAGCCATGTAGATGTGGTGCCAAAGGTCATGGTTTAGTGATGACCTGGCAGTGCTGTGTTAATGGTTGGACTTGATCTTAGTCTTTTGCAACCTTAACAGTTCTATGATTTTGACCTGGGACAAACAAAAACTATTAGATACAAACCTCATACACAGTACAGTAAGCTTTAGGGTTATTTTCCTCCATAAAAGACACGGTAAATACAGAAAAGACTGACCTAGAATTCCTTAAGATGCCAGACGCAATAATTGAAAAGCTATTTAAACAAATTTTGCTTCGCAAACTATCAACAAGTCAGATAGTCAATTATCCCTAAAGAAAAAGGTAGTGCAACTGTAATCACAGAACTACACCTGCATAATTAAAACATAACTCAGTAAGTTGTTCTCAGTTTTAATACCAAGGCACCTGCAGCCTTTCAGTACCTGAAAGGGGCCTACAAGACAGCTGGGAAGGGGCTTTTTAATAAGGGTTTACAGTGATAGGACAAGGGGAAATGGATTGAAGCTTGAGGAGGGCAGATTTAGATTGAAGATTAAGAAGAAATTCTTTACAGTGAGGGTAGTGAGACACTGGAACATGTTGCCCAGGGAGGTTCTGGATGACTACTCCCTCTAGGTGTCGAAGGCCAGGCTGGATGAGGCCTTGAACAGCCCGGCCCAGTAGAAGGCATCCCTGACCATGGTGGGGGGTTGGTGGGGGCCTTTGAGGTCACTTCCAATCCAAATCATTTTATGATTCTATGAAAGAAAGGAGTTTATTTTAGAAGCTTTCAGAGGAATAAAGCCAAGTTTCCATGAGATGACATCTTGTGTATGCATCTATACACACACACACACACATCTGTGAATATCACCTTTTCAATACTATAAAGTATTTTGTGATGTGTTCAGTTGCCATCCTGTGAAAATGGACATTTCCAAGCATAACAGAAATACAGTAATCTGAAGCCAGCTGCTAGGAGAAAGAAACAGCATCATATTCAGTATGAAACTCCTAGTATTCAGCATAAGAGTTGCTCTGCACCAAAACTTTTTTTTTTTACTATTAAAAATGCATTTACTTTCTTTACAAATGGATGACAGAGGTTTATTGATTTCACTTAGAACAGGCCTCAGCTCCCCTCCAAGCATTACACCATAAAATGAATTGCTCAAGGATTACCAGTGTAAAACCATTGCAAAGCCAAACCATTCGTTTTTAGCCATTATAACTGTAAATTCAACTCTCCATGCATCATTTCACATAAATGTCCACTGCACAAAACTATGCCATATGCAGCTTATAGAATATGGCAAATAACACTGTCTGTAGACACGGAGTGTGCACTCCAACAATATCCGCTTGTGAGTATCACACCCAGGCCCCTAACAGCACTTCAATGGTGCCTCAAACACCACTGTGAGTAAAGAAACTTCAATTAGCTTAAGTTAAAGCACCTGCTTAAAGACCATAAAATCCCAGGATTCCAACATGGTGAGGTTGGAAAGGACCTCTGGAGATCATCCAGTCCAACTCTCCTGCTAAAACAAGGGCACCCACAGCAGCTTGACCACGATCACAATGTTTGGGAGGATCTGGAATCTCTCCAGAGAAGGAGACTCCACAACCTCTCTGGGCAGCCTGCTTCAGGGCTCCAGCACCCTCACACCAAAGGATTTTCTCCTCCTGTTCAAGTGGAACCTCCTGAGGATCAGTTTGTGCCTGTTCCTCTTTGTCCTGTCACTGGGCACCACTGAAGAGTCTAGCCCTGTCCTCTTGACCCTACCCTTTAGCTATTGATCAGCATTTATTCAACCCCCTCTCAAGCTGCTCTTCTTCAGGTTAAACAACCCCAGGTCTCTCAGCCTTTCCTCCTCACAGAGATGCTCCAGGCCCCTCAGCATCCTTGTAGCCTCCACTGGACTCTCTCCAGTATTTCCCTGTCTCTACTGATCTGGGGAAAGCCCATGACTGGACCCAGAACTGCAGATGTGGATTCGTCAGAGCAAAGCAGAAACAATCTTCTTCAACCTGCTGGCTACATTCTTCTCAACGTATCCCATTAGATGTTAGAAGAAGTGACCTTCTTGAACAGATTGAAGGGAACTTTTAAAAACCTATTATTATTTTTAACAGTGAAGACTTTGCAAATAATTTGTTTTCTTTTTCTACTTAATAAGTATATTTCTTACTCCTAGTGAGGCTTTGTTTGATAGGTTGGACCAGATGATATCTCAAGGCTTCTCCCAACCTGGGTTTGTAGGATTCTATTGCACACTAAAGCAATGGGGAAAAGCTGCAGAAAGCACGACTGCAAAATTGCTTCTCTGACAGAGCCAATCTGGGCAGGAGAAGACACCGCAGCAGTTCTATTTTTACAAATATGTGGTTTGGCTCGAAATGTCAGTTCAAGAAGTCAGATCTAGCAAGCTTTTCATGGCCAGATAAGCCACTCAAAACCTTCATCAGAGCACTGTTTACTTTGGTAACTGGTGAGTCATCTGGAAGGAGCTCTCACTCATCCCTTAACTTTTGCCTGTATCATTTGTAACTGCATGATTTTCTAAAAGGCACCAACAAAAACATTTTTAAGCAGCAGAAATCATCCAATAAGGGATAAACTTATTACAGAACTATAGGGAACCAAGCCTGAGAAACTCAAGTGGCCACCACAACCTCAGAGTAAGGGGAAAGGAGTCACACAACCAGGCTGAGGAGATTCTCCACGGCTGCCAAAATAACTAGGTGGTTGACAATGGCCTTTCTGTGGTCCAAACTGCTGAAAATGCCTTGGAGTGTGGCTTCTGGTTCTTGCCAGCTCTCACTCTAGAGTAGCAGCAAACAAAGGCCTCATGGCAGTGGTTTGCATTAGCCCTCCAGTCAACTCTCCTGACTGGCATACCACATTCACCTAAAGTTTAGTTGCTGGGAGTCATTTAACAACTACATGGGAAGCAAAATTTTCTTCTCCCCTGCTGCCTTACTAAGCCGAAGGGCATTGCTGGTGTCTCCACAGAACAGATATAAACACTAAGATTTTATAAACTGTATTGATTAAAGCTGCATAGATTAGCAATATTTTGGACTCCATGGCATAAAACCAAAAACTTTCAGCTTCAGAATCATAGATTCATTTTGGTTGCAAGAGACCTTTAAGATCATCGGGTCCAATCATTAACCCAGCACTGCCAAGTCACCATTAAACCATGTCACTCAGCACCACATCTATACACCTTTTAAATACCTCCAGGAATGGGTACTTCACCACTGTGCTGGGCAGCCTGTTTCAGGTCTCAACAATCCTTTTGGGGAAAAAATTTTTGCTAATGTCCAATCTAAACCTCCCCTGGTGAAACCTGAGGCCATTTCATCTGTTCTTGTCACTTGTTCCTTGGAAGAAAAGATTGACCTCCACCTTGACCAACCTCCTTTCAGGTAGTTGCAAAGAGCAAGAAAGTCTCTCCAGATGTTGATTCTTTCCATCCTCTGAACAGGCAGAACAAGAGACTTCACTGGCTACTAGCAGTACAATGGTGCAGTATCTTCACTCCCTGTTTAACAGCTATCAAGTGGAGGAAACAGTCACACCTGCAGGTTACCTGCTATTGATACAGGTTTGAGACTTCAGTAGCTTTTAGGAAGCTGCAGAAACATTCAGTTCTCTCTAGTATTGGGTGATAGGATTAAAGGAAATGTCCTGAAATTATGCCAGGGGAGGTTTAGGTTGGTTGTGAAGGAAAATTGCTTTCCTACCAGAATGGCCACGCACTGGAACAGGCTGCCAGGGAGGTGGTGGAGTCACCATCCCTGGAGGTGTTCAAGAAATGCATGGACGTGGGACTCCAGGATGTGCTTTAATGGCCATGGTGGTGTAGGGATGATGGTTGGACTCAATCATCTTGGAGGTCTCTTCCGGTTGAAGAGAATTCTATAATTCTCTGCTAATATTATCCGCAGATGATCAGCAAACTTGGCTCAAAAAACTTCAGAATTAAGCACCAGAAGTCTTTTACAAGAAGCTAACTTCAATGCCACAAAGCACAAAAACAACAGAGATATACAAAGGGTACAGTGTCTGGCCCTGCTACTTGGCCTACAACAGTACTGAAATGCCACCTACAAGTCCCAGAAGTGGCATTATTCTTCTTTTCTCTGACATCTCCCTTACAAACACATGTTTTGCCAGCTCTTCTACAGAAGCAATAACTCCAGGCAGCTCACTGCAGGCAGATTCATGAGAGCTTAGTTGGGCATCTACTAATCTATGCAGATGCAGCAATGCTTTATCTGCAGGCCACAGCTCAGTGCAGGGGGTTGCAGTCAGCACACTGGCAGCAGAAGTTCAGCCTGTGCAGATTGGTGTCAGTCCTCTGCAAGGCTCATGGCCCTGGCACAGACCACAGGGAACATGACATTACACAGCCAAAGCAGCAGTGGCAGAAGGAGAGGTTAATGGATATAGGAAAGCTGTTCCATGGTTTTGGAAGGAGTAAAAGGAAAATTATGACAGTATTTCTGCTCTTGCTGCAGGTTTGAGTGTTCAGTCTGGTTTAGGAAGCTGTGAAAAGGAGGGAAACATTAAATATTATCTGTGGATTATAAAATTCCACTGAGTTTTACTAGTGCAAAAATGCAAGCATACTCCAAAGTGATTCATAAAGCAGATGTGAGGAGGGAAGGAGGAGGGGGAAAAAATAAAGATGAGAACATTAACTTTTTTTACCCTAAACAAAACAGTCTTTTCCTTTTTGCATGAGGATAGCTTCAATCTGCTAAACAGGAAGATGCTGTGCTGACACTTTGCTTTGTTTGTTCACCTTTCAAAATCTTCTCAAAACAATGCCATGAGCTATGTTCAAACAGAAATTAGCCTAGATTAATTTAAGTGCTTTACTATGAGGGTGGTGAACAGGTTTCCCAGGGAGGTGGTGGAGGCTCCATCCCTGTAGACATTCAAGGTGAGAGCTCTGACCTTGCAGATGTACTTGCTGACTGCAGGGGGGTTGCACTAGATGACCTTGGACAGTCCCTTCCAATCCAATGCAACTGTGATTCCATGACTCCCACAGCATCCTGGTTTGCATCAGGAATAATGTGACCAGCAGGTTGAGGGATGTGAGTCACCTCTACTCAGCACTGGTGAAGCCACACCTCAAATACTGGTTTCAGATTTGGGACCCTCAGTCCAAGAAGGACATTGAGGTGCTGGAGTAGGTCCAGAGAAGGGCAACAAAGCTGGTGAAGAGTCTGGAGAAGGGGTCTGGTGAGGAGCAGCTGAGGGAACTGGGGTTCTTTTGTTCAGAGAAGAGAAGGCTAAGGGGAGACCTCACTGTCCTCTACAACTTCCCAAAAGGAGGTTGGAGCAAGGTAGAGGTTGGTCTCTTCTCACATGCAACGAGCAATAGGACAAGAGGAAATGGCTTTGAGTTGCACCAGGGGAGGTTTAGGTTGGAGATTAGGAAAACTTTCTTCACAGAAAGAGTGGTCAGGCACTGGAACAGGCTGTCCAGGGAAGTGGTGGAGTCCAAATTCCAGGAGGGATTTAAAAGACACATGAATGTGCTGCTAAGGGACATGGACAAGTTGTAGCAGCTTAGCAGTAGTGGTGGGATTGTGAGCTCTAGGCAAGTAGTTGGGTGTGATGATCTCACCCAACCTCAACAGTTCTATGATTCTAACTTGCCTTAATCACTGTATTTCTTCTGTCTGGTATAGTCCAACAAGATTGGGATGTACTTAGCTGACTGCTGGACAAACATGAAGCTCTCCCATGGAAATAAAATAATAAATCACTAAATACTTACCAAAGTTACTCCTAAAGCATTATTACGTTTTCAAAATGGAAGTATTTGCCATGATTATTGTTTTCACCAAATTGTTCAGCCTTTTAAACCAGCAGAGCACAAAGCTTTCTTCTATGGAGAATTTGGATGTGTGGCCTTGAAGCCATCAAAGTCCAAAAATCAATGCTACAACCCGAGTTGTTTATGTAGGTCAATCCAAAGCATCTTTTCTTCTAGACACAATGCAGAACCTGGAAAACACTCACTCTGAAAGTGTAGGTGCTGACAACCCATGCTGGGATATTGGAAGTGGTAAGCACTCCCCATGCAAGGCAACACAAGTGAAAGGTGGGTGCTAATTCCTTGGCTGCTGCTGCTGGCAGCCAAGTCCACTAACTGAGGAGGCCACCAGTGAACATTAAGAGTTTTGTCCCACACCATTGCTACTGAGGAGAAATAAAGGGGTTCACAGGCAGATCTTTTCAGCTGAAGTTTGCTCTCAGTGTTTTTAGCTGTCCTGTTACCACAAGTTCTCACCCTATCTGTGCTAGAAATCACTGAATCACTGAATATTAGAGGTTGGAAGTGACCTCCAGAGATCATCGAGGCTAACCTCCCCCCTCTAGGATCACCTAGAGTAGTCTGCACAGGAATGCATCAAGGCAGGTTTTGCATGAGGAGACTCCACAACCTCCCTGGCCAGCCTGTTCCAGTGCTCTGTTACCCTCAATGTAAAGAAGTTTCTCCTCACGTTGAGGTGAAACCTATGATCAAGTTTGTATCCGTTGCTCCTTGTCTTATTACTGTTGCTCCTTGTCGTATTACTGCACACCCCTGGGCATGGTTTCAGTGTTTATTTTCCGTGGCCTTTTCCTCTCATACTCTTTTGTTGACCTGACACCACACATTTAGTCTTCTAATAACATTAAGACTTTATCAGCAACATCCAGCCTCAAGTAGTTAACCACTGCTGTCATATCAGAGCTGGCAAGTGCGCACTCCTCAGCCTCTTCAGAGCAAAGTCGAGTGGCTTAGCATAGGATATGGAAACACTTATAAAGTTATGAGAGCTTGATGAGATTCCAGTAGTGCCAAAACAATAAATCTCATCCAAAAATTCCACACCATTAAAAACAGAAAGGAAAAAAAAATAATTTTCAGTAGACTGCATGAATTAATACCTCAGTTGGCCCAAAGTGCCACAGAAGGATGTCACTCATCTTTAATCTGAAGGACATCATCAATTACACATCTCAGACATGTTCTTCTAACTGAAGCTAGTCTTAAAATAGATTGATCTTCCCCTTAGAGACTGGATTCTTATTCTGGTATGGGTTACTTAGTCCTCCTGCTGCAAGGTGTCTCTGGCACACCCTCAAGTGCCAAGCTCATGCCTGATGTCCTTCATAGGGAAGGGACCTCAAAAGATTATCTAGTCTAACCCCTCTGCCAGAGCATGATGACCCATACCAGATCACACAGGAACACATCCAAACAGGTCTTGAATATCTCCAGAGAGATCTTCTCTAAGATGAAAGCACAGGTATGCACACTGATGGCTGTGCTACAGCCACTCAGAAATTCTCCTTCACGCCTTATTTCTTCTTGTGGTTTTGAGCCTTCTTTTGGATGTTCTTAACGGCATTCAGAAACCCACATGAAACTCCTACATATGTTAATAGTCAGGCTGGCTTTCTTGGACACCAACATCAAGAAACAAAGACCATAAGCCTCTTGGAACAACAGTCAGTTGTGCGGGTTGGAGGAACTGAACTGCCCACTGGTACAGTCATGGCGAAGACTGTCACTGCAAGGAATTTAGGAGAGAGCCAGGTACAGATGAGAATAGTGACTCAGGCTCTTTGTGTGAAGTTCTGGTTCAGGTTTCTGCAGCACAAAATGACACCCAAATGCCTGAGATTGTATCACACATGAATATTTATGGTCATATGAAGGCAGAGATACAATGGCAGCAGAAACGTTAATAAAAGTGTTATGGATTCATTTCTGGTGTGATTATCACAGAACTGGTTTTGGTTGGAACCACAATTTTGGTTGGAAAAGACCTCTAAGGTCACTGAGTCCTACCATCAACCTAACACCCACATGCCCATTAAGCCATGTCCCAAAGTGTCATGTCCACATATTTCTTGAACATCTCCAGAGATGATGACTCTACCACCTCCCTTAGAAGCCTGCATAATCACTTTTTCTGTGAAGAAACTTTTCCTAATATGCAACTTAAATGTCTTCTGGCACCATTTCAGGCTATTTCCTTGCATTCTGTCACCTGATACTAAGGAGAAGAGACCTACTCCCACCTCACTGCAACGTCCTTTCAGGGAGTTTTAGAGACCCCTCATTATGTGGTCCAAGACCCCAGTGTTCCAGCCAAACTATATAAATACAGATAAAACTGTCCACACGTCAAAGATCAAGAAGCCAAATTTAACACAAGAGAATAACTAAATGAAATTCCATCTCTCTCTCACACATGCTAAATTAAAATACTCTGTAGTGAAGTTCAGCGTCCACATCTACAAAGCCTGTGCCATGTCAGGAAATATAAATAAAAACAGGAAGAATAGAATTCACCTCACTCTCCAGCCACATCTCACATTTACTCAGCTCTTTCAAGCATGTTATGGTGCTGATTACAATAATGCCTTAAGGCACAACAGGATTTTTTTTCTGTTTTTCTGATCTTCATTTTAAAAATGCTTTGTAATGTCACCAAGGCAATACAATTCTTACTTAATGATAAGGTCGAAGAGCACCCTATAATTTAAAACACTGCACTTCTAATTGACAAAAATGAGTCAAGAAAAGCAGGATGAGTTCAGATCCTGTTCTGAGTACAACAGAACTTCAAACAGTCCTGAAAAACATCTGAGCTAATAAAAAACAGACCCTGCTTCAATAAGCTTTCAGCAAGAAAATTTCACCTACATTTTTACTCTTGGAATTTGGGAAAGTTGGAGGAGCCAGCAAGGTCTGAAGAGGAGATGTGAAAGGATAATAGGGAAATCTGCACTATTTAGGAAATCAAGAAAGCACATGACCAAAACCAGACTCTGACCTCAATGATACTGCTGTAAATACAAAGCAACACCACTGACTGCAATGGAATTACTCAGGATTTACTCCATGCTAAGTGAGGTCAGAACCTGTTCAATGAGACAGAACAGCAAATTGGGAAACACAGCTTTTTTAGCCACACAATGAGGTGTTTGATTGTAAGAAACTGTTTAATGCTATGTAGCCACAATACAAAAGGTGAGGTGGACTTCAGGCACCACATAAACACCTATAGTCACAATTTCTAAAGCTTGAAAAGTTTTATGCACTCCAAATCTCTCTATAAACAAGATTATGCAAATTAAAAGGTTAATTCCAAACATGTTTCATTTATTTAGAGCTTTTCTCTCTGCATTTTAATCTCTAACTATACTCATCATCCCCATGAAATAGGCATGCAACATTAGCTCTTCAGTTGCCTCCCTCATGGCCTTAACCAAAACAGATTCGCCAGCTCTTTCCCCCTGCTAAGCCAGAGATCCAACTCCATAAGCTGCCACACCCCTATGCTGTGGAACTTGTAGAAGAATAGACAGAGGGCATCTGATCAATGGTCAACAAGAGCTAAAGAGTGGGGAGCAATAGGACGGGGATGGACTATTTCCAGTGGATCGCAGTGACAGGACCATAGGAAGATGGGACAAACTGTAACCCAGAAGGTTTCATCTGAACAGGAGGAGAAATTTCTTTGCTGTGAGGGTGCTGGAGCCCTGAAGCAGGCTGCCCAGAGAGGTTGTGGAGTCTCTTTTTCTGGAGAGATTTCAAACCCACCTGGACATTGTGATCCTGGGTAAGCCACTGTGGATGACTCTGCTTTAGTTGGGGGGTGTTGACTGGATGATCCCAAGAGGTCCCTTCCAACCCCCACCAGTCTGGGATTTCTGCACCTTCCCTCTTACAGAAAAAAAAAAACAACTGGCTATGGATCAGTCCAAGTGGCTACGCCAAACCACTGAAATCTTGAAAGTTTCCCTTAAAGTGGTAAGTTGCTAAATTCTTTCAAATTCAGTTTAGCCTCTACACATCATTTTCATCTGACTGTACCATGGTTCATTTAGGTAATGGAATGATATTTAATTATGCTTTCATGGGTGGGAAAAGGGTTGAGCGTTTGCAGTATCGACATGATCTCTACTTTTCACACCCTAAGCACGAGCAGCAACAGTAATATTTAGAACAAAGCCTGACACACAAAGTAGTCACATTTTTTCTCCCACTGTCAGCATTCAGAGACTGTCTGGATCAGCACACACACCAGTCCTGGTTAGCTCAATCTTTCCAGTTCAGTTCAGCTCATTAGTGATAGGGACACTCACTCCCTTCCCAATGCAGCTCTGGTATCTGAAAAAACTGCCAGCCCTGCCCTCTAGAACCACCCAAACTCAGGATCTGTTGGTCTGGTTCAAACCCAGAACAAACTCTAGAAAGAGACTTGCTGCCATAACCATCATGTGAAGTAACAATGACATAGAATCATAGAATGGTAAGGTTGGAAGGGACCTCAAGGATCATCTAGTTCCAATCCCCTGCCATAGGCAGGGACATCTCCCATGGACATGTGTCCTTGCTACCACTCTCATCCATGCAAAAAAACAACATCAGCCATCGGGCATACTGAAAGCAGCTAACGAATGATTTCTCCATCATCTCCATCATCCACCTCACACAATGCATCCAGTTCTGATGTCTCCATTATTAGAAAGGCACAGAACTGTTGGAAAGAGTCCAGAGGAGGCCACAAAGATGATCCAAGGGTTGAAGCACCTCTGCTGTGAGGATAGGCTAAGGGAGCTTGGGTTGTGCGGTCTGAATACGAAACGACTCCAGGGGGACCATAGAGCTGCCTTCCGATACCTGAAGAGACCCTACAGGAAGGCTGGAGCAGGACTTTTCATGAGTGTGTTTAGAGACAGGACAAGCGGGAATGGTTTGAAGCTGAGGGAGAGTAGGTTTAGACTGGATCTTAGGAAGCAGTTCTTCAGTACAAGGGTGGTGAGACTCTGGAATGGGTTGTTCATGGAGGTTGTGGATGCCCCCTCCTTGGAGGTGTCCAAGGCCAGATTAGATGAGGCCTTGGGCAACCAAGTCTAGTTGAGAGGCATCCCTGTCCATAGCAGTGGGGCAATTAGATGATCTCCAAGTTCCCTTCCAACCTAAGCCATTCTATGATCTCCAGCACAAAGCTATCTGTGGTTAACACAACACATCTTTCAGAGCAAGAATATGTTGTCTTTAGCAGCAACACATTTCATCACCAGGATCCAGTCTGTATATGAAAAAGAAATAGACTGCCAAGAAATGTTGAGATAAAGGAGAGGAGTGCTGAGAAGAGACACTGAACTTCTGAGGAAAAAGGGTCAATGGAAATTTTGAGAAAGAGATGGGCCGAAGGCAGACACAAAGAAGATAAAAAGATGTGGGAGTCCAACAGATTATGAAAAGAAAACAAGGAATAAATATTTCAGAGACAAAGAAGTGATTTGTGGGTTTGTGGTTAACACAGAAGACTGACTCAGGAGTAAGTCACATGAATTCCTTGCTCTTAGGTTCAGTTTATGTACAATTTAGAAAGGGATGACATAACCAGATCAAAACAAACAAACAAATCCCCAAATCCAAACACCAAGACCCCACTCATGTTGAATACCCTAAAATATCAATATATAGGGGTTTAAGTAACGTGCAGTCAAATGAGGAGGCAACACTCCTGGGCATGAACCACTGCCTAAGCAGTGTTATGCTCTCCAAATGCTGCAGGAAAGCAGTCAGAGTGTTGTCCCACTCAGTGCACACCATGTTCTGCTTCAGCACTCCAGCAGGGGCCCCAAAGCTGGGGCTGTGCCACTTGCTGGGGGCTAGCATTATTTCTGGAACTCAAACTCTGGTAACAGACAGTAGTTAGTGTCTGCACAGTGATGCTAAAGAGCTCTAATTAAAACCACACCACTATTGTGTTGGTGCTATGCAAGCTAAATCACATAAAATGGAGAAGTGTTGAGGCAGAGTGATTTGCCCAAACGTTGGCAGCAATCAGTCACCTGGGTGCTCCAGCTATCGCTCCCTTACCTAAAGGTACATGCTTGCTTGATTTACCTACTTACAATCTAAAACCTGCTCCCAGACAGCAACTGTTAAGTTGCTATTTCTTGAAAACCTCATTAAATAGGGACATGAAAGACACCACAGTATTCCTGGCTGTTGGAAGGCAGAGGACTTGCCTTTTTTTTTCTGCACAGCTTTCCTTTTCTTCTGTTGCTCCATAAACTCTTAAGTGCAAATATACTAGTTCAGTGAACTAACTAAGGCCCCACTAACTAAACAAAAAGCCCTGTCCTTTGGAAAAACAGCCTTGGACATACCATTGTACAGCTTAAGAGAACTCAGGAAATGTTTCAGTGATATTCAGAGTCTCCAGAGACACTTCACTTCAGCTCATGAAAATACACTGGTGTTCAAGGCATGAAAATTACAATGGTTTCCTGCTTACATTCCCTGCCCCCACCCTGGGCTATGAACCTAATTTAAACAAGATGGCAGGAATCCAGCAGTAACCTATAGTCACAGATTAGAGCTGCTATCCCGTGCAGACACAGCAGACATTTAGCTAGGACTACAGCAACACAAGACATTCCTTCCTTCTCATTTAATTATGCAAGCCCACCCCTACTCACTCCCCTTCAGCAGGGTTTTTCCAGGCTGAAAACCTAGGGTCTCCTGCTTTCGATTACATATCATTGCAGAGCAAGATCTACTGGTTTGTCATTTAGCCTATTGTTGTGAAGGTGATAATAGGAATTTGGCTATAACTATGACACAGGCTGCACAAAGTGCTCTTTTAAAACTGTCTTCATATTTTGTATGGACAAAACAGCAGAGGAAGAACACCAAAGCACTGAAATAGAGGGATTAATCTCATTCCCTCTCAGCTACAGCTCTGAGGCAGGCAGCTCTCAGGCAGGCACCTGGAAAGAGTGAATTAAAATCCTCTCTGCACAATGCTCATACACACAAGTTTATCTTAGGTGTCCCATTATGTTGTACACAGGCTCTGAGCACCAGTGTACCTAATATCACTAACTGGTGCATCACCAAGAGCATGCGGTAAGGAAGTTGAGGTTGCACAGCACTTCTAACAGCAACACATTACTGACAAGAAATTCCACACTTGAAGTTATCATTAGGAGCACAAGATGTGTTCAGCCCCTTGGCATGGTGTCTGGGAACTGTCACATTAAACATGCATGTATTTCACCAGTAATGTTCTGCAGACTGAAATCTGTGGCTCAGTGTATTTTAGGAATAGGGCTACAACTGGAGCAGAGCTAGAAAACCGTCTCTGTGACAAGGAGCACCAAGGATGGCAAAGAAAATTAAGATGGAAAAATACATGGCATAGAGGACAGTAAGCCCCCATATCTTCATAAATACACACAGCCTGCTACAACTGCATTACACACCAAGAATTTGCATCACAGCCTCCACTTCTGCCTTAGCCCCATGCATGATCAGCCTTGAAGCTGCCACTATTACTCCTTCAGCTTACACAGGACAGGCTCTGCTGAGCACCCAAGGTCCAAACCATGCTGGCAACCTGCAGAAAAGGCAAATGAAGCACAAGGGATTCTGATAAGACACATTATTAGGCACCCACAAATACCAGAAACTGGACTTGGAGAAGTCACTCAGTTTACTCTGGAGCTACCTGCACAGGCTGCCTCAGCTCTACCTGGTTTCAGCCTGAAATGCCATATCAAAGGGAAGTTCTTCAGCAGGGCTGAAGCCCTGGGTTCAGATCAGAGACATCACAGTGTGGGTACACCCTGTATGAGCAAGGCTCATACTAAGCACTCAGTATCACAAAATCCCAGACTGGTGGGGATTGGAAGGGACCTCTGGGGATCATCTCTCTAGTCTACTTGCCCTGCTAAAGCAGGGTCACCCACAGCAGCTTGCCCAGGATCACAATGTCCATGTCTTCAGAGAAGACGACTCCACAACATCTCTGATCCATATGACAGGATGAAAAGCAGTATGAAACAAACCTCAAAGGCTATTATTTGCATAGTCAGATCCATAGCAGGTAAAAGTCGGAAAGCAGAAAGCCTCTCACTTCACTTCATGCCTCCTAAATTCAGGGCTTCGGCTGAATTAACCTTTGCTCCCTCTGCAGCCAGTGAAAGCAAATGAGACCTCCAAAGAGAGATTAAAAATTCACAAGTGATTAATTGCTCCAAAAAGGTGCCAGTTTCTTTTTGTGAATTACAGAAAGAGCCTCTGGGTAGTAAGTCTCTTAGCTGAGGCTCTTCAATCAAGTGCCTGAAGTGAAACGGGATTAATCCTGTGCTCAATGTCATGGTTTCATGTATCTTGACATAACACGATCCCACTCAAGTGCTTCAGGAACATGAAGTCACTGTGCATGGCAAAAGCAGGGAAAAGCTCAGCTCACATCTACAGTTACCACAGAATAGGTTGCACATGTTCTCAAAAGGCAACAAGAAAAGTTTAACCATAGCCCACATAGGGATATGCATGGCCTAAGTCATTCCGATCACACTTGAAAACACAACACTGCAAACTATCCCTACACAAAATGCAAATCTTGGAGCCAGGGTTCACCCAGCAACAACTACAAAGCATGACCCCACAACAGGCAAACTGAAGGATCTCATACATCACGTTCAAGAGCAATGCACCTAAGTCAGGAAATCTTAAACAATGGCAATAGTTGTAAGAAATGCAAACACACTCTCCCTGGTGGGAGTAAATAAAGCCTGTGAAGCTGTCAGCCCAGAGCGCATTTCATTATATCCATCCTATTTCTTCTAACGAAGCTGTTGATTATCAAGGCATGGTGAGCCAGTCAAGTAACACCATCAGTCTCTTTCAGCAGAGAAATTATTTTGCCATTTGCAAACTGGAAAACATGTGTTCTCAATATCTTCTCTTATGTGTGCATCTCCTTCAAAGTCCACAGCATATGCCAAAAAATCAAACCATTAATTGGAAAATATATACCAACTGGCATCTGAGGGCTTTCTCTGTCTAAAAGGTTCCTCTTGTCACTCTTGAGGCCACATTCAAAACACATTAACTAAATGAAATATCTGCTGCTTTTCCATACTCCTTAATCCAGCTTATCCAGATCCTCATCTGACTGAACTGAATTCACTCTAGTACAAATTCCAAGCAGCCTCCAACACACACAAAGCACAAAGAGCAAGTCAGGAAAAGCCTACAGAGACACATACATCAACTCCATGCAGCATAACAGCTCCGGGGCTCCTCACCAGCTGGTACAGCAGGATGAAGAATGTCACAGACACATAACAAAGCACCGACCCAATATAAACTCATTTTGCTCACTGCTGGTTAAGAAAAGTTCAAGCACAGTTTGCACCAGCAAATGGAGCCACATCACTCCTTGCCTCCCTAGACAGGACATGTATTGTTTACCCTTCTGCAGCAAGCATGTGGCCCAGCTCTGTATCGTGCCATAGAGAGCCTTCGCAAGGCACGTGGACATGTCCTTCTGTGTGATCCAAGTCACTGCTGGATGGGAGTGCAGCACATGGTGAAAGGGTTAGGAATCACAGAGCCAGTTTCAGCGGTCTTCAGCTCCTGCAGGCTTTCTCCTTCACTGTCCTCTGACATGATCCCCAACATCAAACTCTTGGAGCAGGTCCAGAAGAGGCCACAAAGATGATCAGAGGGCTGGAGCACCTCGCCTATGGGGACCAGCTGAGAGAGTTGGGGCTATTCAGCCTGGGAAAGAGAAAGCTCTAGGGAGAGGTTAGAGAGAAATTTGATATGTGAGCATTGAAACCAATTCAATAAATGCCTACAAGACCAGAAATATTTCTTTCTTTTCTATACCATACAGCTCACATCAAGACTTATTTTGCCATGAATAGGATTACTTTGGCTTCTATATATGACCATGTGGAAACAAGCTACTGCAACCTTTGCAAAGTAAACTCAAAGTGCGGGAAAGAAGAAAGGAATCACAGAATTGTTTTTGTTGGAAAAGACCTCTGAGATCATCAAGTCCAACCATCAATCTAATACTACCCCATTAAACCATGTCCTAAAGTGTCATGTCTACACATTTCTTGATCACCTCCACAGACTCCACCACCTCCCTGAGAAGCCTGTTCCAATTCCTGACCACTCTTTCTGTGAAGAACTTTTTCCTAATCTCCAACCTAAACTTCTCCTGGCACAATTTTAGGAGATTTCCTCTCATTCTATCACCTGATACCAGGGAGAAGAGACCTAGCCCCACCTCACTGCAATCTCCTTTCAAGGAGCTGTAGAGAGCCAGATCTCCCCTCAGCCTCCTTTCCTCAACACAAAACAACCAGTTTCCTCAGCTGCTCCTCAGATGTTCTCCAGACTCTTTACCAGCTTTGTTGCCCTTCTCTGGATACACCCCAGCACCTCAATGTCCTTCTTGTAGTGAGAGCCCCAAACCTAAGCCCAGCATTCAATTTGTGGCCTTATCAAGTCCTGCTGGCCACACTATTGCTGATCCAGGCCATGCTGCTGGTGGCTGTTTTGCCCACCTGAGCACACTGCTGGCTCACGTTCAGGAAGGTGAATGGGGGAAGGCAAAAGACTATGATTTCAGCTCTTACATTGTTGGTATCTAACATCTCTGCAATACTTCCAGTTATCAGACATTGCTTCCTGAGATGGGATCATTCCCTCCTTCACACAGAGGAGAAAGTGCAGTCCTCAACTGCCCAGGCGGGCAGAACTTCAACTACTCTCTTTCCACATCACATTTCAGACAGATTAAACCTCAGTCAGAGGGATTCAACCATATTCATTGCACGGGTAAAGACGAAATACATCCTACAAGCACTTTAGATCTCCGGTTCCTTGTCTTTTCTGAGTAACCAGTACCAGTATGCTCATTTTCTGATCTGTTTCAGTATTCACCTTGAAGTAAATATCAGACTATGAGCAAACAGCTAAAGCCTCAGAAATAACAGGGCAGTAAGCTCTAATGGGAAGTCAAGGACAAACTGTTTCGTGCAGAATAGCAGCAGCTCAGAGATCAAGCAGAGCTTCATGCTGTCACTGTATGGTTTCGTGTTGCTCTTTACTTTGTGATGTGCACCTACAAGGATGTCTCTGAGAACAGAGAAAAGTGGCTTCCCAACAGGTTCGGTCCACAAAATCCACACACCACCCTTTCCGTCTCAGTGAAGTATGTGATCCTGCAGCAACATCTACATTTTGAAATCTACTAGTGCTGAGAAAATACAACAGTAGTAAGTGATGTGAAAGAAAAACCTACTGTCCTAGGAAGCGACAGAATTTTTCAGGTGGACAGAGGAGTAACAGTAATGTAAAGATTCTAAACTGACAGAGAGCTCTCACATCAAAACCCACTGTACTGGGGAGTGAATTTAAAGCTCTGTACCATTATTTGCTGTATTATTGCTGGTGGCTGAGTTTGCAAGGGTACTGCACCAGTGCGTGGTGTTTGAGCAACAGCAGCATGTGATTTGGTCTGGAGAAAGCATCCTTCATCTGAACTCCAGCAGCTGTGGAGAACGGGCATACGCTGCTACACACCGAGCTTCATTGGCTAAACATCAGCAATAATTATCGGGACAGAATAACACTGGGATGCACTGCTAATGAGCTACAGAGCTTTTTGTGTACTTGTCACCACTTTGAGCTGAGGACAGCAAACTAAATAGAACACGTATTTCAGTAGGCAATAGTTTCAAATGTAACACAAAGAATAATTCACAATGTAAAGGAGAAGAAAATTACGTATTTGAGGCATTATCACTTTTTTCCTAAGGGAAAGACAAGCTCCACTGTACCTTCAAGTACAGACAAGGATAAAAATCACAGCATCACAGGATGTTAGGAGTTGGAAGGAACCTCCAGAGATTATCAAGTCCAACCCCCCTGCCTGAGCGGGACCATAGAATCTAGCTCAGGTCACACAGGAATGCATCCAGGTGGGTCTTGAAAGTGGAGGAGTCTACACAACCTCTCTGGGGAATATGTTCCAGTGCTCCATGACCCTTACAGTAAAGACATTCTTCCTCACACTGAGGTGGAACTTCCTGTGCTGTAGTTTATATCCATTGTCCCTTGTCCTATCACAAGGCACAACTGAGGAGAGCCTGTTCCCTCCCAGCTCTCATATAGTTATAAAAATTGATTAGATCCCTTCTGTCTTCTCTTCACCAGACCAAAAAACCCCAGATCCCTCAGCCTCTCCTCACAGGGCAGTGCTCCAACCTCCTAAACATCTTTTTACCCCTCCATTGTACTCTTTCAAGTAGATCTCTGTCCCTTCTGAACTGGGGAGCCCAAAACTGAATGCAATATTCCAGGTGAGGTCCCACCAGGGCAGATTAGAGGGAGAGAAGAATCTCCCTTGATCTGCTGGCCACGCTCTTCTTAATGCACCCCAGGATCCCATTGGTCTTCTTTGGCCACAAAGTCACATTGCTGTGCCATGGATAGCTTGTTGTCTACCACAACACCCAGGTCCTTCTCCATAGGGCTGCTTTCCAGCAGATCACCTTCCAACCTCTACTGGTGCAGTTGATTGTTCCTTCCCAGGTGCAGGACTCTGCAGCTGGAAAAAAGATTCAAGAATCAAGGGGAAATTATTCTTGTGCTCACTTCCAGGGCTCAACAGGCAGTAGAAAAGTAAGCTGTACATGATGCTGTAATAGGCTTTTGGATGATGTGACAACATTTGGCTGTCTCAGATGCTGGAGCTCCTGGCACTAGCAATACTGTTGTCTGTAATCTACATAAACAGCTACTTTTAGAAGGACCCCAGATAAACACTTCCAGAGAAACAAGAGCCATGTAACCATATATACCTGGCTTTATAGATACCACAATGTCTCCATTAATGATAATAAGGTTTCAAAGTAGGGTCGTCCCAGAAGACTCAGAGATAGAAAACACTTGCAGGTGCTTTAGATTTTACTCTTATCACCTCAAAGTTGTTCATGATTACATAGTATCGGTGACTATAGTATCAGTGTCACTCAACTGATGGCAATAACAATAAAACTGAGCAGCAATAACAATTCAAAAGCAGCATTTGAGCTGTAGGGAAACAGAGTATTTCCTGCTGAAGTATTCAATGGTGAAATAATCAGTAACAGTAACACTTTAACATTTATAGCACAAAAGGGCAGTTATTGTGCCAAGTTCTGGTTATCATTTGTCTTCAGACATACCAAGACAGCACTCGGCAGCTGTAAATTTACATTATGTCTCCTAAAATGCAAAAGAAAATTCTAAACTTGGATGAGCATTCATTACTGCTTTCACTCTGTGTCTAAGGGAGTCCAAGATAAACTAAACAAAACAAACAAAAAAAATTTTAAAATCTTACACAACCTTGAGTTTTGCAGACAGGATGTTCAGAAACTTCTGAAGCCACCAAGGAACACTCCTCTAAGAGATTAGCCATGACAGCCTCACTTTGTGATGCATCAGTAGAGCAACTGCACCACAACAGGGAGATGGATTTGTCAAATCAAGGGTTTTGGGAACCCTTTCAATTATCAAAATAAGACAATTATTCAAATTACATGGAGAGAATAATTTACTTACTTTTCCTCTGACCTTACTCTTGACAGCTGGGGCAACTCTTCTCTCTCCATCCTATAAAAACTAAGGGATTTTGTTAAGTACCCAGTGCTTGCAAAACATCTGCCTACTAGAACTTCATTGGCAAGCAATTTCTTGCTCCTTGCTAATCTGATAATTAGAACCATAGACTGGCTTGGGCTGGAAAGGACCATTAAAGGCCTTGCAGTCAGCAGGGACATCTGCAATGAGAGGAGGTTGCTCAGAGCCCCAGACAACCTGACCTGGAATGGTTCCAGGGATGGGGCACCTACCACCTCTCTGGGCAACCTGGGTCAGTGTTTTACCACCCTCAGTGTAGAACATTTCTCCTTTCTCTCCAGTCTAAATCTCCCTCTTTTAGTTCAAACTATCGCCCTTTGTCCTGCCACAATAGGCCCTGCTAAAAAGTTTGTCTACAGCTTTCTTATCAGCCCCTTTAAACACTGAAAGGACACAAAGGACACAAGAAGGTATCCCTGTGAATTAGTTCAAATATTAGACAGTTTGCAAACAGTTGTACCTAGTGAGGAAGGTAAGAAGACCTACTGCCCAAAGACTGGTAGAATCTTCTTTGGAATTATCCAACCTCTCCCAAATGGGACAATCAATTTATGTGCATTCACCCTTTGCCTGAAAAGTTTAGTAGACACCTATATAGCCAAGACTAAAGCCTGAGGCCAAAGGTCTTAACTGACAGAATAATGCAAAAGCCTAAGTGCAGGGAAACGTCTCAGAAAAAAAAAATCAAAAAAGTCCAAAATAAGAAACATACTGGGGGTGAAGAAGGGGCAATGTAGATACAGTGCTGACAAAGTGGCAGCTCACATTGGGAATGAATTTAAACAGAAGGAATTTCAGCTGAGCAGGAGTGGAATTTTATTGCTAGCCACAGGACAATTTATTCTTCAGCACTCACAAGTGTCTTTTTCAAGGCAGAAGTTCACATGAAAAAGGAAAGTGTACACTTCTTCAGTGCTGCACACAGATTTCCATCTCCCTTTGTTATCCACTTGTAGAATCAGGGTACTTTTATAACAGGATGTATGAAATATTTTTATTCCATTAATAGCCTTATTTTAATTTCTGGTGTTCCCCCTCTGGAAAAAACATCATTTCTTCTTCCTTATAACTTCTAAATAAAACCACAACCCAAATACAAACAGAAACTAAACCTACAAAATTCGAAGTTCTCAGACCTTTTATATGACCTCCTGAACTTGTTCCAAGCCAGTTAATTGGCTCACAGCCTATGTAGCAGTGTAATAAAGGAGATCCCAGGTTATCACAGAATCGCAGCACAGTGAGGGATGGAAGGGACTTCTGGAGATCATCCAGTCCAACTCCTCTGCTAAAGCAGGGTCACTCACAGCAGGTTGCCCAGGATCACAATGTGCAGGTGGGTTTGGAATCTCTACAAAGAACGAAACTACACAAATTTTCTGGGCAGCCTGGTCCACCCAGCAAAGAAATTTCTCCTGTTTAGATGGAAGGAACCTCCTGGGTTCCAGTTTGTGCCCATTGGCTCTTGTCGTGTCAATGAGCACCACTGAGAAGAGTCTCTCAGTTCCCACCCTTTATCTCTTATTGAGATAAGCTCCCCTTACAAGCTGCTGTTCTCCAGGCTAAACAGCCCTAGGCCTCTCAGCCTGGACCCAGTATTCCAGATGTGGCCTCCCTAGGGCAGGGTAAAGATAAACTTAATTCTGTGTCTTTACTCCAAGATATAAACAGAACTTTAGTCTCAAAAATAGAAGAGTTGAATCACAAAATTGTCCCAGCTGGAGAAGACCTCTAAGATCATCAAGTCTAACCATCAACCTAACATCACCATGGCCACCAAACCTTGTCCTGATGTGACATGTCCACACATTTCTTGAACACCTCCAGGGATGGTGACTCCACCACCTCCCTGGGTAGCCTGTTTCAATGTCTGGCCACTCTCACAGCAAAGAAATTTTTCTTATCTCCAACTTAAACCTTCCCTAGCACACTTTCAGGCCATTTCCTCTCACTGTCACCTGAGACTAGGGAGAAGAGACAAACCCCCATCTCAATAAAACTTCCTTACAGGGGAGGAAAAACAAGGTATTTCTAGTTCTCCTACACATCTAGGCTGTGACCCTAGGTGGCTGACTGAAGTCCAATAATTTTCCCATTTCAACACAGCAGTAGTAATGTTCCCTCTTTTCTCACGGAAAAGGCAATATGTTGCCTATCTGATTTGTAAGGAAAAGGGTTAGGGGATGCTCATACCAGATATCTATTGACAGGAAGACATCATCCTGTGCACTAAGAAACTCCAGAGGATATATGTTCTGTTCATTTCTCTCATAATTAAAATTCACTAGTGGCCTTTGGTCTACCCACCAGTCATTCACACCGAATGAATGCTTGATTCAACCACGTGGAGTCACTTATTGCTGCTGTTAACTCCATTAGCTTTACAGAGAAATACTCAGGATGAATTTGTCCTCTTAGGCTTATTTTCCATTCCAAAATTCCTTAATGGCGTAAAGAAAAAATAGAAAAGCTGGCCACAGATGTCAAATAGAGACATTCTCAGCCCAATCCCATTTCCACAGCATACAATGGGAGTGAGTAGATCAGGACCCACAACAACGCAACTGCAAAAGCATTTGCTGATCTTAAGCTTTAGCTTCAATTCAAAGTTTTCCTTTGCCAACTCTTCTGAATTTGGGGTTTTTTTGTTTCCCACTTTTTCCATTGAACACAAGTCTGCCAAGAGACTTCTTCGTCAACCTCCCTTTTCACTGTCTACAAAACTTCTGTGATTGTGTGTAGGCACTGAAAAACCACAACAGAAAAATTCGTGTAATCCGTTAAAGCACTGCACATGCTTACACATGAAGCACAGTCCAAAACAAAAGGCTTTTCCAAAATGGAGACCTCAGCATCCCACCAGATGGGACAGAAGAATCAGAGCATGAAGCCCATTATGATTTTTTAATTTATTTCTGTAGGCCATAACTCTATGCCCAAAGCATCAGACTTGATGCTGCAAATTTTACTTGTCAATTATTACTCTTCTACCACCAAGGTGATGAGAGGGCTGGAGCACCTCTGCTAAGAGGATAGGCTGAAAGAATTTCAGCTGTGCAGTCTGGAAAAGAGAAGGTTTCAGGAAGATCTTACAGCTACATTTCAATATCTGAAGGGCACCTATGGGAAGGCTGGGGAGGGAATGTAATGACAGGACAAGGGACAATGGTTCAAAACTGGAGCAGGGTAGATTGATGTTGGACTCAGGAAGTTGATCACTCAGAGTGGTGATCAACGGCACAATGTCCACCTGGAGACCAGTGACAAGTGGTGTCCCTCAGGGGTCAGTGCTGGGACCAGTGCTGTTTAACATCTTTGTCAGTGACATGGACAGAGGAATGGAGTGCACCCTCAGCAAGTTTGCAGATGACACCAAGCTGTGTGGCACAGTCAACTTGCTAGAGGGCAGGGATGCCATCCAGAGGGACCTGGACAGGCTGGAGAGGTGGGCCCAGGACAACCTCATGAAATTCAATAAGGCCAAGTGTAAGGTCCTGCACCTGGGTAGGCACAATCCCAAGCACAAATACAGGCTGGGTGGTGAATGGCTGGAGAGCAGCCCTGAGGAAAAGGACCTGGGAGTCTGGGTTGATGAAAAGCTCGACATGAGCCTGCAGTGTGCACATGCAGCCCAGACAGCCAACCGAGTCCTAGGCTGCATCAAGAGAAGCGTGGCCAGCAGAGCAAGGGAGGTGATTCTGCCCCTTTACTCTGCTCTCGTCAGACCCCACCTGGAGTACTGTGTGCAGTTCTGGAACCCTCAGCACAGGAAGGACATGGAAGTGTTGGAGCGGGTCCAGAGGAGGGCCACAAAGATGATCAGAGGGCTGGAGCAGCTCTCCTATGAGGACAGGCTGAGGGAGTTGGGGCTCTTCAGCCTGGAGAAGAGAAGGCTTCGAGGGGACCTGATAGTAGCCTTCCAGTATCTGAAGGGGGCCTACAAGAAGGCTGGGGAATTATTATTTACAAGGTCCTCCAATGACAGGACAAGGGGCAATGGGCTTAAACTGGCAGAGGGGAGATTTAGACTAGATGTTAGGAGGAAGTTCTTTACAGTAAGGGTGGTGAGGCACTGGAACAGGTTGCCCAGGGAGGTTGTAGATGCTCCCTCCCTGGATGTGTTCAAGGCCAGATTGGATGAGGCCTTGAGTAACCTGTACTAGTGGGAGGTGTCCCTGCCTATGGCAGGGGGTTGGAACTAGATGATCCTTGAGGTCACTTCCAACCTTACCATTCTATGATTCTATAAGTTCTTCACAATGGTGAAAGTGGTGAAATACTGGAACAGGTTGCCCCAGGACGTGGTTGAGGCCCCAACCCTGAAGGTATTTAAGATCAGACTTGATGTGGCCCTGGGCAGCCTGATGTATTTGGAGTTGTCCCTGCTCACTGCAGGAGGGATGGACAAAAGGACCTTTGAGGGTCCTTTCCAACTCAGTGCAGTCTGTGAATCTGTAAAATACCCTGTTCTGAGGAAAATACCATTCCTGTTGTCACACCACCACATTTAAACGAAGGTGTGTCAGCACACCACGCTGCAGCATTAAAGCTCAGCAACAATATAGGAGGACTTCTAAATAACTTAAATTATTTCTAATTAAGCTGCACCTTGTGTGATTTCAAGTGTCCTTCCAAGAGAGATTCTTGTATGGTTTTCTTGAACAAACTCTCTGTGTCAACAGCTCCTTATGGTGTTTAGACAGCATCTGTGCTCTGTCACTAAGCAGCATGAAGCAAGGAATACCACAGAGTGACTGGGGCAGTGTTCTGCGTATACTTTGCAACAAATCAGAGAATCATTTTCATTGGAAAAGAGCTCTAAAATCACCAAGTCCAACCATCAAACTAACACAATCCCATTTCCCTCAGCCACCCCTTGCCAGACATGTTCTCCAGCCCCGTCACCAGCTTCATTGCCCTTCTCTGGATGCTCTTGAGCACCTCAATGTCTTTCTTGGAGTGAAGGCTCCAAAACTGAACCCAGAATTCAAGGCGTAGCCTCGCCAGTGCCCAGTACAGGGGGCACGAACATTTCCCTACTCCTGTTGGTCACACTGTTCTTGATACAGGCTGGAATGCTGGTGGCCTTAGGAAAGTAATGGAGTTAAAACCCAAATCTGCACCAACTTCAAACTGTAACTGCCCATCAACAAAGGGTATATCTGGATCAAACAGCTTTATACAAAGAGAAGCCTCCTTGGATCTGAGGTAAAACTATTGCACTCTTTGTAGAGTCCCATTTGCTTGATGGATCACCTCACAAAAATAGTAAGATAATGTCTGTAGGCAGCTACATAAAAAACTCTTTCTGAAAGAAAACTTACCAGTTGACCAAATAACCAGATGACTTGGGGGTAGAAAAAGAAAACTAAACAATCTTACGTTCATCAACTTAGTTGAGCAGTCACTAAGAAGAACACCACTAGGTAAATAAACTGGACAAGCCAAGTAATAATTTTTATTATAGTTTTAAGAGTTATTTCTCTAGAGATGCAAAAATGATGCTGAAGAACAAGAACATTTCTTGCATTTTCTTTTCAAGCACCTAAGCTTGGTCATCATGAGACGCAAGACACCAGATTACTGTGGTGTGTCTTCCTAACTCAAAAACACAGAGAAAGTTTTCAGAAACTAAGACAAAATGAAATTTAACATTACACATTCTTCACTTTCAAACAGCTTTACGACCTCACAAGTTATTCATCATACTCAAAAGTAAAGCTCCCTCTGGCTGTGCAGGCAAGTTGGACTTCCACAGAGAGACATGTAACGGAATACATCAACGTGCGTTTGCCAGCAGCTCTTTGTTGTGTAGGGCGGTTCTCTGCAGGTTTAAGTTTCTCCATTGAATGAAATCAAACATTTGCCAAGAAAAGGGGTCTCCCGTGGAAACAGAGGGAATGGGGAAAGAGGAGGCAAGAAGCAAGAAGTCCATGAAGGGAAAAAATGTGATTCAAGCAGAGGAAGGTGGCAGTGGGTTTGTTGCTAGTAAGATATGTATTGAGCAAAAAGGTGCTGGTATAACAAAGCGTCAGGGGAAAAAAAATCAGTCTGTAACAGAAGCAAAACTACTAGACAGCCAATGGAAGTATGAGAGTCAGGGACTTAGGAGAAAAGGTATGAAAAGGAGAAAATGTGCAGAACAAAAACTGAACACAGAATAGGAAATGAGGGATGAAAAAGAAAAAATTAGCTATTAAAACAAAGGATTTGAAAGTAGCCTGTGATGAAACCTGAGTATTGGGAACTACTTAGGATGTAAAAGTTGGAACTTCTTCCTACCAAGTATGCACAAGAACAAAGGGGCCATCCACACAAACCTGCAAACTTACTTTCATAGCTAGTACAGATATGCAAGCACTCAGAAGATGAGAACTACCAATTCTTACAGTGAGTCATCATGGTGAGCAGAAGGGGAAGATGGATAAAGTGGACTGTGGAGAAGAAAAATAAACCGAGAACACTCCCAATGCACCACGATGATTTTCTGCCCCATCAAAGGGCAAAAGAGCACCAAGAACTGTCAGTTTGATTTTCCATTAGGATATAAGAGTCCTGGATTCTATGCTAGAACAAAACCTCACCCTTTTTGCTTACTTCAGTGGCACATCATTTTTAAGTCACATATGTGTCTGTTCCATAAAATAACAAAAAGTTAGAGAAGGGGGGAAAAAAAGGAAGTGACACCAAAGGTGCAAACAGTAAGGTATATATGCAGACTCTGTGGTGATAAGACACTGATATTACAATGATGGAGCCTTTCTTGAAAAAATAAAAACAGATTGTTTATATCAGCTTAGAGACCACAAACCAGCAAAATTTGCATGTTCATGCTCAGTTGTCACTTCTTATGTTCAAGCTTGTGCCTATTACTCCATGTCTCTTGTTTTTGCTTGATGACACCCCTGTAAAAATTGAATTCTGAAGAATTAACTTCTGAAATATCATATGCCAAGATACTCCATGGAAACTGGAACTAAAAAAGGTAATTTTCAAGGTTTTTTCAAGGCTTTTTTTCCTTTTGTTTTTTGGTTGGTTGGTTTGTTTGTTTGGGGGTTTTGTTTTGTTGTTTTGTTTGTTTGTTTGTTGTGGGGTTTTGTGTTTGGTTGGTTTGGTTTTTGGTTTTGTTGGGNCTGCACAGTACAGCACATGCCACCAGCCTGGGGCATCCTGTTCCTATTTCCTCCTCAAGTCACCAGAAGATATTTGACAAGGAAAGAAGAAAGCCAGAGAAAAGGGATAGGAAGGGAATATAAAACAGATGCTGAAAGAGGGGAATGCACAATGTACAACAGAAAGAGGAGAGGAAAGGTAAAATGAGGGAAAAATAAGAACCCAAACCAAAAACCCACAACATGTAAAGTTTTTGGATCATTTCAATGAAGGGTTCTGAATGCAAACATGG
Organism: Eubucco bourcierii; assembly: GCA_013396675.1. NCBI lineage: Eukaryota > Metazoa > Chordata > Aves > Piciformes > Ramphastidae > Eubucco > Eubucco bourcierii. Next base: position 253,941 of record VWZE01003727.1, read on the forward strand.
AACAAGACTGGAGGAAAGGTGCAACGGTATTATGTATGTTCAGATGTGTATTCCCATAGAAAGGCACTGGGAAAAAGTAGCTTTATTGCAAGTATATATTGTGTTCTCTACTAGGAGAGGAGGTCAGGACTACTCTTCAGTGCATACGGTGCACTTAGAGACCTCTGCGGTTTATCCTGAAGGCTGTTAGAGGATCTGCTGGTATTTGCACAGAGAAGCTTCAGAAAACGTTACACACTGGGGCAACAGAGAAGCGTGTGGCAAGCACAGCTAAGGTGTGACAGAGGTATGTACGCTCCAGTCCCCTGGAAGCGCTGCAAAGCAAATCTTCTACAAGAGCTAGCCCTGAGCTCCTTCTGTGGTCCTTCCCGGGCTCCCCGGCCTTCCTTTCCTTTCCTTTCCCTCCCACTTCTCGTCCCTCTCGCTGTGTGCCGCGCTTGGGGGATGGCGGCGGGACCACTGCCCGCATCCCGCCAGCACCCCCTGGGACAAGCTCCTACCTGGGTCGTGGAAAGGCACCAACGCGAAGTTGTACAGGGGTCTCTTTGGTCTTTTCAGCGACGTTTCCAGGATCTTGGATGCCCCCTCGATAACTTGCACCAGGTCGTCGTACATGGAACCGGTCACATCAAAGACGAAGGCCAGAGTGGAGGCTCCCTCAGGCACCGTCTCGTCGCCGGGCTCGGGTGCAACGCGGGGACACAGGGCGAGCAGCAGCGCTGCGCTCAGCCTCACTGCCCACGCTCCACTAACCCCGCCGAGAGCCATCTTCACCTCTCGAGAACGACACTTGCAGCGCCCGACCCCGGGGAGCGCAGACCCCGACGACCGAGCGACCGACCGCCCACCCACCGTCTGCTCCCCTCAGCGCGGAGGGCAGGAAGCGCCGCAGCTTTTGTCTGCGCGCTGCCGCGGCCCCGCTCCGCCTTTCTCACCGGGCAGGGCTGGGGCAGCACCGCCCAGAGAGAGAGGCCCGAGTCCCGGCCATGCCGCGGGGTGCAGAGTTGTTGCCGGCGCGGCTACGGCTCCTGCCGCCTCAGGAGCCTTCCGCCGCGGCCCCTGCCCTCACCTCAGGGCCTCCTCCCGTCGCGGCCCTCATACCTGGCTGTGACTGCCGGGCCGAGCCTCCTTGCTCCTCCCCGAACCCTCCCGCCAGGCCCCGACTCGCGCTGCGGGAACGGGACACCGGAGGGAGAGGAACCAACCATTCCTCTGTGGAGCGGGCTGTGTGCCCTCACCTGACGGAGATGAGGAAGGTGGCGGTGATTCTAGCTCATTTCCATCAGGACGGATCGGTGTATTTATTGTTTAGCTATTGCAGACTGAAAGCGCTCCTCTCGCTTCCTTTACGTTTCCACAACCACTACCTGACACCCGGATGCCATTTCCAGCCTGTTTTTGTCAGCTCTTATGAGTGTATTCTCACAGTGACCATTAAAGTAGGAAGTAAAGACCCCAAAATGCGGTCAGGACCATGGCTTCAGGCACTGGCTGGCTGTAGCGCAAGTACTAGACTGGACAACAAAGTCACCAGAGTGGTGTTTTCACCCTGCTCAGGAGATAGGAGAGATTAAAGCCCACATATATTTCAGAGTTCTATGGTTTTTTAAGGATACACCTACATAAAACAGAGACCTTTTGAAATGCCCAGGGTTGAGTTGATAGGTCAAGAAGTAACAAGCACAAACTGGAACCCAAAAGGTTTCACCTGAACAGGAGGAAAAACTTCTTTGGTGTGAGGGTGGCCCAGGCTGCCTAGAGACATTGTGGAGTCTCCTTCTCTGGAGAGATTTCAAACCCACCAGCACATTGTGATCCTGGGCAACCTGCTGTGGGCGACCCTGCTTTAGCATGGGGATTGGACTGAGTGATGTCCAGAGGTCCCTTCCAACCCCCATCATGCTGTATGAAAGGACTCAGGAGGGACCCAGGTGCTGAATCCTCATTGCTTCAGAACATCTCAGCACTAGTACTAGGATTAGAGCAGCAAACTTAAGGAAGGTACCCACTCAGTACAGTATATGGTCCAACACCATCAACAAGTCAGAGTCACCTACAACAGACAGACTAGTTTTCTTTAAAGAACATTTTAAATTCTGTTTCTTCTCACACATACACAGGCATCTAGGAATTGAAGCTTCAAACCACCATGTAACCAAGTGGAGAAAAATCTACAGAACTTCCAAGTTTTACTGCACTTATATATAAGAAGCTCAATTTAGACATCAGGAGGGAATTCTTCCCATGAAGATGGTGAGACACTGGAACAGGCTGCCCAAGGAAGTGTTTCAAGCCTTCCCCCTAGAAGTGTTCCAAGACAGGTTGGATGTGGCCTTGAGCAACCTGGTCTAGTAGGAGGTGTTGGAACTGGATGATATTTGAGGTCACTTCCAACTCAAACCATTCTGCAATTCTGTGAGTTTCACAACTCAGACAGGTAAACCATGAAGCAGAATTTACCTCATTAGTTCTCCTCCTTATTTTACTAAACTTAAAACTGGTCCTAAAACTGCATACTCAATACCATCATATTGCAACTGGAAAATTAATTGTGTAGAAACATTGCTTATCCTAATCAAGTTATAAGCCTGGAACTGAATTATAAAAAACAGATGTTTACATTCTTTCTCCCCTTCAGCACTGATGTCATGAGAAGGAAGCACATAACCAGAGCTGTGTGAAGCATTTGCAATAAAACCCCAAACCATGGAAAACTTTCCTCATCCGTAACTCTGCTAGCAGCAAACTCGGACCAGGTTCATCAAAAATATTCACAAATCTGTAAGTAGAGATGCCATAAAATAGGTTCAACCCATAAAACAGGAATATGTATTCTGGACACCCTGGCGACTGGCAGCATTTGGATTTGGGGATTTCCTTCCATCTTTTATGAAGATGAATTCCTGTGACACTTTTCCTCACAAAGAAAGCCATCATGTTCTTTCTGTTTTGTATTATTTCTCATTTAGCTATAAACAAGCTAGAACTCAACCTAGTGACAAAACAACCCTCTTGGACATATACTGCCACATCTCTAAAAAAGCATCATTTAACATGGATTTTAAGGTACAACATTAAGAATAACCTTCATTTTGTAACAGTGGAAACTGGTATTTGTTTTGGTTGCCTAACACTTTCCACTATAAAATACACTTGAAGCTTGGAAGCTCTAACACTATTATTCACAGCAGGCCTTTGAAATTCACAGGAAGAAAGCCCTGTAGCAAGAGGAACGAGGGTTTTTTTCCCTTTCCACTGAAATTATTTTCATACTTCGCCAAAGAATCATCTATTGAAAAAAAAAAAAATCACCATGATCCTTCTGATATGCTCTCCAGTGAGGTTTTGATAGCATGCCAGACTAACAACTAAGCACAAACACGGTGAGGTCGGGCCCATGCCACTCTCAAAGTACTCTGTAGGAGAAACACCTGGAGATTATTGGACCAGGGGGGCCTTGGCAGGAGGAGGGAGGGGAGTTGGGTTGGGGTACACTTCGGGGAAACAGGTCCTCTGTCTCCCTGCAGACCCAGCTGTGCCACAGTGGGCTGCCACCTTCACAGTTCCCAGCAGTGTCTCAGCCATGGTCTCTTTTCTATGCACCTATATTACAGTTGTCTTTCACACTTCATCACACTTCATCACACTTTCTAACTTAACCTTGATATTATTTTCCTGCCTCTTTTGGGGCTGGAATTGACATTTTGTGTATGCAATTTGGTAGCATACAAGAATTCAAGTGATGGGATCTTGATTGTCTAATTCCTTCCTACCACACTCATAACACTACCGATTCAAATGTGAGACAAGTGACACCTGTCTGGACTAGAGGACATTTAAAAGTCCCTTCCAAACCATTCAATGATTCTATGCCTATTTTAGGATTTTTTACTACTATATTTTATGATACAGTTATATATTTATCCTAGAGAATAGTAAATTATTAGATGAGTCAAGCCCTTTAACTCCTCCTCTCTTACTAACTACTCTTAAATACAAAAAGCATAAAATTTGCATCTTGTGGGGAAAATGTATCTAGTTAGAAGATTGGGAAGGAAACAAAGTACTTTTCAGCCTTTGGGCTTCAGTCCAAATCTGCTCCATTTTATAACTTGCAGCTAAAAATTATTACTATCCCGTGGCTGCTAATGAAGAAAGAGCCACTGGGTTTATTCTCGTTCATAGTAAACAGGCATCTACTTCAAAAACTGCAGTTTCTGCCTGAAGGAGAATATCAAAATGGTTGTTTTTAAAGCTGATGCTGCTCTGTAATTACAGAGTAAACTGCTGATACCAAAACAGATTCTCCTCTTGCGATCCCATGGACCACTCTCAGCAGGCTGCATCTCCCAGAGCTCTTTCTCACGACACCTCTTTTCTGGTCAGCCAGTTCTGCACGTATACCAGATATTCTGCCTTGTCACACACAGCTGACAATTTTTCCCCTCTCTGGAACTCCATATTAATTTAAAGCTTTTATTCCTACTCCTCCTCAAAGTCCCATCCCTCTTTTTTCTTTTTCTTTTTTTTTTTCTTTTTTTTTTAATTTCTCTCTCTCTCTCTGTTTGGAGTTGATTAATCACTATAGAAAAAGAGAGACTCATTGCTGTTTGCTTTGGGTATCTGGCTTCGGTTCTATCTCTGAGAAGTCCATGCACTGTGTACAGTAAGACCTCTCCAGTTCACAGGCAGAGTGTTTTCTCAGCCAGACCTTACTCCTGTCTTTGTATTTTCTATACACAGACACTCCAGTCCTGCACATGAGAGGTAGGATTTGGTGTTTATCAAAGCCATTCACTGCTCTAAACCTGAATATAACATTTTGGCACTCAAATGCTGTGCCTTGAAGTACAGTGCCAGTAGAACCTCTGATGCTTTTGGGAAGGGCAGAGTTAAAATGACATCCTCAGAGAGGAATGCTCCCACAGAAATTAGCAGGTATGCTGAGGAGCCTGAAACCAGGTAAGGCAACTCAGGAGAGTGGCTGATAACAGATTGGCAAGGAAAAATAAACAAGGGGCAGAAAAGAGAGAGTACCTGCTGGAGTGGGTCCAGATGAAGGCTACAAAGATGAGGAGAGGACTGCAGCACCTCTGCTATGAAGACAGGCTGAAAGAATTGAGGCTGCTCAGCCAGGAAAACAGAAGGCACCAGGGAGAAATTATAGCTGAATTTCAATATCTGAAGTGGCCTTACAGGAAGGCTGGTGAAAGACTGTTCAGAAGGGCTTTTAGGGGTAGGATGAGGGGCAGTGATTTGAAACTGGAGCAGGGTAGATTTAGGTCAGACTTTAGGAGGAAGTTCTTCACAATGAGAGTGGTGAAATACTGGAACAGGTTGCCTAGGGATGTAATTGAGGCCCTGTGCCTGGAGGCATTTGAGATCAGGCTTGATGTGGCCCTGGGCAGCCTGATGTAGTTGAAGGTATCCCTGCTGACTGCAGGAAGGATGAACAAGATGACCTTTACAGTTCATTCTAACCCAGTGCAATCTGTGAATCTGTTAATCTGTGAATCTGTGACTGATAGAGCAATCTTTGGTAATGCAGCAAAAACTTCACATTTATCCACAGCGACCATGAAGCACTACTTTTGAGAGCAGGTGATGTCAGTGAATGCCATTGTATGATGTGAGTTCAAACTCCAAAGTGAGCAAAGAAACACTGACCTTTCTCTACTCCATAAGCTCTGGTTTTAGCTGTGCAGCTGCACTCATCCTTTGACAGTATGTTTTGAGCACTCAGCTTGTCTTTTCTGTCTGACCAGAGCGTTTTGCTGGAGAGAGCTAAAAGCTCTTCTGTAAGCAGGACAAGATTATTTGATATAACCTCAAATCATCCAGAATACTCAAGATATTTGGTACAACCCAACTGTTTCCAAAATCCACACAACCAGAAACCACCTGGTTTTGTTAAGAAAGTAAATCTGCAACTCTAGCATCACATCTCTTGAGGAATTGACGTTTTTATTAGATAATCCAGATTATGAAGGACTGCAAATTTTTGACCTCTGCTTTTGCAAAAGGTGTGTCTGAATCTGAAATCAAGCTATGGGCTCTGTATCACTGACTCCTACCCATCAGGAATCAGCATAAAGAATTAAGTTAGAAACAGAACTGTATTTTGAACTGTTCACACCACAGTATCACACAGTATCACAGTATCAGAGTATCACAGTATCACCAGGGTTGGAAGAGACCTCAAAGATCATCAAGTCCAACCCGTTACCACAGACCTCAAGACTAGACCATGGTACCAAGTGCCACATCCAAGCGCACCTTGAACACCTCCAGGGATGGTGACTCCACCACCTCCCTGGGCAGCCCATTCCAGTAGCCAATGACTCTCTCAGTCAAGAACTTTCTCCTCACCTCCAGCCTAAACTTCCCCTGGCATAGCTTGAGACTGTGACCTCTTGTTCTGGTGCTGGTTGCTGAGAGAAGAGGGTAACCTCCCCCTGGCTACAACCACCCTTCAGGTAGTTGTAGACAGCAATAAGGTCCCCCCTGAGCCTCCTCTTCTCCAGGCTAAACAATCCCAGCTCCCTCAGCCTCACTTCATAGGGCTTGTGCTCGAGGCCTCTCACCAGCCTCTTTGCCCTTTTCTGGACATGCTCAAGCACCTCAATGTCCTTCTTAAATTGAGGGGCCCAGAACTGGACACAGTCCTCAAGATGTGGCCTAACCAGTGCAGAGTCCAGGGGGAGAATGACCTCCCTGCTCCTGCTGGCCACACTATTCCTGATGCAGGCCAGGATGCCATTGGCCTTCTTGGTCACCTGGGCACTCTGCTGGCTCATGTTTAGGCAGGTGTCAGTCAGCACCCCCGTATCTCTTTCTGTGAGGGCAAAATTTTAACCATCCTGTATTTTATGGTTACTTCTTCCTTTTTAAACTCACAAAATCACAGAATCACAGAAATGTTCAGGTTGAAAAAGACCCTCAGATCACTAAGTCCAACTGACATCCCTACTGAACAAGGTTCACCATAAGCCATATCCTTAAGCATCACATCAAAGTGACTTTTAAACACATCCAGGGTTGGTGACTCCACCATCTCCCTGAGCAGCCCATTCCAACAGACCACTATTTCTGTGAAAAGATTTTTCCTAATGTCCAGAACTCAGTCTGCAGCAAGAACTGGACTATTTCATGGCTTTGGTGGTTAATGCTCTACTACAAAGTCAGTGCAGACAGATGAATGCTAGCAATTCCATGTGTTCCACAGACATTTTCAGATGACAGATAATTGTAACGCAAAAATGAGACATTTTTAAGATGCTGTGTGTTTTACACTCTAAATAATCTCCAAGTCCCACAACAACATCTTTTGCCATTTCCAATCTTCTTTCTCTGCTCCAGAGAAGTTTAGTTCAATACAAATGTCGCTTTGATTCACAGCTCAGCACATATCAGAGTACCACACAATAGTGCAAAGGAGCTAGACACAAGGAGTAAGTAGCTGTAGCAACTGGAGGAGTTTGTTTAATAAACCATGTGTCTGAGCCAAGAGACCATTTCACCCCACTGCAGCACTGAATCATCTCTCATATGAAAATTAAGTCATTTTGCTTTTGGTTATAAAA
>VWZE01003727.1:262280-274043 GCA_013396675.1 Eubucco bourcierii
AGCAACTGGAGGAGTTTGTTTAATAAACCATGTGTCTGAGCCAAGAGACCATTTCACCCCACTGCAGCACTGAATCATCTCTCATATGAAAATTAAGTCATTTTGCTTTTGGTTATAAAACATTTGTTGTGCAGAGCAGCTCATCCTGTGATCATGACACAGAAGCAAAAGTCAAACACGCAAAGTTCTGTTTCTGGCTTAGAAGCAGACTGACTACCTTTGTGAATACAACTGTATACCAAGGCCAGAACCTACACTGCTGCTTCCTTGNCCTCGCTTAAGAACATTTATTCTCCTTCCTCTATATCACAAGATTCTTTGGCACAAAGATGCAGTTATCTCTTGCTCTCTAGGGAGGGAATCACAGAATCCCAGTATGATGGGGGTTGGAAGAGATCTCTGGAGATCACCTAGTCAAATACCTCTGCTAAAGCAGGGACACCCACAGCAGCTTGCCCAGTATCACAATGTCCATGTGAGTTTGGAAACTCTCCAGAGAAGGAGACTCCACAAATTCTCTGGGCAGCCTACGCCAGGACTCCAGCAACTCTCACAGAAAAAAATTTTTTCCTTGTGTTTCAGTGGAACCTCCTGGGTTCCAGTTTGTGCCCATTACCCCTTGTCCTGTCACTGGGCACCACTGAGAAGAGTGACCTCATTCTCTTGCCCCCCTTGCTCTTGCTGAGCATTGATGATCCTCACTCTGGCTGTTCTTCTAGAGGCTGAATAGCCCAAATAAAATATAAATCATCTGTTAATTGGTGTAGAGATACCCTTTCAAGTGAAAATATTCTGTATTTCACTGATTTTTTCCAAGGCAGAGTTTCATATGTTCTGTCAGTCTCTTTCAAAAGTTTTTACAGCTTATTTTCTATCACCTACTAAATTTTTCCTTATTATTTGCAAGATGTCTTGTTGGCATTCTCTTGACTAAAGAGATCTCATATTCACTACCACATCTGGATTTTAATTGCAGTTCAAATGCTGCCAGGTTTAGAAATACCTACACCACATCTGAACAGCTACTAAGGAATCTGATTCTTTTTAGTCTGTGTCTGGGTGCTACAGCAAGATACTAAGTATCTAGTGCAAAGGTACTGTATCTCCTTATGGAAACAATGGCTGTGGGATCAAACACTGCAAGCAATGGAAGAACTGCACTATAAAGGTCATTTTCACAGGTCGCCTCCATGAAGATCACTAAATTCTTGATTTTTAAAATTTCTGCACTTGAGAAATCCATATTAATTATCCATGATTTCAAACCATTTTTAGTCACATTAATATCATTATGTAAACTTTACTTGTGCTTGTATATTTAGTATGGTTCCTGAGGCAGTATGGGCTTCAACACACCCAAAATGCTAGTATCTCCACTGACCCTGGGTGTCCACATGCAGCCTAAGCACCTTAAGCTCCTTTTCCACTCCATGGAGGTCAGATCAATACAGTGAATGGCAGCTGGACCTTAATTTATTGCTCATGAAAAAGGTCAGAGGTGACCAGTTCATACAGAGATGTCTGCAGCAGTTATCTACATCTGGTCTACAGATGATGAATACCACCTATACAGTAACAGTTCTGTGTAATTGTGTGTCCCTATTTCTTTACTCAGAGATCATGTCTGAGCTTAGATGAAAACATTTGAGACAGGATTTTATCAGGGGTTTTGGTATAGTTACCCAAAGGTTCTATTTGAAATAACTTTTACAAGACTTTGCAAGTGAGACACTGGAACAGGTTGCCCAGGAAGGTCATGGATGCCCCCTCCCTGGAGGTGTTGAAGGCCAGGTTGGATGAGGCCTTGAGGAACTTGGTCTAGTGGAAGGTGTCCCTGTCTGGGGTGGGGAGGGGTTGGAACTGGGTGATCTTTAAGGTCCCTTCCAACCCAAACTACTTTATGAATCTACACATCTACGACTTCTCCAAGTTATGTTTCCATCAAGCAGTGCTACACCATTTCACTGGAGCTGTAAGAGAAAGCAGAGACCACCACAACAGAGGTATGCCACATTAACAGTGGAGATCTGTATCAATGAGGACAGTCACCAGTTACTACCTGCAAGAAATGTTCACAGGTGTACATTGTGTTCCTCTCAGAGCTTTTCATCAAATGATGGTTATAGATAACTAGATGTACAGATGTAACAAAAAACTTCATGTGACAGCACAGTTGCTTCTGTCACAGCCTGAGGAATTGCCTCTCAGATACAGGAATGTTTACTGAACTCCTGCAGCCCTGTCTTGAATGTGTTCTTACAATTTTGGTGTTGGCAATTATTGCTCTCAAGAGCTGCTAGTCAGGGTTTTCATCTCAGTAAGGATGGCTGTGTTAAGAAAAGCAAGTTTAGATTGAGCTCCAAGAACATTATCTCCCTCTACTGGTAAACCAGAATGAAACGGGTTGAAAATAGATTACAACGAGCAGGGATTTTTATTCTTATGTTTAATAAGGTCAGAGAATATCATATGAAATTTTCTTCACAGTTAAGTTTGCAGAATTTCACAGGAACACACACAGACACCGTCTCTATATCCAAGTGTTCAGTATGAAACACACAAGTCTCTTCTACTGGAAAGATTTTTTGGGAAGTAAACTTAGCTGAACAGAGAGACTGCAACTGATATAAGAATTCAAAAAGTGAGAGTACCTTTTACATTCTTTAAAAGTTTTATTTAGATGATATTTTCCAAATTGGCCCAGTGATACTTTTGTTTAATTAATTTATGGAACTGCAGAATCATTTAGGCTGGAAAAGACTTTTAGGATCATTGAGTACAAGTGTTAACCCAGCATTGCCAAATCACCACTCAGCCATGTCGCTCAGCACCACATCTACACAGCTCTGAAACCTCTCCAGGGAGGAGGACTCTACCACTGCCCTGGGCAGCCTGTTCCAGGCCTTCGCAGCCCATTTGGGGAAGAAATTGTTCTTCATGTCAAACCTAAACCTCCTTGGGCACAACTTAAGGCAATTTCCTCTTGTCTTATCACTTCTTACTTGGGAGAAGACATCAACCTGCACTTGGCTCCAATCTCCTTTCAAGGAGTTGTAGAGAGCAATGAGTCACATTTTCTCCAGGCTAAACAACCCTAGTTACATCAGCTGCTCCTCACTACACCTGTTCTTCAGACCCTTCACCAGCTTCATTGCCCTTCTCCGGACAAACTTCAGCACCTCAATGTCCTTCTTGGAGTGAAGAACCCAAAACTGAACCCAGTACTAGAGGTGTGTCCTCCTCAGTGCTGAGTACAGGGTGCCAATCTCTGCCCTAGTCCTGCTGGACATGCTATTGCTGATACAGGCTAGGATGGTGGTGGCCTTCTTGGGCATCTGGACACACACTGGCAGATCTTCAGCCAGCTCTCAAACAACATTCCCAGGTCATTCTCTCCTGGGCAGCTTTCCAGCCACTCTACCCCTAGTCAGAGTCATTGCAGAGGGTTGTGACCTAAGTTGCCTGACCTGACACTCGGCCTGTGATATGCATTATAGCACCCCAGCGAAGATGCTGAGTGGTATCTGTCACACATGAGGAATCAAGAGTATCAAAAAATGCTGCATGGTACACAGGGAGACCGTTGGCTTGTGACCTTCAGCTTTTATAGCTGGAGGGCTGTATGAGGGCTGGACTTTTTTCATCTGAATAGATAATTCTCTGATTCTCGTAAGAGAAAATCTGAACCATAATTCTAAGTGGCAGAACGTGTTTATAGTGAGAGGGAATGGAGTGTCTGACTGATGGCAAATACAGAGCCTTGCAGGACATAGTAAATGTAAAGTTTTTTGCCTGACTTACAGTGATTTGATTTTCACTGAAGTGAAAGCAAACAACTCCTAATAGCAGGAACCCAGTTGCCAAGGCTGCTCAGCTGATTCAAGATGCTCAACATCAAGGGCTGTGCATTGGGTTGTACCATTGCAGTCCAGAGGATGCTGTCAGCACCAAGCTGAGCAGCTCACCCAGCACTGGTCTCAGAGTCCCACTCTTTGAAGAGTGACAGGGTCTGCCCTGTGACCAACAGCAGCTGTGATCAGGTGGTTTCAGCCCCCCTTGTGCTGACTTAGCAGGCTGTATTCTTTTCATCTTGGATGCAGAGCTCCTGGTACCAAACGCTTCATGCTCCGGGCACCATTTGGCTTCCTGTGTTGTGCTCTGTGCAGGTCTGCATTTCAAATCCATTCAGAGAAGGATATAGGTGTTACCCGGGGCACTGAGTGCTCTTGGAAACACATGGGTGCTTTTGATTGAGCAACAACAAAATTACCTCAGAGGAGACATTTCATCTGGCAAATTTCAGAACAGACTATGAGTCTAACAAAGCAAGTGATCCCTGAAAACGGGGGTGTGCTGGAGACTGCCAGGTAACTTGATGACAAATGATGCATTAACCATTTATGTATGCAATCTGTGCATGCATACATTAACTATATTTTTAAGGGGAACCTTTTAAAATCAGTTTTCTTTGTTCTTCTTATGAATCAAAGCTCAAGTCCACTATTCTTTAACTCCTCCCTTTAACCCTAGAAAATTATATTCCTGACAGAAATTTTTCTATTGTTCCAGTACAAGAAGAATCAGACAATAATGAAAAAAAAAAAAAAAAAAAAAAAAAAAAAAAAAAAAAAAAAAAGTGATGTGGAAAACATTCCAAGTTTAAAGATCATCTCCATTATGCCAAGAAGAATGTGACTGCAGAGACTATATAGTCCATTTTGGTAATAAAACTAGCTTAGAGGTCTTGGAAAGTTATACTTGGTAACTACTGGTGAGGTGTTAACTTAGAATATGGCAGGCTTTTAAAGGACACTTTGGTCTATGGGCTTAAATGTAAAAACTGAAACTGCAGACTGAAAAATAAAAATCATTCAGAAATGTTGAACTTACAAATTGGGTTTCTTCAAATGCTGGGAAAACATACTTCATGTGCCTGAAGATATTTAATGTTCTGTTGACGAAGAAATTTAAAGCAGGATATTTCATAACATGAAAAGTATTTTAATAAGCCAAGTCTATACATAAAAAATAAATATATTGAGGTGAGAACTGTGAGCTAGTTCTTGTAATAGTGTCATGGGGATGGGGAGAGGTAGTGGGAAAATTGCCATGTAGTTTTCAACATAGGCTTAGCCTGTATAGACAGATGCCTGGAATCTGGAGTTACATTTGTTTTTAAACAAAATAAATGTCTGACAGGCTTAAAAGAGCAAAGCATGTAACTCTGAGAACTAAACACTGGGCTTCTTATTTTCATCTTTGTTTTGTGAATGGCAGAAAGACTGGAACTTATTTGTTGTTTCAGGGAGGAGTTTTATTCCATGACTTACGATTGAGGAAGCCTAAATCTCTTTTACTATGGCTTGGTTTGAATACACCAGTAGGACACTTCTGGTAACTGGAAGGCCTTTTCATCATGAAGTGTAATTAGGATGCTGTGCCCTAATGAGCTCCTCCCAAGAAATTAAAAATAGAGACGTTCATTTCAAGACAGGAGGTGCAGTAATTAAACTCATGGGCTTTAATCTGCCAACTGCATTCCAAAGGATCAGTGCTGGTATGAGCGGAATGGGATGATGTTATCTATTATTTGAGTATCCATCACTGACTCCAAAACAAGCCGAAGTCTGTCGACCAGAGTGGCAATGCAGCTGCCCTTTGTAACAGAGGATTATGAGACTTGAAGTAATTTCCTCTTCTTTTGGGAGCTTATTCTGGTTGCCAGCCAGGAAATAGTGCTGCTTGCCTGCAAGATAAGAGCTTGCAGAGAGAGCTACATTGCTACTCTTATTCTATTAGGACTGCATTAATGCATAATCTAAGATTCTTCTTAGGTTTAGGTAGGACATTAAGAGCAATTTATTTCCCAAAAGGGTTGTCAAGGCCTGAAACATACTGATCAGGGCAGTGGTGGACTCCCCATCCCTGGGGTGATTTAAAAGAGGTGTAAATGTGGTGCTGAGGGACACGGTTTAGTGATTCAACAGTGCTGGGTTGATCTTGAAGGTGTCTCCCAACCTAAACAATCCTGTGATTCTGTATGCTAAAATATCCTTTTAACAGATCCATGGTATTTCTGCATGCAAGTGTCCTTTAAAACACATCCTTTGATGCATTAAAGATCAGATTCTGTTATTTAGCAGTCATCTAGTAGTCTACTGCTCCATAGAGAAACTCCTCCCTCTCATGCACAACTGTAGAAGAATCTAGTGTCCTTTTCAGGATCACAAAATCATAGAAAGGCTTATGTTGGAAGGGACCCTACTCCAACCTCCCCACCATGGGCAGGAATACCTCTCAACTAGACTTGGCTTCTAGGCCTCATCCAATCTGGCCTTGAATGTACCCAGAGAGGAGACATCCACAACCTCCCTGGGCAACCTGTTCCAGAGTCTTCCTAAGATCCTGTCCAAAACTACTCTCTCTCAGCTTAGTAAAGTCCCTCTCCAGCCTTCCCGTAGAACCCCTTTAGGCATTGGAAGGTAGCTCTAAGGTCCCCCCAGAGTCTTCTCTTCTCCAAACTGAACAACCCCAGTTCCCTCAGCCTGTCCTCATAGCAGAGGTGTTCAAGCAAGGACAGGAAAGAAAGAACAATACAATGTACAGTGTTTAGTAAGTAACTGTAAACAGTATAAGAAAGGGCTTTTGTTGTGTGTTTTCTTGTTACTGTCACAGAGAAAGGGATCTTCAGGTTGTGAGCCTGCTAGTCCCTCAGACAAACTACAGAAAGGACTCCAGGAGGAAGGATATGATATTTCCTAAATGAAAACTGAAACAATGGGATAGCTTTGCCACATAAGGCTCTGTGTGAATGGAAATCAATTAGTTGTCAAACTCTGCATTTGCTTTGTATCCATACTCCTCAGTGAGAGATGGTGATATGCAGAAGACAGACTTCCCTGAGCAGATCCAAGCTGTTGGGCAGCTCTTCCCTTCACTTCTGCTGTCTGTACACTTTGATCAGAGTTGACCTCCTGACCCTGGTATGCTTACAAAGCTCTGTTCTTATAATGTTTCCAGACTAACTAGAAGCAGGAGCTATCTAAGAAGTTCTAGGCTCATTTATATTGGTAAGATTTCAAGCTCATTTTGTGAGATGAGAAAAATTGGTTTGCATAAATACCCACAGCTGCAGCTGGGCTCCGCTGCCCCAGCAGGCTTTGCAGCTTTAGCCTTGCAAACTACACACTGAAGCTAATGACCTTGTCTGCAGCTCTAGTGGGTGTCAAATGAGGCCTCACAGAGTTGAAGCAGCATGGCAAACCCCACAATGTAGTGGTTAAAGCCACTTATGAGCAGCAGCAGTGGTAATTTTCCTATGGTCACTGAATCCCTTGGATGCTGTCAGAGCACATTGGTGATTGCTGTCTCTAGTTCAAGACCTCAGTCTAAAATGGGATTTGCTGGTGCCATGTCATGGACTGAACTTGTCTTATGGAGTCTGATTTGAGTGAGAGAACCTTGATTTAAAGCCAAACCACAGTGGCATGTGAGACAAGTAAGCCCATTTTATTCTAACTCAGTAGAGCACCAAGTGACCAAGTTGGTCATTGCCTGTGGTTTGTCTCTGGGTCCAGAAGAATTAGCTGCATATTTTCTGTACTTTGTATAACTGCATGACAAGCCTTTTCTGAAGAACCCCAGCAGATCTTTGTAAGTTTACATTCTGAATAATTAAGATGAGCTGAGCTAGGAGAACCAATTGTTCAACAATCATTCCACCAATTGAACTACAGCTGCTGGCCTAGACACGCAAAACATTCATGGTTATGTTTGAAAAGACAAATTCCTATTTAAGTGTTCCAGTCTTGCCATGTGGTTATCTGCTCATGCTAAGTTTGCCTCCTGTCTTCAAGTCCCTAGGTCTGAGTACAAAAGCAAAAGGGTGTTATGAAGAAAGACATAAAAAATAATGTTGCTTACAGTTAAATATAAACAATAGTTCATTAGTGCCCTGAACTTCAGCTCACAGAGATTAACAGGCTTCGTCTCTTAATTTTCTGCGGTCTTTGGTTCAGACCATCACTTTTTATACTGGCACTACAGGTAGGACTGTTGCTTAAGTCCACAGGTACACCGTCAAAGCTCTGCATGGCTCTCAACCTCTCTGTGTCCATTAACATGACCAAAGCTAAGTCCCTACTGCCCACACATTCAGAAGACAGCATGGTGTCTGAGCAGGGGGACACACTTGTCTACCTTGATGATAGCTTACTTTCGAGCATAGCAGAGAGAATACAGCTAAACTGTCACATGCAGCATCTAACTAATACCTATTTGCCACACAATGACATGCATAGTGTCACATTTCCAGCACAGACTCAGTAACTCCAGGTGCTGGGATCTTCTTTGTAGATTGATAAATGCTCCTGTGCAATATCTAAAATGTATTTCAGAACAAGCTCTACTGTAGATGGCCTTATCAAGAGACTGGGTTTGTATGTATTCAGTGATAAAGCCCATCTGCAAACACAAGGTTTACCATTCCTTGCAAATTAAAATATTCAAAGGTTTCAGTAACTGGTTTTAGACAAAGACACATTCTTTCTCTGATTCTGAATCTGCCCAGCAGAATTTTAAACTATTTAACTAACAAAACAGCTCTCAGGAACAGCCAGGGAACAAGATCTTCCTTTCAGGGCAAGACATCAGCTATAAACCAGCAAGATATCAGCTATAAACTGTGCACTAGTGCTGGCAAGACCATACCTGGAATACTGTATCCAGTTTTGGGCTCCCTGGTTCAAGAGAGACAGATATCTGCTGGAAAGAGTCCAATGAAGAGATATAAGGATGATGAAGGGACTTGAGTATCTCTCCTATGAAGAAAGACTGAGAGAGCTGGGGCTGTTTAGTCTGGAGAGGAGAAGGCTGAGAGGAGATCTTGTCAAAGTCTAGAAATATCTGAGGAGTGGCTGTCAAGATGAAGGTGCCAGCCTACTTGCCAGTGCCCAGTGATTGGACAAGGAATGCAGGAAGTTCCACCCCAACCTGAGGAGAAGCTTCTTTGGTGTGAGGGTGTTGGATCTTCAAAACCCAACAGGATGCTTTCCTATGTGACCTCCCCTGTGCTTTGGCAGGGGGGTTGGACTGGGTGATCTTCCAAACCCTAACGTTCTATGAATTTATGATTCTACTCTTCACTGATTTAGGGTAATCACCAGATGTGACAGTCAGGTTGTTTGGGGCTCTGAGCAACCTGCTCTAGTTGCAGATGGCCCTACTCGTTGCACATGGGTTGGACTAGATGACCATTAAGGGTCTCGTCCAACCTAAAGTACCTTCAAATGGAGCACAGTGGAAATCTGGGGTTGATGCCCAGTGTGGTGTAAATCTTTATCACATTTCACCTCCCTCACACTGGGCACTACAATTTTGTCACTCAGCTGAATCGTAGGAACAAGTCAAAGAAGAACCCAGGAGATCACTACTTTAAAGCCATCTTTCACATCACTGTGTTTTGAAGGGTTCACAAAATGTTGTTCAGCTAACTAAGATGATGATTGCAAAGCGTACAGCTCGACTTGAATGTAAGAATATTAATGACGCCACCAACTCAAAAGGCTGCACATTCTACAGGAGCTGCCACGAGGTGGAGACCTTTACAACAGATTAGTCCAAAAGACCTGGCTGCTGTGAACATGCACAGCTGCTCGCCAGAGCTTGCAGCACCTCTACCTACGCACTGTTTCTGCTGTAATGCTGGTGAGGTTAGCACGCGGCAGTGCCAGGCGTTGCTTTCTCCAGTAAAGAGCCACACGCGGTACACGAAGCATCCTTTCCTGCCAAGCAATTGCCAGCCTGAAAGAGACATTCAATGCTGCGAAGACAAGAAAAGAACCACTTCATTTGTGTTCAGAAACACATCTGTGTTTCTGGAGCCCCTTTATATTTTTTGACAGAGGTTCTTAGTCAGAGGTTGGTGCCCTGAGGCTGAAGGATTTGTTTTTGAAGCCATCCGTTTAGACGATTTCATAGGTTCCTATTTCTATTAGTTTCCTTTAACTGATAAAAAGGGGCTGGGAGAGGGAACAAATGAATATAAAAGTCATTAGCTAGAAACTTCTGCTTCCAAAATAGATGTTGTGGGGTTTTTTTTTGTTTTGGGGGGTTTTGTTTGTTTGGTTGGTTTGGTTTGGTTTTGTTTTTGAAAGAAGTACTTAAACCTGTGTTTCTGCATCAGTAAAACATGTATGGTACTATACTTCCCTACTTACAAGTTATTTTGAAGGAGTTTAACTTTTTTCCTCCAGGTTTAGAAATCACAATGGCTAACATTGCTATTTCCTTTATCTGCTCTTAAATGGCAATAATAGGACATGCTGCAAGATGTCATCTCTGTCCAAACTTCTTTCTTCTGCTCCCCTCAGACTCTCTAAGACGGACAGGCAGTAATAAAACAAAGAGTGCCTGACTACAGACAGAACACGTTTTGTGGAAAGTATGAGGTTGTTACTGTTCCTAATCCAAGACTGGCAAAAACACCATTTATAATATCAAAAGGTAGTAAATTTCTTAATGTTCTTGTATAGAGAAACTTAAAAGTAGCACAGACATGAACATATGTGAAAAGCAATATTAGCAATATTACATGGAAAATTAGAAATGTAACAGCTATGGAAGATACCAGACTGGTGTTCATCCTACAGCAGCCATTAGCAGGAGACCCTTTAGGACTGAACAGGTGCCAGCAGTTCAGGTCAGCAATGACTGACTGATTTGGTTTGGAGGAAGAGCAAAGTGACCAACCAGGCATCAGGTTTGGAATTTCAGGTGCTGTCATTGATCACTGAGGGCTTCTCCAGAATTTGAGGAAATCCTACCCAGGTCTTGATTCATGGCAAGGACTGTGGAGATACTTTCGGATTTTGAAGATGTGAGCAGGAGTTATGCAGAATGCAGGAAAGAAACATAATACCAAGGGGCTCTGTCTTCTTCACTGCCTAGATAATCAAACACTTGCAGTAAGGCAAAAACACACAATATGACGTTATGCACACATGCTTGAGGGGGAACTATCCACCTTCCAGCTAGGAAATTCCAACTTCAAGTGAGAAAGAAAGAAAAAACTAGGTATTTGAATGCATTAACCTGAAATAAAAGATGTCTATAAATTGCTAATGTGGTGCAAGGAGACAAAGAACAAAACAATTGCAAATGCTGGTGTGTTAGAAACGGCTTTCCTCTATACCCACTAGTACTACCATTGTACTGACACTGGGAGGCTTTGTTTGTACACAGTTTTGATTATGTGAACTTACAACTTAACCTCTGTTTTCATAGAATCATAGAATTAGTTTGGGTTGAAGGGACCACAAGGATCATCTAGTTCAAACCCCTGCCATGGGCAGGGACACCCTGCCCTAGATCATGCTGGCCAAAGCCTCATCCAGCCTGGCCTTAAACACCTCCAGGGATGAGGCCTCAACCATCTCCCTGGGCAACCCATTCCAGGGTCTCTCCACTCTCATGGTGAGGAACTTCCTCCTCACATCCAGTCTTAATCTCCAGGTTTTCTCCATTCCCCGTAGTCCTGTCATTACCTGACAGCCTAAAAAGTCCCTCCACAGCTTTTTTGTAAGCTCCCTTCAGATACTAGAAGGCTACAATAAGGTCACCCCGGAGCCTCCTCTTCTCCAGACTGAAAAGCCCCAACTCTTTCAGTTTGTCCTCATAGCAGAGGTGCTCCAGCCCTCTGAGCATCCTTGTGGCCCTTCTCTGGACACACTCCAGCATGTCCACATCCCTCTTGTAATAGGGGCT
>VWZE01003727.1:274251-404582 GCA_013396675.1 Eubucco bourcierii
CTCTCCAGCCAGTCACTGCCCAGCCTCTATTTGTGCTTGGAATTGCCAGGACCTTGCACTTGTTGAGGGTCTTGTTGAACCTCATGAAGTTGGCTTATGTCCACCTCTCCAGCCAGTCACTGCCCAGCCTGTATTTGTGCTTGGAATTGCCAGGACCTTGCACTTGTTGAGGGTCTTGTTGAACCTCATGAAGTTGGCTTATGTCCACCTCTCCAGCCTGTCCACATCAGTTGCTCACCCCTCATCTATTAATGTTGTTACCTGTTCATAGAAAGTCACCTGGTTTGTCAGGCAGGATTTGCCCTTGGTGAAGCCATGCCGATTGTACCCAATCACCTCTTCACTATTGTCCTGTCTCAGTAGTGCCTCCAGGAGGATCTGTTCCATGATCTTACTGGGTACAGAGACGAGACTGACAAAACCAAATACAGAGGGAGGAGGCTTCAAGATAGATCAGAAAAGGAATCAGCTTATTATATGGGGAAAATCAGTAAAAATTAAAACGTCATACCTAACCAAATATGCAGAAAGCAAATAAGCTGGTCCCAATTAAGCTTGAGCAGGTACTAAACTCAAAGCTGGTCATTTAGTGGACAGATGAACATTATAGCTCAGCAGGTAATTTCTGGAATAACTGTATTAAAGTTTACACCCAAAGTTGCAAGAAATAGTTGAATGTGAACAGCAAAAATTACACAGATTGCTCTGCATTGCCAGATGCAGACCTACTGGACTGAAGGAAAGAAAACCTTCTTTAGGGTAAAGGATATTAAGAATGCTGACAGAGAGGGAAGGGATTGAAAGGAAAAAATCAATTTCATAAAGAGTCATGGCATGGATATGGATCTGTTTATGCTTAGAATCAAAAGAGACATTTGATTTCTGAGTCACCAGTTCTCAATATTAGCCCAATATTCAACCTTCAGATTCACTTCTTATGAAGTTCATTTGGCAAGTGTTACGTGTTGTGGACATCTGGACTGGAACATGCCTGAACATGCCACACAGACCTGTAGATTTCAACCATTTCCACACAAGGAGAGTAACTATGGCAATGATTTTACTCAGTGTATATGAGAGAGCAGGAGGAGAGATCCCCCACTCAGAATCAATGTCAGGAGACCATATCAAGATGATGGAGTTTTCCTTGCATAGACATTCTAATGTTTAACAACAGAAAAAAAAAATCCACTGAGAATAACTGAATTGCTTTTGTTCTCAGTTCTCCATTTTTAGGTTCTGCCAGCTAGAACATCTCTGCTTTAATGCAAGGACCATGAGCACTTGTATATCTCACAATGGATTTACCAGGATAAACACAACAGGCACACAAAATCACAGAATCCCACCATGATGGGGATTGGAAGGGACCTCTGGAAATCATCCAGCCCAAGCCCCCTGCTAAAGCAGGGTTACCCACAGCACTTTGCCCAGGATCACAACGTTCAGGTGGATTTGGAATCTCTTCAGAGAAGCAGACTCCATAACTTCTTTGGGCAGTCTGCTTCAGGGCTCCAGCATCCTCACAGCAAAGAATTTTCTCCTCCTGTTCAGGTGGAACCTCCTGGGTTCCAATTTGTGCCTGTAACCTCTTGTTCTGTCACTATGCACTACTGAGTCTGACCCCATCCTCTTGCTCCCTACCCTTTAGATATTGATCAGCATTGATCAGAGCCCCTCTCAGTCTGCTCTTTTCCAAGCTAAAGACTGATGGTAACAACAGACAGAGTAAACCAGCATTCCCCTTTCAGAGAGCTACTCTTTTA
This sequence comes from Eubucco bourcierii, assembly GCA_013396675.1. Classification (NCBI taxonomy): domain Eukaryota; kingdom Metazoa; phylum Chordata; class Aves; order Piciformes; family Ramphastidae; genus Eubucco; species Eubucco bourcierii. Next base: position 276,018 of record VWZE01003727.1, read on the forward strand.
TTCTCTCATGCATTTTAGCAGAACACAGTTTTGTTTTGTTTTTCCAGGAACTACCTGTGGTGGGGCACACCTAAGTGCCTGCCCCACCAAAGGTTCGAATGAGGCGAGAAACTGCTCTGCTTCCCCCACCCCTCTGGCTACGGGGGTCTGGAATGTGAAGGAGTAGGTGCTAAGTACCTCACTCCACCCCCGCGGGTGTGAACCGGGGAGAGCAGATCGCCCCAGCATATTTATGTGGCAACAGAACACATTATCTAGGGAGCACTACACCGAGGACTGGAGGGGATCACTGCATTAGAGGACTCAGAAGAGGGGAGACCTCGAAGACTTCACCAGAGCCACCTCACAGAGACCCGAAGGGAGCACTTCGCCGGAGACTGCTACGTCGGCCTTAAGAGGAGCTGCCAGCCACGGACTGCCAGCCACGGACCCTGCCTCTCGTTGAAAGGGACCTGCCTTTACCGACAAAGTTCCCGCGATCTACAACTTCAAGGCACTACAGCGGATTCTGGCCGTGAGTAGCCTTTCGCTCCCAGGGGCTCCAGGCTGCCTTTGTTCTTAAGCGCAGCAAAGCTATATTTTTATAGCAAACCCTTTCCAAGTGTTCTGACTTCTCTGAATTACTAAACTCCTTGTACTATCATCCGTGTGAAAGACTTCCCGACAGAATTTACCGAACTAAATCTTATTAATATTGTATAACGTTGTGGGCGGGGCTTGCTGGAAATAAAAATAACTGCATATTTTATAATTTCCTGCCTCGTGAAATCCCACAATCCTTACGATAACACTACCTTAAAGATTTCCACTGCAAGAGTTAAGCATCTGGCAAGAACAGTGCCCTGTCATATGACTGAAACATGACTGGGATTAGATATTAAATATGAACAATGACAACCATGCAACTTTCCTCTTTATTACCCAGATAGCTCCCTTATGAAATACAAATCTAAATAAATCAGCAAACAGTGACTCATCCCCATCTCCTGCACTCTAAACCCAATGGTATGCAACCCTATTATTCAAACCTTCATCATGCCACTGGAAGCTAGCTTTTGTTCCTCTGCTTTGTCATTCAGCCCACTTTAATACCCAGAGAGGCTGTTAAATCTATAAAGCTTCTGATTTTTGCCTAGCTTATCTTGTTACAAAGGCTTATTACACAACATAGCAGTTCTTTTCATGGTGCACACTGATCAAGAATGGATACATAGCTGCCTTGTCAAAGCAGAAGCATAAAGTTACTTTGGGCAAAGGATATATTGAAGGCCACAAGGTACTAGCTGGTACCCAGGCATTTTGCTACAGTCATCCTCTCTGTATCACCTACTTGGGCAGCTCTGCTTGCTTAAGGAAGATTATTTTCTTTGGAAAGCATTGCTGTGCGATGTACTATTAATCTTACCTATCCACCTTTTTGGTAAGGACAGACCTAAACGTGACCCAGTACTGTAAAGACAAGTGACCATTTCCACTAAAAGCTGCTTCTTTTTGTGAAGCATTTCCTAGGACAGGTGACATGATAACAGCTCAATTTCAAGGTTTCTGCATGCTAGTCTCAGCACTGGACCTTGGGCAGAAAAAGGAACTTTGTGCCTACATACCACATTTGCTACTGCTCCCAGGTCTTTTTCCTGTATTTCTGCTGGACACCAAACTCAACCTTTGTCAGGGACACCTCCAAGGTAACTTCAACTCCCCTACTTCAACAGCGATTAGTTCAGTACCTGCTGAATAGCGTAGTTTGTTTTCCCATCATCAGGTGAACACAAAATTACCTGGGAATCCAGACTGGTTTGCAAACAGGCCACATGAGAGCCTTAGGCCCAGGGATGTTGATGGTCTGTTGACATCCAAATACAGTACTGGACTTTGAGAGCTGGGCCATTCTGTGTTGTTACATTGGAATTACACTAGCTTCTGGCAAGAAGTCTCAACTCACCCATTTGTACTGCAGGCATTCATAGATTCATAGAATGGGTTAGGTTGGAAGGGACCTTCAAATCATCTAGTTCCAACCCCGCTTCCATGGGCAGGGAAACCTTCCCCTAAACCAGGTCGCTCAAGGCCTCATCCAACCTGGCCTTCAGCACTTCCAGGGAGGGGGCATCCATGATTTCTCTGGGCAAAATGTTACAATGTCTCACCACACTCACTGGGAAGAATTTCTTCCTGATACTCAGTCTAAATCTGCCCTCTTCCAGCTTCAATCCAATCCCTCTTGTCCTACCACTACAAGCCTTTGTACAAAGTCCCTCCCCAGCTTTCTTGTAACCCCTGACAGGCACTGGAAGGTTGCTCTAAGGTCTCCCTGGAGCCTTTTCTTCTCCAGGTTGAACAGTCTCAACTCTCACAGCCTGTCACCATAGGGGCACAGGGAAGGTTCTCCAGCCCTCTGATCATCTTCGAGGCCTCCTCTGGACCCACTCCAGCAGTTCAATATCCTTATGCTAAGGGCACCAGAAGTGGACACAGTGCTTCAAGTGAAATCTCACGACTGCGGAGGTTTTACTTAACCATAGATGTGTTTTAATTCCCTTTTGAGACTGGTCAAGAAATAACAAAATAATAATAAAAAAGATCCACATCATCAAACAGAATACAGCCTTGTTCACTTGCTTGGAGTAAGGTGCACTGCTCATTTCCTAACAGGTCTACTGCTTTCAAGTGATACATTTACATTAAAATAATCTCCATTGTCTCCTTCTTTCCAGAACTTTCAGCTGTTATGTAAGTTGTTTCATTTAGAGATCTCAAGGTACATTTTATTCATGAAAATACTGAACAAAGAAAGTAGTCAAAGACCTTGCCAAGGTCACAATTTGCAGTTCATTGCTAAAACAGAAATTGATACACTCAAATACCTGTTGCTCAGCCCACTCCTCTTCTACAAGTACCTGCTTCAACACTTGGGGAAAACCTTCGGATGGCTCTTGATGTGGAATGCAGGTAGGTTGTTGTCCTGGTTTGAGGCTAATTGGAATATTTTACTGAGAGAAATTAAATCCTTACCACCCAAACCATCACAGCTATGAAGATGCTGATTGGCCTGGAGCATCTCTGTGAGGAGGAAAGGTTGAGAGACCTGGGGCTGTTTGTCCTGGAGAAGAGCAGCCTGAGAGGGTATCTGATCAATGCTGATCAATAGCTAAAGGGTGGTAGGCAAGAGAATGAGGCCAGACTCCTTTCAGTGGTCCCTTGTGACTGGAACCCAGGAGGTTTCATCTGAACAGGAGGAAAAACTTTGCTGTGAGGGTGCTGAAGCCTGGAGCAGGCTACCCAGAGAGGTTGTGGACTCTCCTTCTCTGGAGAGATTCCAAACCCAGCTGGACATTGTGATCCCAGGAAAGCTGCTGTGGACAACCCTGCTTTAGCAGGGGAGTATACTAGATGATCCCCAGAGGTCCCTTCCAATCCCCACCGTTCTGGGATTCTGTAAAAATCCTCAGTTAGCAAGGGGTCCTGTAGCTTTCCAAACTGTAGTCTCAGAAACTGTGCTCCTGCTCCACTTCCCTAGAAGTGTTCTTGCCATCTCTTCCCATCTGTAGGCAGAACATTTCCCAAAACTATCCCTAGGGATGCATCCCTTCACAGCCTGCCTATGCCACTCTAACTTCTAGGGTCAACATTTGTCTTGTATCTCTTTGTGACAGCAAAGTATGCTGTACACTGAAGAACGCTACTCACTGAGAAATGTGAAGTACTAAATCACTTTTTCTCCAACAAACGGAAAAGAAACCAGTGAAATTCAAATGATTAGGAAAACAAAGAACACATCACCAGCAGCTAATAAAAGCAGATTGTCTGAACTTCTGTATTCAGAGCAGCATTATGTGCATTAAGGAAAAGAAAGAACTGGGAATGCTCCCAAAATTCACTAAATCCTCTTCACTCAAACATGAGATAAACTCCTGCATATCTACATCACAAGCTCTGTCTACAGAAAGGCCACAGTTCTGCTGTCCACGATCAGGAACATGCCTAGCGTGGTTTTTATTACTATTTGTGCCAGGTCATTAAAACATGAGACAAGAAATGTTGAGAACAAATATGAGGAGGCTTAACAAGAGACTTTTCCTCTCTTTTCTGTCTGTGATTCTCTTCCTTTTTGAGCTCCCTCTGCTGTTGAAGTTACTTTGCCTGAGGTTCCTGAGGTTAGATGACATTTAAATAACTCAGTTTGATAGGAAGGCAGGCTCACAGTTCAGTTCCCCCCTTTAGTTACTTCAGATAGTTATTAGTTTGACAGTAGCTAGTTTGATAGTTCCAGATGACAAAGTTGTTCTGTTGACACAGCAGGTCAAACTGAAGCACAGACATCCACTCTGAGATGAACGAACCAACCTGGTAGGGGTTTAATAGAGGGGAATGAGAAATGGAATTGTAACATCATAGAATGGTCCGGGTTGGGAGGGACTGCCAAAGTCCATCCAGTCCAACTCCCCTGCACTCAGCAGGGACACCCTCCACTAGATCAGGTTGCTCAGAGCCTTGTTGAGCCTGACCTTGAATATCTCTAGGGATGAGGCCTCAACTACCCCCACAGGCAAACTGTTTCAGTGTTCCAGTACCCTCATGGTAAAGAACTTCTTCCTAATATACAGTCTAAATCTCCTCTTCAGTAATTTCAAACCATTGCCCCTTGTCCTATCACTGCAGGCCTTTGGTAACAGTCCCTCTGCAGCTACCTTGCAGGTTCCGATCAGGTGCTGAAAAGCCATTACAAGGTCTCCTCAGAGCCTTCTCATCTCCAGGCTGAACAACCCCAACTCTCTTTAGAGAGAGGGGAGGTAAGAAAAGGGTCTTCTAGTAAATTTGCCTTCTCTGCACCAAGAGCTTTCTGAAATCTTCCTCTATCCAGCAATTCTTTTTGGAAGTACCAGAAGATGTGCCACAGTGCACAACGCCAGCAGCTGTCCAGAGTAAATGCAGTATCTCCAGCGTATGCAGGAGGTACCCATTTTTCTAATGTCTCTCCCAGAGAGGAAAATTTGAGCCATACCACAGCACAGAGTAAACTTCCCAATCATATATAGCAGCTTCAGCTCTACCCATTTGAAGTGGATCTGTAACCTGCTCTAGAGCCACACTGCCCCTCCACCAAAGAGGAAGGGTTAATGTTGAAATGGCTTTAGCCACTACTGACTTTTACAAGTCTTATCAAAAGATGGCAAGTCTCTTTCTAATAACATCCTACCTACCTCTCAGGAGGGTCCACTTCCCACTACCTTCACATATTTAACTGACTATGTCTTCTTTCAAAGCTCTCAAAAATTCTTACTGTTGCTCTTCCCAAACATGATTTCCAATTGTGCAGTAGCTACATGCAGCAGGCAGCAGATCTTCTTACACCAAGCACCACCTTGCTTACAAACCTAACTGACCACTGTCTTGTTAGCAGAGGCACTGGGGTTCAAGACATTCCTCTCTTTCCTTCCCTATCCACACTTCTAGAAAATTTCTGTGAGAATGTTTACATCTTCTCACACACTAATTGGATAGAGATGAACCTAATTGAAGACTAAATTTGTTCTCATGAACAGAAAGCCAAAGCCTTTCTCCTTCTGTTTGGAAGGTAACATCAGCACTGAGCTAAACCCAGATACAATTTCAGGCCATTTTCTCTCATCCTATCATCTGATAGTAGAGAGAAAAGACCAACCCTCCACCTCACTTCAACCTCCTTTCAGGGAGTTTTAGAGAGCAATCCAATGAAAGAGTTCAGAAATATCTCCCTGACTGCAGCTGGGATGAGGTTTGAAGCAGAAGGATATCTCACTCTTCATTGCTGCCCAGCTAGCTGCAAAGCAAGCCCAGCAATGGTTTCCTGCCATGGAGAAAACAATAGGCTGGCAACACGTATGCCCACGTGTGTCAGTGCACTGCACCAGGACCTATTGTCTTGCGTGTCACTGTGTTTGTCTGCATAAATATTAATGAAACAGAGGCTAAACAGGAACTGAACTCTCTCTGGGAACTGCTCCTTCATGGCATACCCAAGGAAGTAGGGAATGAAACCTTCAGCAACTGTGAAAAACTGCTGAAAACAAAACACCACTATCTGGTGTTGTGTCTGTCAGTGTCTAAAAAGAACTCAGAGAAACTAAACAAGTGGAGTTTATTGTTGCTGCTTTTATTTTGTTTGAAATCCACACGATCTAAATAGAAGAACTAGCTATATTGAGGAACTTGTCAAGGAAATTTGACTTCCAGTACCCAGCAGATTCACTGGTACAGTTCAGGCTCTTTCAGCAAACATTTAGAAAATATCTTTAAAAATAACTCTCAGCCTTTTGTATTGCAGAAAGAACCTAAACTTCTCCTGAAATTCACAAGAAGCAACTATATATTTGGGTGCATGGAGAAGAGTGGAGCCAGCAGGTCAAGAGAGGTTCTCCTCCCCCTCTACTCTGCCCTAGTGAGGCACACCTGGAGTACTGGGTCCAGTTCTAGGCTCCCCAGTTCAAGAGAGACAGGGAACTACTGGAGAGAGCCCAGCAAAGGCTCCAAAGATATTGAGGAGCCTGGAGCATTTCTGTGAAGAGGAAAGGTTGAGAGCACTGGGGCTGTGTAGTCTGCAGAAGAGCAGACTGAGAGGGGATGTGATCAATGCTGAGCAAGAGCTAAAGGGTGGGGAGCAAGAGGATGCAGCCAGAATCTGACCAGCAGTGCCCAATAATGGGACAAGGGGCAACAGGCCCCTTTCCATGGTGCCCAGTGACTGGAACCCCAGAGGTTCTATCCAAACAGAAGGAGAAAATTCTTCTGTGTGAGGATGCTGGAGCCCTGGAGCAGGCTGCCTAGAGAGGTTGTGGAGTCTCCTTCTCTGGAGAGATTCCAAAACCACATGGACATAAGTTAGCCCTGGTCTGCCTCGGGCGCTAGGTCCTTTTTCAAACACAGAGCTGCTGCCTTTATAACAGAACATTAAACATGCAGATGATGGTATTATGTCAAAGGCACTCCTCTTCCCATACCTTGGGCAGGAAAAATGTGCTTTCTAGGGATTAAAAAAGCCATTTATAAAACAAAAGGTCCTAAAGGGAGAAGTGGGTTCATGTGGTTCTTGTTGTATTTTTAAAGGGATTATCAAAATATGCAGTGCTAAGGCACTGCTTTTGAAAGATTGGCCACCTTGAGCAATCTGAGGCCCTGCCTAGAGTGTCTGGAAGAAAGCATCTTGTAAAAATCTTTCTCTAATTCTTGCTGTGACTATAACTTGTGTAGCTGTCATAGCACTGTGCCATGTGTACATCAAGATCCTGTTATAGCATTCACCTGCTAAGTGCTTTACTTCATCACATCTTGCAGTTTCCAGTTCATCTGAGTTAAAATTTGTTTACCCTGAGTGGTCTGAATGGGCAGACCATCAACATACACTAAGGTTCTGAAAAGGTTAAATGGTTAAAACCAAGCCATGACTTCATCTTTTGTTACATTATACCTCCCTACCATCTGAACCTCCTGTTGGAGAGATCCAGGGCTGCCAACAGCTTGACATAAATCTGTGATTTCAAAGAGCTGATAGGCAACACCTACAGTAACAACAAAGCAGGCACAGGAAAAGGTTGTGATTTAAATATTATGTTATTAACTGTTTTGCATGAAACACAGAAAACTGGAATCTCCTTTATGGTTTTTTTCTGTTTCCATTTATTGCTTGAAACATCAGGGTAATGTTTATATAAAGGATTCATTAGTGGATTTTACAACTGGAAAACACCCAGAACAAGGAAAGGAATTTATTATGCTTTGAAAAGAAAATCACAGGAGGAGGATGAGAAACAGAGAAAGGGAGAGTGAGACAGTTTTAAGACAGTCAATCCAGTGACTTTTTTTTTATTACTTCTGTGAAATTGAAATGTTTCTCAAACAGAAATGAGATGGGCTCTACCCAAGTTGCAGAAAGGCTTAAATCTACCCCATATTTGACTGTTGGTGAGGAAAAGACAAAAAAAGTGAAGAGAGAATGACAAAAGCCCCAGATGAGCCTTTCTAAGAACATCACAGACCAGACACAGCACTGAACCAACACCAACATCTCCTGAAGTTCATGCACAAACCAGGGTTAGCAAACAGCACTACTTGGGGGCATGAAGAAGTGAGGTCAAAAGCAAACTGATGACAAAGTAGAGTTGATCTTAAAGGTTTGACAAGTTTCCCAGATAGCTGCTTCAAGATCTTCAACTGAAATTCATCTGAATATTCAAGATTTAGAACTGAACATGTTGATTCTATCTCAAATGTGTAGGCTAAAAAAAAGAATTCTCTTCTACTAGACAAGCCACTTCAAACTGGAATCTCATCAAGTGGTACACACCACCTTGCATCCTCATTTTTTACTGAAATTATTACAAATATTTTTCTTCCAGATACATAGAATCATAGAATGTTAGAGGTTGGAAGGGATCTATAGAGATCATCCCTCCAATGCCCCTGGCAAAGTAGGATCACCTAGGGCAGGTCACACAGGAACAGGGATGGGTGTCAAGGTAAAGGTGTCAGGCTCTTTTTGGCGGTGCCCAGTGACAGGACAAGGAACAACAGGTACAAACTGCAACACAAAAAGTTCCACCTCAACATGAGAAGAAACTTCTTTGGTGTGAGGTGGTGGAGCCCTGGAGCAGGCTGCCCAGAGAGGTTGTGGACTCTCCTTCTCTGGAGAGGTTCTGAAGCTGCCTGGACATTATGACCCTGGGCAACCTGCTGTGGGTGCCCCTTCTTTATCAGGAGGGTTGAACTGGATCATCTCCAGAGGTCACTTCCAACCCCTATCCTGCTGACATACCAGGATTAATTTTCTTTCAACTCTCCTCTGATTAAGAAAGCCATCAGCGGGAGGCTTGCTCAGCCTGAATTAGCAGTGGCGTCTGTGTATTAAAATAGTTAATCTATCACGCAGGCATCCACCAGGAACTTTTTGATTCCCTTACACCTTGCCTTCTCCTTCAGCATCACATCCCCACTCATCCTTCTGTCCACAGTAAACCTGAAGAGATGAATTTGTACTAATGAGTTTTGAAGGAAGGGAGCAATAAGAAGAAAGTGTCTCCCACTTCTGGCCTTCAGCAGTTTCCTTCAGTGTCAGAGAAGGAGATAAACTCTGTTTACATTCCAACTGCCTGGAATGATCATGAAATTATTTAGAGGGTATCTGGACAGTGCTCTGAGTATTTGTAAGAGCCACATGATGCTAAGCACTCTGATGAACAGTCTCCTCTTTCTTTTTCATACTCTAATTTACAAATAGATGCAGGCAGCCAAAGCAGAGTAGTGGGTATGCCAGCAATGTGGGTGTAAATCCCTGGCATCACACATCAATCGGCTCTCTCATGTGGAATGAAAACCTCCTCTTTGGGCATTAGTGGCAACAAAAGACAGGCACTCAAGCAGCCAAAGGGCAAACAGAAAGTGGGAAAAGAGGTGGCTGGGACAAATTGGACCAAGTTAACTGTCTGCTCAACTCAAACTGAAGGGCAGATGAAGAAAAACATTTTCTGCTCAGTTGCTGTCATTTTAGCCACAACACATCATATGAGGCTTACCAGCAGGGCCTGACCAACTGCATGCAAAGTCTGATGCCACCATTCATTGCTCAGTTTCTATGTCTTCCAACTGAGGGGGGCTTACAGGAAGGCTGGGGAAGGGCTATTAAGAAAGGCTTGTAGCAATAGGACAAGGGGCAATGCTGTGAATCTTGAGCAGGGTAGATTTAGGTTGGACATCAGGAGGAAGTTTACCATGAGGGTGGTGAAATACTGGGACATGTTGTCCAGAGATGTGGTTGAAGTCCCACCCCTGGAGACACTCAAGATCAGACTTGATGTGAGTTTGGGCAGCTTGATCTAGTTGGAGCTGTCCCTGCTGACTGCAGGGGCAGTTGGACAAGATGGCCTTTGAGGGTCCCTTTCAACCCAATGTAATCTGTCAATCTATAGAAGTCCAGTGTTAGAAGATTCTGTGGCTTTCCTGGAATGACCTAAGAGAAACTACCATTTCCATGCATTCTCCATACACAAACACAGGTAAAATGCAACTCAAGATACTTAGTTGGGCAAAACTGAAAGTCGGGTTGATGGTAAAACAGCTTGAAATATCAAACTGAAAGGTATTACAGAACCATTACCAATGTGGACATCAAATTTCCAGCAATCATGTCCTTTTGTTCTTATGTCAACACTTCTCTTCAGCTTTAATAGCTTTTCCTTTACTGGTAGGTATCTCCCCCAACTCAATCTGTAGACAGGAACGATTCCACACCCCCTCACACTTGGGTCACAACAACTCCCTTCAGTGCCACGGGTTTGGAGAAGAGTGGCTACAAAGCTGTCTGGCAGAGCAACACCTGAGGGTTTAGTCAACAGTGTGCTGAAGATAAAGCCAGTGCGTGCCCCGGTGGCCAAGAAGGCAAACAGCATCCTGGCCTGAATCAGCAACAGTGTGGCCAGCAGGACCAGGGCAGGGATTTTCCCCCTGTACTCAGCATCGGTGAGGCAGCACCTCAAATACTGTGTTCAGTTTTGGGCCACTCACTACAAGGAGGACATGGAGGTGCTGGAGTGTGTCCAGAGAAGGGCAACAAAGCTGGTGAGATCTCAAGTCTTGTGAGAAGCAGCTGACAGAGGTGGGTTTGTTCAACCTGGAGAAAAGGAGGCCAAGGGGAGACTTGGCTCTCTATGACTCCTTGAAAGGAGGTTGGAGGCAGGTGGGAATTGATCTCTTCTCTCTAGTAACAAGTGATAGGATGAGAGGAAATGGCCTCAATTTGCACCAGGGGAAGTTTAGGTTGGACACTAGGAAAAATTTCTTAACCGTAAGGGTTGTCAAGACCTGGATGAGGCTGCCCAGGGCAGCGGTGGAGTCCACATCCCTGGAGGGATTTAAAAGCAAAATAGATGCGATGCTGAGGAACAGAGTTTAGTGGTGACCTGGTAGTGCTGGGTTAATGGTTGGACTGGATGCTCTTACAGGTCTCTTCCATATAATTGATTCTACGTTAAGACCCTGGGAAACACCACAGGGCTTCTCAGCTCATGCAGGCAGCAAGAACCACTGAATAAACCCAGCAGCAATACAGACCAAAACAGGTAAAAGCCAGAAAAACCCAGTTATTGTGAGTATCTGGGGCCTGTGGTGCCACAGCCCATGAAAGACACAGGGCCTGAACAGGATTCAGCTGACCTTTGTCTGTCTCATTAACATTGAAGCTGCTTGAACCCCTAAAGTACTTTTCCCCCTTTCCTGCTGCAGCCTATGCTTGGGAAGAGGAATCTGTAGGGCAGACAACAGTGTTGGCATCCCAGAAGACTTTCACCAGAACTGTGATGTATTGCTGTGCCTGTCTGCAATTATGTCCGACTTGTCCTAGCCACATCTTGGTAATATTCTGGCAGCTTCTTGCAGCTGATGGTGGAAAAAAAACCTGGACATTGTTAGGACAAATAGCAATGCAACTAAGGGCTGGAGAGTGAGAGGGAGAGGCAATTTCCCACACATTTGAAGACAATAATCCCTGGGGATTGAAAAAATTTCACAACTTTTTTTTTTTTTTTTTCCTTCACAAAATAGACAATAAAAACAGACCATATTAAGCAGAAATGAGTCTACCAGAACTTAGAAATAACTTGCATTCTTCCAGTGGAGTCAAGCCAGTCATCCTTGGAAAAAAAATCCTGTTTACTTTGTCATGAATGTGAGAGACACCCAGTCTGCCAGAAGCTGTTACGACACTAAAAACACAGCCAGAGGCTGTCACACATGGGGAAATCACAGAGAAAGTCATTTTGTTAACTTCAAGGACTAAGATTAAAATAATATCTATTTGGTAAAAAATTATTTATTTTGTCTCATAGAAGACTTCAGCTGAGTTTACATGAAAGCTCTTCTTGTACAAAGGCAAATTTCAGATACTTCTTCAATAGTTATCCTGGTTTGAAAATTTTATTAGATTCACAAAGGAATCCTCTTCTGCTCAGATGATTAATATTTTGCTCTACAGCTGCTTTTTTTTTTTTTTCTTCCACAAAGCCTCAGCCAGGATGGTTGCATTAGGAATTCAGAATGAAGGCTCCTTGATCAAGGTGCTTCCTGAAATCTGAGTTAATTAGACATGCTTGCTCTTCAACAGCTCAGTCCTAAGGTGAATCCTACATAAATTATGTCCTAAACTGTAGATCTCAATCACAGAGTCCCAGGACAGTAGGGATTGGAAGAGACCTCTGAAGATCATCTGGTCCAACCCCCCTGCTAAAAGCAGGGTCATGCATGGCAGGTGGTCCAGTATAACAATACCAGGTACATTTGGAATCTCCAGAGAAGGAGACTCCACAACAGCCTGCTCCAGGGCTCCAGTACCCTCACACCACCATTTTCTCTTCCTGTTGAAATGTAGCCTCCTGGGTTCCAGTTTGTGCCTGTTGTCCCTTGTTCTGTTGTTGAGCACCACTGAGAAGATCCTCTTCCTCCCTACCCTTTAGCAATGGATCAGCATAGAGAAGATCTCCTCTCAGGATGTTCTTCTCCAGACTGAACAGCCCCGCCCCACATCTCTCAACATTTCCTCCCTACAGGTCACTCAGCATCTTTGTAGCCTCTGCTGGGCTCTCTCCAGTAGTACCCTGCTTCTCTTGAACTGGTGTGGCTACAATTGGACCAAATATTTTAGCTGTGGTCTCAGTAGGGCAGAGTAGAGAGGGCAGAGAACTTCCCTTGATTGCTGCTGGCCACAGCCTTCTTAATGCACCTCTTAACATGCCCTTCTTGGCCACGAGAGCACATTGCTGGCTCTAGGTGAACTTCTTGTCCACCACTACTCCCAGGTCTTTCTCCACAGAGCTGCTTTGCAGTAGGTCAATCTCACCTGTACTGGGGCAAGGGGTTATTCCTCCCCATAATATGTAGAACTTAAACTTTTCAGGAGGTTCCTCTTTGCCCAACTATCCTGTCTAGTTTTAGAAAACACATATTTCCAGTACCCAGATGCCTGAATTCTGAGGCCTAAGGCCAAGTTCACTCAAGAGGAAGACAAGGGCAGTAAATAGCCCTTAGAGCTCAGGTAGTTTTACCTTGCAAGTTTTGATTTGTCCCTTTCTGCTATTTGAAGGTAGATGCATTTTAAATCCATTTCCATACTTTCTATACAATATTTGTATAAATTCTTCCTTGACAAAACTTAATGCAAACCATAAGTTCAAAATAAATGCACTTTCTCATGTTGATTTACATCATTAATTCAGCTTCTCATTTAATTTATCTGCCTTTTACAAGCAACTTTCATCTTCTCCCACAAACTAATCAGAAGCTTATGACCTACAGATGCCTGCTGTCTCGAATGAGTCATGTGCACCCCAGCTGTCACAACTTCTTTCTCTCTCTGATATATTTTCCTATTGTCTCTCCCATTCCTTTAAAGCACATTTTCTAGGCTTTGTTGTTTTGCTTTTTACTTGGGACCAAGAACACATTTAGGTTTTTCCTGAAACCGAATCCAAGAACTGGTGACCTGATAACCCTGTAGTGGTAGTAAAAACAGGAGACAAATATCACCTCAAAGAGACACTTGAGGATATGGGGCCTTGTCAGAAACAGGAAATACCAGGAGTCTTACGTAGGATTTCTAACCTAAATTTGTAGACCCAAGGGGCTGGAGTGGCTTAAATATGGTTCAGATAAACATCCAGACTTTTTGATGATTATCCAAACTCTTTGGGAATCTGGAAGTTTTGAGGCTCACTCATCAGTACTACCTTTAGTACATCCTGAAAGCAGCCTGCACCTTGAAGACAGCAGTGATAAGGCAAAGCTTGCCAGAAGCCAAAGGCAAAAGCATTAATCAGATCACATTGGTAGGAACTTAGATGAGACAAATGATGCTGGAGAGACTGCCAAGTGGCTCAGGAGAAAGAAGCTAATTAGCGGTTATAAATATCTTCAGAGTAAGATGATTGGAAATAAGGAAATGTATTAGCTTTAAGGCAAGAAAGAAAATATTTTGAGCACCTGACTGTAAAAACTTATTTTCAAGAGGGGAAATTTTGTGTAGAAATTCTCTCTCCTTAATCAGAAAAGGGTGGGCAATGACTTACAGCAACAGAACACCACCACCCCCTGTGGGAACAGCCAGTGCTGGGGATGGAACCAAGTTAGAGCAGGACTAACTCTTCAAAACTGTGATTCTATGGCATAGGTTGACCAGGGAAGTTGTGGACACCCCCTCCCTCAAAGCGTTTGAGGCATTGAGCAACCTGGTATAGCGGAAGGTATCCCTGCCCATAGCAGGGAGCTTTGGAAACAGATTATCTTTAAGGTCCTTTCCAACCTAAATCATTCTATGATTCTATGAAAGCTGTTGGGTTTATCGTGAGCTTGTGTAAGCAGTGACACTTGAGAAATTAACTTTTAAAGCAGATTAATAAAATCTTTATTCAGAAGTACCTTTAATTCAGTATTGGAAATTAAGCCAGCTATATCAAATTAAGGCCAGTTTAATTCTGCCTGTGATTCACCACCCTGAGGCTTAATGCAGTTTCACTAATCCATGTTAAAAATCATGTTTTCAGTTAATTTAGATTATTGCTTGAGTGTGCCTGCAAAGGCAGGCCCTCAATCTCACCAATATTAACTGGCCAAAAGAATGGAGGCCTTGCATTTGAGTGGTCTTTCTCTGACTGTTTTGTAACATCTCTTTTAAATCGGTTCAACTTAGTGCGTTAAATCAGCAAAGAAACCTTTGAGGCTGCAGGGGGCAAAAAGCTGAGGTTTATGATAGAATTAGTCAAAATAATGAAAAAGGAAGGTATTTTCAGACCTGGTTAGTACACACAGCTAGTTGAGGGACCTCTGCAGACAGCCTGAGGATTCAGGGAAGATTGATGAGCTAAGGGTATGTACAAATGAACCAGTTATGATCTGTAATAAGAAGGTGAAGGAAAATCCATTGTTTTTAGCTCCTCACACAGCTTTTGACTGAAGAAAAAAGCATGGGTTTCCATTCAGTATCAACAAGCAATTTACACAGATTTGGGTTTTTATCATTAGGTAACAAAAGTCTAGACACACAGAAACTCATTTTCAGGCTAACTCTCTTACTGAGGGATCCCCACATTTCCTCCAAAATCTTAATCTTCTCTTCAGCTTGCCAGTAGTAGGACTCATAAACCTCTTGCAGCACTGCCAAACCATAGATAGACCAACTGATCCACCTATTCCCACCTATTCCATGGGGTTCATTGCATTTCCTAGTTACTGTTTACAGCCTCAAACTGTCACACCTGAAGCGCCTCTACTCTGGAGCACCTCATGCCAGCTAATGCCTTTAATGCAAGCTGCAGCCCTGTCTCATCAAAATCTCAACAGAGCGTTGTCTATTTTCCCCCAAATTACAGTAATTAGTCTTTTAGCAGGCATTGACTTCACCTCAACTTCAACGATACAAAGCTGAGAGGATTGCCTGGCAGCTTGTCAGGCTGTGCTGCAATTCAACAAATCCTGGAGAGTTGGGCAGAGAGAAACCTCATGAAGCTCAGTAAGGGCTCGCCAGTTCACGAGGGACAAGGAACTACTGGAGAGAGTCCAGCAAAGGCTATAAAGATGCTGAGGGGTCTGATGCATCTCTGTGAGGAGGAAAGGCTGAGAGACCTGGGGCTGTTTAGCCTGCAGAGGTACAGACTGAGAGGGACTCTGATCAGTGCTCTGCAAAAGCTAAAGGGCAGGGGTAAGAGGATAGGGCCAGAATCTTTTCAGTGGTGCTAAGCAACAGGGCAAGGGGCAGCAGTCACAAACTGGAACCCAGGGTGTTGGAGCCCTGCAGCAGGCTGCCACAAGAGTTTGTAGAGTCTCCTTCTCTGGAGAGTTCTGAATCTGCCTGGACATTGTTATCCTGGACAACCTGCTCTGTATGACCCTGCTTTAGCAGGGTGATTGCACCAGGTGATCCCCAGAGGTCCCTGCCAAGACCCACCATGCTAGGGTTCTGTGTGGGATTCACTCCTTGCACAGTCAGATGCTAAAAGGCTGGTACCCCCCTCTGTTGTGCATTCTTTCCCATGCTGTACTCTCATAGTCTTGTTCAAAACATGCAGCCAATCTAACACATCACCTTTCATAGCTCCCAGGTCAGTGATCATCTGTAAATCATCACAATTACTTGTTATGCCCCTTCCCAGCTCCTCTTGAAGAAGAAACAGCATTTCTAGTTCTCAGAAGTCAGAATGTTATATGCCAGCCCTACTGGGTGTAAGATTTTCTCATGGATAGTCAAGAGCTACAGATTGTTTCTAGAGAAGTTTCTAGAGGGCTTTAACAGGCTCCCACACAGAGCCTTTGTTTGACTTTCCTACTAGTTGTCCCTATGGAACTATAACCCCCTGCTCTGAATTATCCACTCACATCTATTCACATGCTGCAATGAATTTCTGGACACTGCAGGCTAGCTGCTAGTGCCAAGATGCTGTGAGGGTATTTACTGCCATTTGGAGTATTGTGACTTCAAAGGAAAGGATTAATGAAGATTATGGAAATGATCCTCAATTACTGCATTGCCACTGACCCACTTCCCCCTGATACCACATACTGTTTTTTTAGACTACATTAGCTGTATAGAATCATAGTCATCCTCATAGTCCTCTGTTAGATCGTCACCAGCAGATCCCTGTCCCTCCTATGGGAAAGTCTGTATCAGCACTGCTACATAGCCACACAACCAGACTCTCAGGTATGCGGAGTTGAAGGAAGAGTGGAAAATGTTCCATCAGTCATCTCTCCAAAGCCTGTTTGTTTTCATCATCATATCAGACTTGAAAGATCAGATAGCTTGGCTTACCCAGTCAGGCAACAGACTGGATATGTGCTGTGGAAAGGGAAATCTCCCTTTCCCTTCTTTGCTTATTAATGTGTTTTAATAGAAAAATAGAACTTATTCCAACACATTTGATATTAGACTGTAACAAATACTATCAGAACCATAGAACAGTACGGGTGGGCAGGGACCTGTAGACACCATTGAGTCCAACCTCTCCGCCAAAGCAGGATCACCTAGGACAAGCCACACAGGAATGCATCCAGACAACACAATGTACAGAAGCACCTCCCTTCCAAATAAGCAGAACTGGAGAGTAGTGTGCATGTTCAGGGTAGGCTGTTTAAAAACCTGCTTACCGTACTTAAACCAATAAGCAATTTTTAGACACCTAAAGTTAGGTACAAGCCAGCTCATCCTGAAAAATAAAGTCTTCTTAGTCAGTCAGTCCAGTTACCTGGACTCTGTTGGGGTGAAACTTTAGCTCTGTTTTGTTTCAGTGTGTGCATTTGCACTTCAAAACAGCTCAGTTTTATCTCATTTTGCTGCAATTGCCAATACAGCAGCAGGGTTTAAAAATAATTCTGTGTCGATAGCTCTTTTGAAAGGATTTTGAGTGGCAATTGAATTTCATCCCAATGGAAGACAAGCTTCAAATGCCACTGTGCCCACAGCTGGGAAGTTTGTCCTTTCATCCACCTGGTTTCAAATATTTTTAGCAGGGTCTGTCAAAGCACCTTACAGATAGGAGCAGCTACAAATACACTGCCACTAGCAGAGGAAGCAGATAGTAGTATCTTAATATAAATGTGAGTTGACTTCTAATTTATGGTACAGAAGAAAGTGAATGAGCAACTGTTTTGCCTCTGTCAATCAAGCCTTCTATGCCCTGCAATTACAGTTGACAACAGATGGAAAATGGCAGTGACTAAACTCCAGAAGCTGGTGTTTTTCTACTTTTAAATTAGTAGTTTAGTGGATTAAGGCAAAACATTTGCCTATTGCTGGATCACTCTGAAGGTATGTGAAATGCTACGTTTAGAAAACTACTCTGTGATCAGCTAAGCAAACAAAGTCTGGGACTAAAGCTTGATATACAGGTAAAAAGGCATCAGAGAGACTTCAACAAAACTCCCACACCCCAAATGAGTTTCTCTGTGTTTTCTTAGAAGTACCATGTGAAACTAAGCCAAAACAACTGCTCTGAACGTTTTGCGGATGCAAATGCAACTCAGCTGAAGAGCTGAAGTTGTTCTCTTGTAGTAGAGCTCTTGTGCAATGCACACGCCCACACAGCTCCAGGTCTTGGAGCCAGACTGCCAGATTTGTCTTGATTCCTGATGGGGTTCTTTTGTGTTTAAGGCTCTTTGCCCAAGCTTTGCTGGAAGCCCCCTTTCCATCCCAGAATCATATTAAGAGTTGGATTTTGGTATTCAAAGGCTGAAGAATGGTTATTTCCACCATAAGATGGGGAGAGGAAAGTGGTCTGGAAAGCCAAAAGGAAAGACTTGGAGCTGGGCTGCTGATCCTGCTGCCAGGGATATGAAAGTGTAAGCAAATCCTGGTTTACCCACCCACTCCCATCCAGCCATTGCAGCAGTCATCCTGTAAAGTAAACCAGCAAGGTCACAGCAATTTTGCTGCTTATAATCGTCTGCTGCCCTGAACAATGAAATACTTCTGTAAGGATACAGTTCTCTGTGGGGAGACACAAATGACATACTTTGGGTTGTGGTTCTTGTTCTTTGGGTTGACATCTCATTCAGCCTATAGTAGGAAAGCTTCCAACTGAAAAGCCAATTCAAAGTCCTTCCTCAACACACTGGCAGCCATTACATGCTGTTGACAGACATCCCCAGTCCTTTGCACAGGAGAAAGCACAGTTTATAGATTCACAAAACGGTTTGATTTGGAAGGGATCTTGGAGATCTCATCTAGTTCCAACCTCCCTGGCTTTAGCAGGGACACCCTCTACTAGATCAGGTTCCTCAAGGCTTCATCCAAACAACACTTTTGTAGCAAGGTGGGTGTTGGTCTGTTCTCCCAAGCAGCAAGAGACAGGATGAAAGGAAACAGCCTCAAGTTGTGCTTGAACAGAGAAGATGTGCAGAAACAACCTCAGAGGAGGTTTAGGTTGGACATGAGGAACAATTTCTTCCCCAAAAGGGTTGTCGAGCCCTGGAAGAGTCTATGCAGGGCAGTGGTGGAGTCACCATCCCTGGAGGGGTTTAGTAACTGTGTAGCTGTGGTGCTGAGGGACATGGTTTAGTAGTGGACTTAGAAGTGCTAGGCTAGTGGTTAGAATCTATGATCTTAAAGGTCTTTTTGAGTCTAAACAATTGTATGATTCCATTTCCTTCCAATAAGTAAAGCTGTCAAGTACTCCAAATACCATTTTCTCTGCCCACTGTTTGCCCCAGTGATGGGATGAGATGGGACAGAGATTTGTGGTTACTTGCTATTTATAACAAGCAGACATACAAGAAAAGTTGCTATGAGCTGCAGCATTTGAAAGTAGGACTGAGCAGGAGCATATCAGGACAGAGGGAAAGCATTTTCTGTCCAACTTGGAGAGGAACTGAAGCAAAGGGTGCAAGAGGAAAAGGTAACAAAGCAGTATAGGCAATGTAAGTCTAAAACTACAAGTTCAGAGTCTTTTGTAATTCATATCATCATGGTTTGTTTTGTCTTGCATGACTCTTAGCTGGATTTACAGGATCCAAGAGTGATGTGCTGAGGAGACAAACCTAGCTATAAATAAATGGGGAGAAAAGCAACAGGAGATTTCAAGTCTCTGCTGATTCATCGAGAAGGCATGAAATTCCTCTGTTTTGCTATTTAAATACTTATTCAAAACAGAACTATTAAAAGGCAAAAGTAAGGATGTGAGGACAACCAGAACATACTGACACCCCTCACTGATCTAATACTCTTGTTTAGTCTTCTAAAAATGTAGGAACAGAAATACGCAAACCATAAATTGGAAAGCCAGCATCTGCAAACTTTCACTCAAGGTTCCTAATTGCTTGGTGATTCAATCAGACATGTGGTTCTTTATTATTTGTGAGCACTCAGGCAAACAGACTGATATTAGCGCTTGCTTGGGGAATGGCTTTTCTTCAGTGAGTTGTTGGCTTGTTTTTAGGAGGTTGGTGGTTTGGGTCAGACTGAAACATTTCAAATCCAGCAGAAACATTTCTTCCAAATTATCCTGGGAGGAAAAAAGTAATAATTTGCCGTTGGAATAGTTTTAAGAGTTACAGCCTAAGTTTTGCCAGTGCTTTCACCCATGACTTACACCAGCAGTACAATTCCAGGGCTCTCAAGGTGCAGTTCACCATCTTAGAATGATCAGAAACAGCTTTGGAGCTCCCAGACCAAAAGGCAAGTGCTGTTTCAGAGCATGATGTGTAATTGGTGCTACAGAAATGGCTTTCAGAGACTGCAGGTTCATTTCAGACTAGAGTACAGTGATGCTGCAGGTCATTGATTTATATACAAAGATGTACTGTGTTTTAACTGCACAATCCATAGAGAGTATGTAACCAGCACTTCCTAGGAAAACACTGCAAACACAAAGACACAACAGGATGAACCACGTTTTGAGCTCTTTCCTGAAACAGTGATAGCCTTTTTTTGTGGTTTTTGTTGTTGGTGGTGGTGTTTTGTTGGGGGGTGTGTGGGGTTGTTGGGGTTTTGTTGTTGTTCATTTGTTTTGGGTTTGGTTTTGTTGGGGTTTTGGGTTGTTTTTTTTGGGGGGGGTGTTGTTTTAATTTTTTAAAGATAGCTTAGATCCACCAAAACCATATAGTCAAGTATGTCTCTCTTTCACCTCAAGAAATTTATATCCCAAAGCATGAAAAATGGTTTCCCCTCAGCAGAAAGCATAGAGAGTCACAGAATTGTAGGAGTTGAAAGGCACCTCTGGAGACCATCCAGTCTAACCTCACTGCTAAAGCAGAGTCACCCAGAGCATGTTGCCCAGGATAACAATGTCCAGGTGGGTTTGAAATCTCTCCAGAGAAGGAGAGTCCACAGCTCTGCTCCAGGGCTCCAGCACCCTCACAGCAAAGGTTTTCCTGCTGTTCAGATGGAACCTTCTGGGTTCCATTCAGTGCCCATTGCCCCTTGCCCTGTCACTGGACACTACTGAAAAGAGTCTGGCCCCATCCTCTTGCTGCCCACCCTTTAGCTCTTGCTGCGAATTTATCAGATCCCCTCTCAGAGTTCTCTTCGCCAGCCTAAGCAGACTCAGTTCACTCAGCCATTCCTCTCAATGTAGACATTCCAGGCCCCCAGCATCTTAGTGGTTCTTTACTGGATTCTCTCCAGTAAGTTCCTTGTCCTACCTGAACCGGGGAATCCAGAACTGGACACAATATTCCAGGTGACACACAGCCATTAATATTGTACATAGTAACCTCAAGAGAAACTGAGCCAGGTGACCATGGCTCAGCTCTGACTTAGGCTACCTCCTTCCATGTCTGTAAAATGCTTTACTATAAGCATTATGCTAATGAAATAATTTTGAGTTCATAGAATCATAGCCTGGTTTAGGCTGAAAGCCATTTTTAAAGGTCATCTAGTCCAACGCTCCTGCAGTAAGCAGGGACGTATTTAACTAGATCAGGTTGGTCAGAGTCCCAGACAACCTGGAGTTATGGAACGAATCTCCTAATCTGTTATCAGGTCACTAAAAAGAGAGTATTATACCACCAGGGTATTCCTTACTTTAACTCACATTCAAGCAAATAACTCAGAGACAGATTATTTCATAGATGGGTGGAGAAAGGTTTTAGGTCATCAGAAAGCCAAATGCACCACAAGGAGCAATTAGGTCCTTCAGGACCTTTGCAAGCCAACACCCTGCACTCCTCCTCACTGACATCATGCCAACATGTGAGGGCTCAAAGCCATGCCTTAAGCCATTGTTACTCAGTCTTTGTCTCCCAAATGCTCAGAGAAGTAGCAGAACAGAGGGAATTTCTCAACACAAATACCAGGGAAGGTAGAAGGAACAAAGCACATTTAAGGTTTTATGTATCTCACACATGCAGCAATTTTGCAGTGAAGTTGTTTTGTGAAAGCAGTCAGGCTGGTCATCTAAGTGCTAAGTTCTTTATGAAACTCCTTTCTCCACCCAGGCATTAGCTGAAGACAAACCATGTGTAACTAACAGTGACAGTGGCAGCCTTTCGCCAATCTGACAAGGTTCCTCTGAAGTGTTGGCTTTACAATACAGCAGGCCTGCCCACGTTGCTTTCAGCAACATCAGGTCTGCCTCTTCCTCTTGTGCATCAGTATCCTCCCCCTCACGTGCAACAAACAGCATTACAACACCCTAGTGTTACTACACCTTCTAGCTATTTCAAGTCTTTCTTTTCACTTGTTCCCAACCTCAATTTTCATTGAAAATGAAATTATTATACCCTTGTTGAATATATGAGTTTGAAAATCATGACACAAAAAGACACAGGATCATTCTTGACTTGTGGTCATAATCTGTTTACCATCGGCAATGGGCTGCAAAAATTGTTTTCCTCCAGGTAGGCAAAAACCAGAAGTTGATTTGGCAACAGTTTGAAACTGGAGCAGGGGAGATTAAGGATGCGTATCAGGGGGAAGCTCTTTACAATGACAGTGGTGAAATACTGGAACAGGCTGCCCAGGGATGTGGTTGAAGCCCTGTCCCTGGAGACATTCAAGATCACACTTGATGTGGCCCTGGGCAGCCTGCTGTAGTTGGAGGTGTCCCTGCTGACTGCATTGGGGTTGGACAAGATGAATTTTGAGAGTCCCTTCCAACCCAATGTGATCTGCGAATCTGTGAATCTGTGATTTCTGACTCGGGTACTGCGATTGCCCCTGCAAGAAGGCATTTTCCTGTTATCACTGCTTTCTTTTAAACCAGGAAAGGCCGCATGAGAATAAGGTGTGTTATTTATAAATGGTTTAAACCAATCTAAATTCCATGCTGCACAGAACACTTGTACCCACTTACTCCCATTTCTGCCCACAGAGCTGGTCCAAGTCGGTAGGGCCATCAGACAATGAAGTCACATAATTGTTAGTGTTGCTGACTCAAGGAGAGGCATGGCTAGCAATTTTAGAGAGCAAACTTCATCTCTTTTAAGACAAAGTATCTTCAGTTCAGAGTATCTCAGAAAGTAAACAACTTACAGTATTTGAACTTTGCTCATTATGCTTGGGTCCAGAATGAAACCTTAGGTATCCTCCTTTTGAAGATGGTGCCTACCAACACTTAAAATAACCTTTAAGAGGATGTTTATCAATGCTTATCAACATGTAAAGAACAGGAGGCAAGAAAATGAGGCCAGGCACTTTTCAGTGGTGCCAGTGACAGGACAAGGAGCAAGGAGCACAAACTAGAAACCAGGAGGTTTCATCTGAACAGAAGGAAACCCTTCACTGTAAGGGTGCTGGAGACCTGCAGCAGGCTGCCCAGAGAGGTTGTGGACTCTCCTCTGGAGAGATTCCAAACTCACCTGGATATCGTGATCCTGGGCAACCTGCTGTGGGTGACCCGGTTTCAGCAGCAGTGTCAGACTGGATGAGTTCCAGGGGTCCATTCCAGCCCCAAACATTCTATGATCCTGTGACAAGTAACTCAGGGAATGTGCTGGTTTGAGGTTAATTGGAATATTTTAATAGAGAAAATTACACTATAGGCTGTGAAAGGAAAACATCATGATGTCTACTTCACTCATACGCTTGCTGGAGAATTGTTTGGGAATACTAATCAAAACAATAGATAAGTCAGTCTCTCTCTGTCGCTTGTTGGAACAGGAGCTGCTGGGGCAATCTAGCAGCTTCTGGGCTCTGACTCCTCTGCTAATTAAACCTCACTAACCACTTTTCTTCTAACCTTCCTGGCCGATCCTCCTAATTTACCTTGCACGTAAGGCAAACCTTGGGGTAAGGTACAGGGGTGGGGAGAAGGTGGAAGGGTGGTTGGGAGCCCCTCCTGGGGTCTCTGATTTCTGGGAGGGGAGTTGTGTTGCTGTATTACCTTTTATTTGTATATTTCTGTAAATATTCTGTATATAGTGTAAATATCTGCTGTACATTGTGCAAAGCTGTAAATAGAGCTTCATCATTTAACTTCCAGCTGACTGAGTTCTAGTCTGGGTCATTTTACAAAGTGTTGTGGGGTGGGGAACTCCCAAACCTTCACAGGGAAAAAAAAGGACATAAATTACTGGAGACTAGCAGTAATGTTTGAGATATTCTACATGTCATTTAGAGATACAGAGCCAGGGAGGATCTGGAAATGAGAAACTAAATCTGACATGAACTAGATAGCGAAGTGGGAGGCAAGGTCTTTGAAAGAGTTATCAACAGAGTATGCCAGGAGAGGAAAATAACTGAAACTGTGCCCAAAGATAGAGCACACTGGATAGAAAAGCACTGTCTGTGTAAGAGTGCACCCACCCCTCCTACACAGCCTATATTGATTTACTTACTGCTGGAGAATAGTTAATTCCATTTGAAACTGGCCTTTATCTGTCACAGACTGAAATTATCCACTCAAGCATCCAAAACATTTCATATTTTGTAAAATTCTATTCCTGCAATAGGTCTTAGGACCTCTTATAGAAGCCTGGGATTCAAAAAAGTGAGAACACAACCCTGTATCCCTACAAAAGAAATTACCAATCTTTTCTAGCATATTCAGTGAGTATTTTTGCCAGCACTACTAAGTCTGCTCTGCAACTTCAATAAATTTTTTTTTAAAAAAAAATAAAAATCAAGCATAGCACAAAAGAGGAAGAAACAAAGGAAACCATAACCACACATAAACATTCTGAGCTTCCTCCTTCCTTAGCACAGGGCTTTGTTTTTCCCCTCACAACTGTTTAGATGTTATGAAAGGTCAGAAAGTCAGCTATTAATCACCCAAGTTCTCAGGCAGTTGAAGGTGAAGTAACTCACTGCTCATCTCTGCACTAGGAAGGAGTAAACACTTCTTTTTTCTTTTCAAGTTGAGTTTCGCAAACTGTGAGAAGCCAGATGCTGAATAGTTGAAGAGCTTGAGATATGATCCTACTGCTATCAATAGATACTCTCCAATTTATTTATTTGGAAAAAGACTGTATTCAACAGTTTTACATTTGCCCCAGCCTTTTCTTGCAGGAGGAAAGGTTCAGCTCAGCCAAAACAATATGTTTCCTAGCTGAAAGTGGGGCAGGCCCCACAGGTGGAACAGAGAGAAGAAAACATAAATCCTTGGGGTGTGGGGAGGGAAAGAAGAAAAGAAGGAGAAAAAAAGGGGCTTAGGTAACAAAGTAGTAGGGTAGAAAGGAGTCCAGTGTACTATGTGTGCAAGCATGTGCTATCTGTGCAGGCATGACCCTAACAGGTGTGATTTGTAGCATACATCCTGCATTCAACTAACAGGAGTTGTAGTTATTCTTCTCCTTTACTTTGTTATGTGTGTACATAGTAAATCTAGCTCAGGAAGAAAAAAAAATAGTGCTAGTGTATTTCAAACACTTTAATAACAGGTAACTACATAAGCAAGAGTGATGGTAAATATGGAACAAACCCAGTTCTGTGCTGGAAAAGATACCAAGTGTTACCAAGGCTGGCATTGGTAACACTAGCCCTTCATTTACCATAGTGCAAGTCATCAATACACACTTTTATAAAAATAAATGGTTGAAATAAATGACAGAAAATCCTACAAGCCCATGTGAGTCCATCTGGGAACTGGAAGCTTGCAGATGGGCACAGATTTGTTTGGGACATGGATCCAAGTGTGCATATATAGTACACAAAGATGTCTCTTATACACATTAATGTGTAAGATTGGTGTGCATGCAATGGAGGGAAAGGGTTAAGGGAAGAAAATGTTGGAGGAAAATGAGGAGCCAAAGCCTTACACAATCACAGGGTTACCTGTAGTGTGGCCTTGAACCAGTGGCTCAGTGGTGTGTTATAGATCAATAAGACCAGCTGAAAGGAAAACCAAAATTATCCTCCAGTATGCTGGAAAATGTGGCTAAAAGACATGTGAACGCAGTCCTGCTAGCTGATGAGGATACACTGACTTGACCACAAACTTGTCCTTTCACACCAGATAATCTGTAAGACCTCAAGCTCTGTCAACTCATGTCAAAAAGTTAATGAGTCATAGAATCCCAGCATAATGGAGGTTGGAAGTGACCTCTGGAGATCATTTAATCCAACCTTTCTGCTAAAGCAGGGTCAACCACAACAGGTTGTTCAGGATCACAATGTCCAGGTGGGTCTGGAATCTCTACAGAGGAGACTTCACAACCTCTCTGGGTAGCCTGCTCTGGGGCTCCAACACCCTCAAGTACTCATCTATATTGGTTCTATCTGCAGGACATGAAGCATTCTAAACACCAGGACAGTTTTACTGAAAAGAGGTTGCTGGTTCTTCAGAGCCTTCAGTTTTAGTTGCTTGTACAAGTTCCTATCATGCTAAAAAAACACTGAGCAATTCACCTCCTTGTGTATAATCATTATCTGGGTAAATAAATGCAGCGAGCAGGTAAGTAACAGTTTGATTTCATCCACATAACCCTCATCGAGTTACAAAGAATTTTCCTTCAGGAATTGTACAGGTTTATCTGGGCCTGATACCCAACTGCAGAGGATGGATACCTAGAATTACAGAACCATAGAATGGCTGAGGTTGGAAGGGACCTCTAGAGATCACCTGCTCCAACCTCCCTGCCATGGGCAGAGACACCTCTCATCTAGACTCAGACGCTCAAGGCCTCATTAAAAAGCAAAACCATGTGGTAGGTGACTTGGGTATTTTTTTCAGTATGCATAGAAACCTTTCAACATACTCTGAACCAACATTTCTAATTCTGCATTAGAACAATGAGAGACTGAGCTTGCCTACAGCCCCTGGTGATTCACAGATTCCTCTTTGTGCAGGGCATGTTCTTACATTGTCCAAACACAGTGAGAAAACAGTCTAATGTGATTCAGACCCCTGCCCCTTTCATCACTAACCTAGAGTTGTTCGTGTATTGAAAGAAGAACACACAATGTGCACTCAACCAGACAGAGCTGAACTGCCTGCAGCCGAACTACAAAAGATTGGATATAAATTTTTTTTTCTGTGGTATAATCATTCTGTCATGTATAATAGATGCACAGGCATAGTTTGGGCTTTTGAAAACCTAAAGCAAAGCTTCACTTTATTCCCGTAAATCTCACAGGCTTCAAATGGAAGCCTTCCCTTCTGTCAGCAGCGCAATGCTTAGCAATGAAATTCCATGGGCCAAACAGGACTTTGAGGTCTTAATTATACTTTTAAAACAGATTGTCATAAATTATTTCATTATTTGGGGGGCATATGAGATACAAGAGCTTCAATACTTCTGTGACTTCACAAGGGGTGTGGGAAGGAAGGACCAAACTGTAACTGATTACCTCCAAATTCTGTCTTCTTCAGATGTTGTGTGGCACAGTCGACTTGCTAGAGGGCAGGGATGCCATCCAGAGGGACCTGGACAGGCTGGAGAGGTGGGCCCAGGCCAACCTCATGAAATTCAATAAGGCCAAGTGTAAGGTCCTGCACCTGGGTAGGCACAATCCCAAGCACAAATACAGGCTGGGTGGTGAATGGCTAGAGAGCAGCCCTGAAGAAAAGGACCTTGGAGTCTGGGTTGATGAAAAGCTCAACATGAGCCTGCAGTGTGCACATGCAGCCCAGACAGCCAACTGAGTCCTAGGCTGCATCAAGAGAAGCGTGGCCAGCAGGGCAAAGGAGGGGATTCTACCACTTTACTCTGCTCTCGTCAGACCCCACCTGGAGTACTGTGTGCAGTTCTGGAACCCTCAGCACAGGAAGGACATGGAAGTGTTGGAGCGGGTCCAGAGGAGGGCCACAAAGATGATCAGAGGGCTGGAGCAGCTCTCCTATGAGGACAGGCTGAGAGAGTTGGGGCTCTTCAGCCTGGAGAAGAGAAGGCTTCGAGGGGACCTGATAGTAGCCTTCCAGTATCTGAAGGGGGCCTACAGGAAGGCTGGGGAAGGATTATTTACAAGGTCCTGCAATGACAGGACAAGGGGCAATGGGCTTAAACTGGCAGAGGGGAGATTTAGACTAGATGTTAGGAGGAAGTTCTTTACAGTGAGGGTGGTGAGGCGCTGGAACAGGTTGCCCAGGGAGGCTGTGGATGCTCCCTCCCTGGATGTGTTCAAGGTCAGATTGGATGAGGCCTTGAGTAACCTGTACTAGT
This sequence comes from Eubucco bourcierii, assembly GCA_013396675.1. NCBI lineage: Eukaryota > Metazoa > Chordata > Aves > Piciformes > Ramphastidae > Eubucco > Eubucco bourcierii. The sequence goes on from VWZE01003727.1 coordinate 304,059, forward strand.
GGGAGGTGTCCCTGCCTATGGCAGGGGGTTGGAACTGGATGATCCTTGAGGTCCCTTCCAACCTTACCATTCTATGATTCTATGATTCTATGATTCTATGTTTCTAAGACTAAACATCTCTGGATGCCTGAGTAAAAGAAGCTAGAAGTGTTGGGGGCAGATGTAGAGGTACAAAACATCTTGATATAGGAGAAATTAATTGGTGTATTCTCCACTTGTAAGAAATTAAGTGATCCTTATCAGTGTGCTTCTGGTGGGGAGAATGATTAGAGGAATTGAGAATTAGGCCTTTTTAGCCTGGAAAAGAGAAGACTAAGCGGGGAACCTCATAAATGCTTATCAATACTTACAGAGTGGGTGTCAGGAGGATGGGACTAGGTTATTTTCAGCAGTGTCTAGTGACAGAACATGGAGTAATTGGCACAAGCTTGAAATAAGTTCCATCTAAATGTGAGGAGGAACTTTAATTTAAGGGTGACAGCACACTGCACAGTGGAGCACACTGCCCAGATTGGTGGTGGAATCTCCAGCTCTGGAGGCTTTCAAAACCCACCTGGACGTGTTCCTGTGTGACCTTCTCTAGGTGAACCTGCCTTAGCAGGGGGATTGGACTTGATCTCCAGAGCTCCCCTTCCTAACCCCACCATTCTGCAATTCTGTGATTCTGTGAAGTGGTGAAAGCAATGGAAAGTTCAGACTTTTTGCTTAGTTGTAGAGCTTGGAGTAAGATGGAGAGGGTAACACAGATTACAAGAAGAGATACTGTAAAGTCTCTCCCTAACCAAAATGAACACTAAGGTTCAAGAGAAATTAATAGATAAAAATATTTCATATAAGCATTTGTTTCACTACCCGACAAGACTGGTTATGGCTTATAATACCATATATGAATTACCTCCAATACATGGCTTCATTTTCATCACAGGATAACCAGAAGTGTTGCCAGCCTTGTTTTACAGAGAGAATCATGGCAAAGAGACCAGACACCATGCCCAGAACCAGCAGTGAAGTCTGTGGCTGAGGTGGGAAAGGTCAGAGTCCTGTCACTGTAGATGACAAAATGAATGATTACAGCTGTTTTCCTAACTGAAAATCATATTTTCACAGTGATCAGTCTGAGTTGCACTGCCCAAATTGTGATCAAAGCTTTAGGTGCCTGGCATCCAGGGCATTTAAAACATATTTCAGTGGGATTTGCTACAAAGGAAAAGGACAGCCACAATATTCAGATCTACATTGTCAGTGTTTGAAGTGATCGGCATTAAAACCCTGGTTCTGACAGTCCCTGTCCAAAATTGGTCAGGTATGTTTTGTGCCACCATTATTTTCAAGAGATACAAGCTCTTCAAATGAATGGTAGCAACCCATATGCTTGTGACCTGGTCATAAGATCCCCTAGATGGCTATGACCTGTTGCTTGCTGGTCTTGCTCTTGCTGTGCTTGCTCCTACTCTGAGCAAACATAGTCCACCAGCAGAATGTACACAGCCGTCATTTCAGTCCTGATGAAGTTTTGAGACTCCTGATGAAGTCTTCGGACTCAGGTGGGTAGAAAGGAAATTCCCCCAGCTGCTACCAGCTTCTCCAGAAGAGGGAGTGCACAGCATGCACACACGTCCCAGCAGTATGCTCATTGTGGAGTCCTGCAAACGCCCAGCCCAGTTTTAGACTGTCACATGTTCAGTGCTGCACACAGCTCTGTGGAGCACCCACTGCACAGCTCAGCCCATAGTACATCACTGCTCTTTACTAGGTGGCTCTTAGACATTGTCTTGGATTCTTTAAATTAAAAAACCAAGCACTTATTTTTGCTTTTTGATAAGCTTGGTTTGAATATTGGCTTGCTAGTAAAAAATAATTTCTCAGGCTACAATTTGGGGCTAACTCCCTTCTGTTTCTTCTTGCTCCCTGATTTGATAAGTAACTGGTAAGAAATGTTGCAAAATGCAAATTCAGAGCTAATTGCTCAGACTAATTCATGAGTGATGCTTATATGTAATTTCATTTTGTGTGAACAGAAGAGTATTTCCAAGCAAATCTTCACGTTTACCTGGTTTTGTAGCTACAGACCAAGCTGGTACCTAGACAATGTTGTAGCTGCCCTTGACAAGTCAAAATGTAGTCAACCACAAGAACAAAGCCACAGGCAACCAGCATGTTCAGTTAGCCAGCTAGATCTAGTCTATGAAAAAGAAGCAAGAAATGGGCAGGCACATTACAGTGAGTCTCTGATAATTTATTCATGGTTTTCTTCATTTTCATTTTGACACATGTCCTCTCCCTCCTCCTCAGCACTTACTGTTTAATATCCTACTGAGTTCTGTTCTTTTTATTCTGGAGTAATATCTGCCCTTGGTTTGACTTTTTTCCATTTTGCTTTTCTTTGTCCTTCTCTCCTGTTAAGGAAAAAAACTCACAAGACTGGATTTTTAAAGGACTGAAGGGCTACATTAACTTTGTTTACCTCCCAGTAACAGTATAAGCAGTAAGAACAGGATTCTTTCAGTGACTAATACCTGGGTTTATGTGCCTTCTTACCTAACCCTTCTGTCCTTATGTTATTCACGGCTTATCAAGAGTTAGTGTTCTGCTGACTTTTGTTATTCATTAAAATGAAGCTCAAGGTCATTGCAGCTACAACTGCTAAATACATGTTGTTATGGTTTAGAAAATAACTAACTTCTGTGATGGTGCAGTAAATAAGGCTTCAAAAAGAAAAGAAAGAAAAAAAAAAAAAGTGAGAGACTTCTTGCCTGTGCTAGATTCTAAAACAATTATATATAAGGGGGTTAAAAAGAACATCACCACTGCAATTTAGATTATCAGTCCAATATACTGCTTTGTCTTGCTCAACTTGCACCTTCTTTCTACTAAGGAACCAAAACAGCAAGTCCAGGTAACAGGTTCTGCTTATCTTCAGCAAGGTAAATAACTGAGGAAGTAATCAGTATTAACTTGCCATTTATTAACATTGTTTCAGCTCTTTTATCAATCCCTGAGAAGTGCAAAGCCCAGGTCCAGGCTGGATTCAGGTCATCTCTGATTACACAAGGAGTAGAAGAAACCTGAGGAAAGCATGGACTGATGTGCTGGGCAGCAGCAAGTAGAGGCATCTCTTAGCAGGGTTGTCATTGCAGGAGATACCTACTTCTTTAAGAGACAGAGAAGAGGCCACAACAGCTTCTCCTTTCACCCACACTGGTCAGTCTGCCAGCTCTACACTTAAATGGGCCTGCATTTCACAGTATCCCAGCATGGTGGGGTTAGAAGGGACCTGTGGGTATCACCTGGTCCAAACACCCAGCTAATGAAGGGTCTTACACAGGAGGTTGTCCAGGATTATAATGTCTAGGCAGCTTCAGAATCTCTCCAGAGAAGGAGACTCCACAGCCTCTCTGGGCAGCCTGCTCCAGGGCTCCAGCACCCTCACACCAAATAAATTTCCCCTCCTGTTCATATGGAACCTCCTGGTTTGTACCCATTGCCCCTTGTCCTGTCACTGGCTACTACTGAAAAGAGTCTGGCCCCATCCTCTTGCCCTCCACCCTTTACCTCCTGCTAAGCATTGATTAGATCCCCTCTCAGTCTACTCTTCTCCAGGCTAAACAGCCCCAAGTCTCTCAACCTTTTCTCCTCACAGAGATGCTCCAGGCTCTTCAGGATCTTTGTAGCCTAGTTTCAATCCCTGGACAAGTGCTAGGGGCCAGGGAGGTGCCTACCATCTGGGAACCTGGTCTTCTGGTTCCCAGAGGCCACACAGGACGTTGACTGCATCCAACACAGGCCAGTGCCAAGCACTTTAAGGGACAAGGCACCATGCAAGAATTATTGAACAGCCTGGGCTCTGCTGTCCACCACAAGAACTACCAGAGTATCTCTGGACATCTGCAGATGAATGCCACTCTATGCATGTGTCTTTTCCCTTTTAGTAGGCCTAGGTCAGTAGCATTGAAAGAAGCCACTATTCAAGGTGCTTTTTAGGTTAAAGACAGCAGTAGCTTTTACTTGCTGATACAAGTAATTCTGATTTGTTTCTATGAAACTCCTAAGTTTTTTTCCAGCAGAAGAACAACTGGGCACACATGACTTGCACCAAAGGTAAAAGTCTCTTTTTAGTAGCATCCAAGGAACTTGGATTTCTTTGCATTCAAACATATACTGAAGTCATCTGCAGTGGCATTCATCATATTGGGCTTTGTCAGCTGAGTCAACCCTTTGCTGTGGTTGCTGTGAATGAGGTGGAAGTTCAAAGATTTGCCGCTAACAAAGGCTCGGGGGGGAAAAAACTGGTTCTGCTCTGTTTGTATGTATTGGTTATTCAAACAAAAGAGGGGAACAGCAGCAAATGGCGATAGCTGAATAATTCCTACAATAAGAAGTTGTGCAAGGTGGAAAATTACAACAAAATTAGAACCCAGTGACACAAAGGGGTACAGAGCAATGAACTCACCCAACTTTGATTTCTTCAAAGATGGGGGGATGCCGATCCTTTCACTACCTGCTTCAAGGATTAGTTTCAAAATTTTCTAGAAGCTGAACCTGTTTCTAAAAAGAAGCTATTATTTTCACTTTAATTACTGTCTGAACTAAAGTTCAGTTGAAAAAAACCAAACAAAAAAAACCCCAAAAAACCCAACAACAAAACAAAACACCAAAACCCCAAAAGAAACACCAAACAATCTATTCCATGGTGGAATGCAGTGCAAGCTTTTCTACAGGAGTTTTCATGATGAGAAAACAAGTCCCTACTTGTTGAGCAGATTTCTGGACTGGAGTATAGGAATAAGAAAAAGCAACAGAACAACTTCTTACACAAACCAGGTGTTCTTAGCTTAAGGAGCCAGAGTTCTCTGTGTAATCATTGCAGCCTCCTGAACTACTCAAAGCAGATGTTCAGAGAATTCAGATATCTCCCTCCTTCTGTTGAGCCCAAAGAGTGTCTTAGCTCATAGGTTATGGCAATACTTTCCACAAACACTTATAAAATAATTCTGTGGAACACCTTGCAGTTCTGATATCCTTCAGATTCTTTGCTGCTTGAGTTTTTGTAGGGATTTTCATACCCATGTTGAAAGCAGGGCAACCTATCAACGTCCCTGATCTGATAAGAAAATTCATTCTCTACTTGAGTAGGATTTTAATTTTCTTTTAAAGATAAATACATGATGCTGGCAGAATAGACAAAGTATCCATGAGTCCTGAGTCCCTGACATTAACCAACAAGATACTAACTCTGTCAGTTGGTATTTTATCTTTTGTTACTGAAGATGTCAGGTAAATTTAATGCATTCAAAAAGGTCCATGGTGTGCTTGAGGTCCTGCAGGTTGTTTGAAAAAGAATTATGAAGAGTTCAAGGTATCTTTTAAGGAGGAAGTTTTTTTTTTTTTTTTGCAATGAGAGTGGTAAAATACTGGAACAGATTGTCCACAGATGTGGTTGTGGCCCCATCCCTGGGGACATTCAAGATCAGACTTGATGTGGCCCTGGGCAGCCTGTTGTAGTTGGAGGTGTCCCTGCTGACTGCAGTGGAGTTGGATAAGACGACTTTTGAGGGTCCCTTCCAACCCAGTGTAATCTGTGAATTTGTGAATCTTTCTTTCCCTTATAGTACCCAAAGAAACAATACACAGAAAGGTTAAACCAACATAAGAAAGAAAATCAAGAGAAATTGCTCTTGTACAGCAGTTCACACAATCTCCATCTCATGTGTTTGAAAAGGCCACAAACATCAGATGTGTCAGTGGTCTTGGAGAACGTTTTGGGGTTTTGAAATTTGTTTTGGCTTGGGATTTTTTTGGGAAGTCTTAAGCCATAGCAGCTCCCAGCAAGGATTCTACAAAAAAACTCAAAACAATAACAAAACTCAACTTCCCCCACACTCTTTAGATTTGTATGTTTCTAGGTGCAGCCTTTTTTTACTTTAAATAGATCATTTGCTAATTTATCTGAGTGACACAAGACATTCAGTGAGGCAGATCTGTGCCTTAGCTGCATAGCCGAGGCACCAGAGCAATAAAAATGTAACAACTAGCATTTGAATTCTCCAAAGATCTGCAGCAGATCTCTGACTTTGCAGGAAGCCTGTTTACACTGGAAATTAAATTGCCAGATCAGCAACACTAACATCTGTGGGACAGCAGCATAGAGAGCCCACAAGAAGGATATACAGGGATTTTTCTTCCCCCTAGCAATACATAAGGCTTATCTCAGTGCATTTCAGTCAAGAAATGCTCTGCTGCAATGGCAGTAGCCTATACAGAGTCAGCATCTTTCCAAAGCCAAGGTAACCACTACAGCTTTAAGGGAGGAGTTTTACATAAGTAGGTAATCTTGTTAAAAAACAGAGAGAAAGGGCAGCTAAAAGGTTTTGTGACAATTTAAGGGTACTGTACTGGAAGCACAAAGAAATACTAATCAAAAAGTGCTGGAAAAGACCTAAGAGCAAAAGGCATACCCAGACAGAATGAGAGAGATTATTAAGTAGGTTTCCTTTGAAAAGCTGAAGTCAGGTACAAATAGATACAGAAGCAAACACTGTAAACTGTGGCAGGTTAAACAAAACATACAAAAAACCCCACTAAGGCAGGCTGAAAAATCTGAAGAGCAATTTGTCACAGACAAAGAGGAGGTCATTGAACAAAGACCTAACATCAGGATCAGACTGGTGACAAATTCTGGAGGGTGTAGGTGATGTGACAGATGGAACTAGAGCACATGGCATCTCTCCAGAAAACAGAAACTTGGGAAGTGGCAAGTAATACCCCAGCTTTTAACACAGGCATTAACAGAGGTACAGAAATTACAGAGTAAGGTATCTGACATCTCAATCAAGGAAATTAATGTCAAAAGTTTTTGATTTTTAAGACTGAGATCTTCTAGAGGATCTGAAGTCTGGTAAAACTCAGTGGCGCAGGGTTCCTATGGCCACATTGCTTGTGTGCTTCTCAAATGTGGATGGTTGTGGACTGGAGCAGGGGGATGTTGCATATTTCAAAAAGGTAAACCCCACCTGCAGCAGCTCTGCAGTACTACAGTCTGGAAGTGACAAAGGCATAAATTACCTTGACTAGTTTACTGGGATCTGAAATAAAGAAATTGGCTTCGTTTATTCTGTCTGGTTATATTTGAGTTATATCAATTTTGGGACACCTTATTGCAGCCTTTCAGAACCCAAAGGGACTGGTCAAACAGCTGAGGACAGACTATTTAGCAGGGCCTGTTGTGAAGAGACAAGGAATGATGGTTTGAAACTCAAAGAAGGAGATTCAGACTTGAGAGAAGGAAGACATCCTTTACACTGAGGGTGGTGAGACACTGGCTCAGGTTGCCCAGAGAGATGGTAGATGGCCCAACCCTGGAACCATTCTAGGTTAGTTTTTTTGGGGGGCTCTGAGAAACCTGCTCTAGTTGCAGGTGTCCCTGCTGACTGCAGAGGGGTTGGGCTATATGACCTTTGGAGGTCCCTTCCAACCCAAACCAGTCTGTTTCTATTATTTTATATGGATGAACTACAATTAGTTATGAAAGGGGAAAAAAATGCTCAGCAGAAATTAGTGTTGCTACATCCAGGATGTTGAGAGCACCTGAGTCCCTGTGACTGCATATAAATGTTTTTGACAGCTGTTATAATTACACAGGATTGAAATGCACTATAAATTTGTGTGCAAATTTATGTATCTCATCTACTATTTTGAACAAAATGAGTGTGAAAAGAAAAATACTGTGGAAGTAACTCTTGACATTTGACCAGAAGAAAAAGAGAGAAACTAAAGTAAACATACAAAGCCTTAGTCATGTCATGTGAGTAATCCTTTCCCCTGCAAATCATTTTACTGACGTCAGGTGACACTCCTTGTGTGAGGCGGAACTATTTATGTGGCCAAAGGCTGGCAGGCCACACATTATTCCAGAAAGAGTCTTAATATGTCTCCAAGAATATTTTTATTATTTTACCCTTTTAACATTAGTCATCCATTTGATGAGATGACTAATGTTTCCATTCCATTTGATAAATTCCATTTGATTCCATTTGATAAATTCTTCTTTAGGTTTTCAATTACCTTTCTATAGGGTTCTAGTTATTTTCTTGCAGTCAGTAATTGGAGCAGTGGGCTAAGGTTTCATTCAGCAGCACAAGGTAATCCTGGTGTATTAACAGATTACAATGAAATCCTGATGTGTCCGGGTTTAGTTTGTAATTTGGATCAGAGTTTACAGGCTGCCTCTCACTGAATTCAAGCAATGTCAGTATCAATATTTCCTTTGAACTACTTGATTAAGTCATAATATGTTTTGTGTTGGAAAGAACTTTTAAACATCATCTTGTCCAATATCCCCTGCAGTAAGCAGGGACACCTTCGACTAGAGCAAGTTGCTCAGAGCCCCATCCTACATGGCTTTGAATTTATATGGATTATTAATCCATATAAAAGTGGTTGGGAAATTGCCCATCAGAGATGGACCTGAGGGTGCTTGTTGACAGATGTTTGAACATGAGCAAGCAGTGTGCACAGCTGGCCAAGAAGGTCAACGACATCCTAGTCTGGATCAGACATGGTGTGGTCAGCAGGATCGGGGAAGTGATCATGTCCCTGTACTCAGCAATGGTGAGGCTGGAATTTGAATACTGGGTCCAGTTTGGGCCCCTCACTCCCAGAAGGACATTGAGATGCTGGATGCCATTGGCTTTATTGGCCTGGTGGGCACACTCCACCCACACATCCCTAAGTCTGCAGCTTTCCATGGGGTTGTGAATCAAGCACAGGATATGGCATTTGACCTTGTTGAACTTCATACAATTAGCCTTGGCCCATTGGTCTAACCTGTCCAGATCATGCTGTAAAGCTTCCCTGCTCTTTAACAGATCAACAGAGCCACCCAGCTTGGTGACATCTACAGACTTACTCAGGGTGCAATCAGTCTCCTCATCCAGACCATTTATAAAGATATTAAAGAGGAGAGACCCAGTACTGAAGCCTGGTGGACACTACTGGAGACTGGGCACCATCCAGATTTAACTCCACTCACCACAACTCTTTGGGCCCAGCAAGCAGCCAGTTTTTAACCCAGTGCATAGGGCACTGATCCAAGCCTTGTGCCATGAGTTTCTGAAGGAGAGTGCTGTGGGAGACAGTGTCAAAGGCTTTACTAAAGTCCAGCTAGACAGTGTCCACAGCCCTTCCCTCATCCACTGGGCAGGTCACCTTGTTGTAGAAGGAGATCAGATTAGTCAGACAGGACCTGCCTTTCATAAATGATTGCTGACTGGGCCTGATCACCAACTTGTCTTGTATGAGCTGCCTTGTATGCTGGATTCTAGCCTCAGCAGAAGCAGGAGGAAAACCAGTCTCAATCCAGAGTCCTTTTTCATAAGCAGCTGGATTCCCTTAGCAGTTTTGCATTTACTTGTTGTCCTTAAATCAGATGCATAAAGGATATTTTTTCTGACCTGCAAGTGTGACATTGGTATGTAGGCGTAAACAATGCAAATGTTTACTACCCACTTGAGACTGGTTTTGCACTGAAACAGTAAAACCTGGTTTTACTTAGTAGTAAAGCTAAGATATAGGCATGTAAGTGTCAGGGTAAAGAAGATATATCTGAAAATTCAGGGAGTTTGAGTGGGTTTAGAGGGAAAAAAAGAAATTCCACCTTGCACGGAATGCATGATCAAGGATAATAAATCACCTGACAGGCAAAGGGCAATCATTGATGCAGAACTTCTGCAAAATGAGCACCTCTACTGTGGCTCAATCACTGTGTGCTTTACAATGTACTTCTGAGAACAGTAAAGCACTAGCACTGTTGTCTTCCCTGATGCCTTTCATTACAGAAACCAGTGGAAAGTGCGAGCTCTTCTAGTAAAGCATCCCAGATGTGCCTTCTTGTCAGGAAATGTCATTTTCTCTTGGATTTCTCTTTCTCCTGTCTTCTCCAAAGGTAGATTTTAGTGAAGAAGATATAAGTCACAGCTTATATTAACACAAATCTCTGTGAGTCCTAAAGTAAGCACAGTCTTTTAGGCAATTCAATAAGTGTAATAGTATAAGCCTGCAGAAGAGTCAAGAAGTAGTATTCAAGAGTTCTACTTCCAATCTACACAGCTTTTGGCTTCGTTCATTATGTTGGGGTCTGGGCACTGTCAGCTCACCACTAAATCATGTCTCTCAGCACCACATCTACATATTTTTCCAATCCCTCCAGGGATGAGGACCCCACTATTCCCTAGGGCAGCCTGATCCAGGGTTTAACCACTTCCAATGAGGAAATTTTTCCTAGTGTCCAACCTACACCTCTCCTGATGCACCTCAAGGCCATTTCCTCCCATCCTGTGGCTTGTGTTACTCTGGCACAAAGATCAACTTTCACTTCACTCCAGTCCACATCCAGGGAGTTGTAGAGAGCAAAAAAGTCTCCCCTCAGCCTCCTTTTCTCCAGGCTGAACGTCTCCACTTTCCTCATCTGCTCCTCAGAATACTTGTGCTCTAGACCTCTTCTCCAGCTTTGCTGCCCTTCTCTGGACCTGTTCCAGCACCTCAGTGTCCTTCTTGGAGTGAGAGCCCCAAAACTGAACTCAGTATTTGAGATGTGGCCTCACCAGTGCTGAGTACAGGGGGACAATCACCACTCTGGTCCTGCTGGCCACACTAGGTCTGATTTGGGACAGGATGCTGTTGGCCTTCTTGCCCAGTTCAGCAAGAGCCAGATGTGAGTTATGAGTCTTTGGGACTCAGTAAGCAGTGCAGTAAGTTCACTACAGGCTATGGAATGTTCACATACATAGAGTAGTGCTGCCTGAGCAGCTGGTCAAATGTTTGAAGTGAGCTACTGCATTTCTGTATGAGTCATTTGTTTATGGCCAGCCCCAGCAGATGAATCAATGACCTTGTGTATCAAAGTCTCCAATGTTGATTTGTTTTGTTTTCTTTCTCAAATGTTAAACTGAGACATCTATGCCATTTACCAGCTAATCTTGCAAATTATTAACACTGCAATCCATAACAGATTCAATCATCAACAGCTAAACATAAAGGTCTCACCAAGCCAAACCCAATCATTTCATTAAAAAAAAAAAAAAATCTTTAAACACTAAATTATTTCTTTCTAATTTGAGTTACTTGTATTTGCAGTTAGGAAAATGTGAATTCAGATGAAAAGCTTTCCCAGAAAAGAGCATCAGTAGCCCACTCTCTAACCCACATCTTCACAAACTTCTGTTTCTCTGGAAATTACAAAGAGTCTTACTGCAGGAAGTGGGGAGAAGAGCAGGACAACAAATCTGCCAAATCTGATTGCTATATCATTACAGCTCAATGTAACTGATGGAAAACTAATCCCAATGTTCTTTTCCTTTCTCCCTCAGTAATAATGTTCAAATTCAGCTAATATCAGTTCAAACAAACTGTTCAGGGGCTATTTTTCTGGACTTCAGATGAACTAATAATTCCTTCTCAAAGCCAGCACGGCTTATCAGCAGAGTAACCCCAAGAGAGATTTCAATGCACTATTTTTTTAGAAGAAAGCATCAGGCTCTGGAAATATTTTCCTTCTGGGACCAACACAGCCATTTATATCAATAGAACAAAGCAAACATTTGCTGTGAGAGAAAAGCCTTTGCTGTATTATGAACACAATAAATTAGGGTTGGTTGTTTGGAATTCTAGTTTCATTTAGGCCACTAAAATAAATCTGCAAACATTTAATTTATCTGCACTAACTATTTGTTCTTTCTCTGAGGGCATTAATGCAGCAAGAGGTAAAACTCCCACACATACTTCTGCTCCTTCCTATTTACTTTTATAAATAGAAAAGGATCTGATTAGGAAATGCCCTGTGCAGGGCTTTCAGCATTGGCCTTCCTCACTTGACCAAGCTCTTCAGGGACAGACAAAAATCCTACAAAAACCCTATAAGGCTCCAAACAGGATTTCAGCCAATGGCAGTTTTGATGGTTAATTCAAATCTACAATCAAATTTCTTTCTCCCTTTTCATAAGCACAGGGTTTTAAAAGAGCATCCTGGGGTGCCCCAAGAGGAGTGTGGCCAGCAGCAGGTCAGAAGAGGTTCTTCTCCTCCCCTACTGTGCCCTAGGGAGGCCTTGTCTGAAATTCTGGGTCCAGAACTTGGGCTCTCCAGTTCAAGGAGGACAGAGACTTGCTGGAGTGGGTACAACGAAGGGCTGCAAAGATGTCTAGGGGACTGGAACATCTGTCTTATGAAGAAAGACTGAGAAAATTTGGTCTTCTTAGTTTAGAGAAGAGAAGACTGAGAGGAGATCTTATAAATGCTTATAAATACTTAAATGGTGCATGTCAGGAGGATGAGACCAGTCTTGTTTCTGTGGTGCCCAGTGACAGGGCAAGGACTGATGGGCACAAACTTGAATGAAGTAAGTTCCAGCTAAGTATGAGGAGAAACTTCTTTAATTTAAGGGTGCCAGAGCCCTCAAGCAGGCTTCCCAGAGAGGTGATGGAGTCTCCATCTCTGGACACATTCAAAACTTGCCTGTTTCTATAAGACTTCCTCTAGGTGAATCTACATTTGCCAGGGCAGTTGGACTCTATGATCTCCAGAGGTCCCTTCCAATCCATACCATTCTATGATTCTGTGAGATTTTCAGTTGCCTCTGCTCAAGGTAGATACACACATGCCACAAAGCAGGACCATTTCAGAAGCACTACGTCCAGTCTTCAACTTAAGTCAGAGTGAGCCCCATAACACTTTACTTGGGTGTTGTGAAAAATACACTTCCAGTGCGGCCATTTTCACCCCAACTACTCAGTCTGCAAGAGAAGCCAGTTTGGGGGTATCAGTGACTTGACACAAGCGGGGCTCCCTTAGCTGCCTGAGCCTGATCTTCATCTCAGCCACCAGGCTAGTATTTATTACCAGCATCTCTATAGGCTTAGAACCAGCAAATAATACAAACACTGTCTTACAAACCTGTCTTACAAACACTGAAGACAGACACCATGGGTGGTTTTCTTTTGCACAGCCTTTGGCTATCAGGAAGTACCCATTGCCACATTTTCAAACTCTTAAACCAAAGTTATCTCTGAAGGGGAAGCAGTGAAGAACACCTTTCAATAGGAAATGTTAACATTGATTTACTACCCACTGTATTTGAGTAACAGCTAAAAGAAGCAACATGTAGAATCATAGAAACATTTTGGTTGGAAAAGACCTCCAAGATCATCAAACCCAAGCCTCAACCCAGCACTGCCAAGTCACCATTAAGCCATGCCACTCAGCACCCCATCTACTTGGTTTTTCAGTCCCTCCAGGGACGGGGAATCCACCACTGAGCTTGACAACCATTTTGGGTAAGAAATTTTCTGTTAGAGGCTCCACCTGCAAATTAAGGGATTTCCTCTGTAATCCTCAGTTTAGATTTAAAAAGAAATATCTTTATATTACTAATTACATTTACATTTTTAAACAGCTCACTTCCCCTCATGAAAGACATTTTCCAAGTTGTTTTTAACACAACCAATATTGATATTTCCTAAGACTGAAAGTTTCATGTATTTTATCTTGCTGCCTTATCTGACTCGTACATGTGGCCTCTATAACTTGTTATGCCTTTTACACAAGTAAATTTTTAATCCACTGCAGTCTTAGTGACCTCCATTGGAGCATTCAAAGTACAATCCAGGCTTGGTTTACAGATTGATAGGTCACTCCAGAACAAGATCAGTGAGCCATGGAAGTGTTTTCATACTAAACTAAGTCAATAGTACATGGTGCCAACAGTTGACAATGTTGAATGGTAACTATCTTTTCTAGCCAAGCCCTGCACAGTTGCAGGTAGATGTAGCCATGCCTCACAAGATTTTCACAGATTCACAGATTCCATCAGCCTGGAAGAAATCCTCAAAGGTCATCTTGTCCAATCCCACCACAGTCAGCAGGGACATCTCCAACTAGTTCAGTCTGCCCAGACCCACATCAAGTCTGATCTTGAATACCTCCAAGGACAGGGCCCCACCCACATCCCTGGGCAAGCTGTTCCAGTATGTCACCACTATCATTATAAAAAACTTCCTCCTGATGTCCAACCTAAATCTTCCCTGCTGCAGTTTCAAACCAATGTCCCTTGGCCTATCACCACAAGACCTTTTAAACAGTCTCACCGAAGCCCTCCTATAGGTCCCCTTCAGATACTGAAACGCAGCTATAAGATCTTTCACAGAGCCTTCTATTCTCCAGGCAGAAAAGCCCTAATTCTTTCAGCCTGTCATAATAGGAGAGGTGCTCCAGCCCTCTGATCATCTTGGTGGGCCTCCTCTGGACCCACTCCAGCAGGTCCATGTCTCTCTTGCGCAGGGGGCCCCAGAACTGGACATAGTACTCCAGGTGAGGTGTCAGCAGAGCAGAGGACAGGAGCAGAATTGCCTCCTTCATCCTGCTGGCCATGCTTCTTTCGATGCTCCCTAGGCTGCCATTGGCCTTCTGGGCTGCAGGTGCACCTTGTTGGCTTATGTCCAGCTTCTCATCCACCAGAACCCCCAAGCCTTTTTCTGCAAGGTTGCTTTCAGTTTCATCATTCCCCAGCCTGTATTTATATAAAGGATTTTCTCTGGTTGAATCCAGTCACTGCTTCTGCTCAGAGGTCTTCCAGGCATGTCTGAACACCAACCTCTTGTCCAAGTGCTTTCCATGGACATCTATATCTAAAGTCAATTTCAGGTCCCAAAATGCAGGGACTCAAATGTACACCACAGAGTTACACAAATGCTACTTAGCTCTTCAGGCATCTGGCAGCAGATCATAGAATCATAGAATGGTCTGGGTTGGAAGAGACCTTGTCTAGTCCAACCCAGTATCTTTAATCCCAGTAAAAACTCCTTTCTATATCAAGTACACAATACACTGATGTACATGCCATACATGTAAAACTGTTTAGGTGGTTGGCAAAGTGGAGCAGCAACTGAGCATGCAAAAAATGTATAACAAACCCCTTAACAATACCTACATTACATGTAGCAAGAAGTGGTATCACAAGGAGTAACAGATAGATCTACACAAAGGCATAGACAGATAGGTCTACAGAGAGGCGTAGACAGACAGATCTACACAAAGGCGTACACAGATAGACCTACACAAAGGTACAGGCATCTCAGAGCAAACCTGAACTTTGCTCTTTCTGCAGCAATCAGATTATTTCATAGTTGGTCCTGGATGCTTGTGGTGTTTTTGTCTTGAATGCAGACTAAGCAGAAACATGGTTTCTTCTGTTAATTGGAAGGATTTCCCCAAACCACTAGCGAGTTTATTTTATTTCATATGAGTTTATACGAGGCAAATCTCCTCAGCTAGGTAGGAAGATGGATGGAAACTTTGAAATTCCTTGTCTTTAGGCAATTTGATGTTAGTTACTTCCCAAAGTGCCCTGAAGATCTGAATAGCAGAAACCCAGAGATCCAAATAAAATTTGATCTACTTCAGTGCTAATTGAGCAGTGCCACCTACCACCACTTATTTTGTATACAATAGATAAATAGTACAAACAGTTACGTGGAGTTACTATGGGAATAGATTTGTTTCTGTTACCCCTCAAGGCTGCACAGAGTGATTCCTCAGCTTCACACTTAACCTACTCCTTGTGCTAACAGCATAGTAATGTTTTTAATCACCTGAAATATTTGTTTTAACGACCCATATCCTGATGTCAATATGGCTGCAAAATAAGCAGGTTCATAAAAACTACTGGGAAATAGAAGGTACAGGTACAAAGAAAGAATTTCTCTTTTACCTAGTTTAAGGCCATGCTGGCAGAGGTTCAGGGAGCAATGGTTGTATCTTATTTACTCAAAACTGAGCAGACAATCCCATCCTGCCATACCAATCTGAAAGCCTGCTATCATCAAGTAGGCTACCTGCCTGGGGAAAGGAGCAAGGCAGGCAGAGACCTCTGGAAAGGTCATTTTCCCCATAGTCAGGAGGACAGCTAGACACTGCCCCTCCTCCTCCTATTATGCTTTCAGTTTGAATCAAGATTGTGCTCTTCAAAGTTCCAGACCGATTCCTGGAACTTGTATACACTTGTATTTTCTTTTAAATATTTACAGCAGAGCAGAAAACAGCACCAATTTCGGTCACTTTGCCCCAAAAGTGTTTACGACCACTGTGCAGTTAAAATATTTGTGCATTCTTCAACTCTCCTCACTCTCATCCAAGTCATGGCTCTGCGCAGCTATTTGTGCAACTGTTTCTGCAAAGAGCTGGGCTAAACCATTCCCCGGTTTGACACAGATCACTAGACGTGGCCTCTCCAATAAAGTACAATTTGTTATGTCCTCACAGATATGGACAAGAGATAACTAGGCTTGCTAAAATAGGATTTGATCTGCAGCATGTTGTCTTTAAAATAAAGGGTAAAAGGAAATCTGAGGTGATGTATTAGTCAGACAGCATTTAATCCTTTAGAAACTCATGCACAGGTAAATACGGAACAAGAAAATAGGTTGCTTTAAAAAAGGCATCAAGTTATGTCCAAGCAGTGTACTGACTTCCTTGGATAGGGCAAGTGGTCCAGTGGCAGAAGGGAAAGTCACAGAGGTTTCTTCCTCTCACCTGCTAAGGCCCATTCCCACAGGATATTCCCATCAAAAATTGTTGTCTGGAGTGTTGTTACAAAATCAGGGATGTGCAACTCACTGAAAAATTCCTCACCAAATGTAACCACCAATGGAAGATTTATTACCACACCCAAAGGTCATCACAAGTGGGATCATATTATTTAGGGTGAGTCCAGCAGTCTTAACGCAGCAACGAGGGTGAGAATAGAGAAAGTTTGCTTACAAGATCTGCAAAGCAATTGCAGGTGCTTTGAAGGGCAGGATCAGAACTGAAAGTTGTTGCAGCAAATTGAAAAGTAGTCAAAATGCAAAGAAACGGGACTCAAAAGAAACTGTCTTATCTATCCTCTGATCCACAGGATCAGTTCTGTCAATACAATTGCTTCCAGCAGTTCATCCAACTTATTCCTAAAATCTCCTAGTGATAAATTGATTCCACGTGCTCCCTACACATTTGTGAGTTTTTTCCTCCCCAAGGTTTACTCCTATTTATTGTTATAAGAGCTTTGCCAAAAAACAACCCACATCTCCCCTAATGTTATTAGAGTCCTTTTGTCTTGTCCATTGTGGACATAGAGAACACACCATTTTCTTTGCATTTTGCACCAGCCTTTTAAGGCCTTACTGATTTACATTCCACTCTGCTTTGATTGTTTTTCACCTGGAAGATTCAAAGTATTTTTAATCTTTCCCTAAGCACTGTATTTCTTAGATCTTGGACCCTCTCACTGCCTCCCTCCCTATGCTCTCCAATCAGCTCATGTCTCTTCTGAAATGTAGGTTCTGATGCTGGGTCAGGCTCCCCAGTCGAGGTCTTACTAGTTCCAAGTACGGCAGATACATTACGGGTTTAAACTGGCAGAGGGGAGATTTAGACTAGATGTTAGGAGGAAGTTCTTTACAGTGAGGGTGGTGAGGCACTGGAACAGGTTGCCCAGGGAGGTTGTGGCTGCTCCCTCTCTGGAGGTGTTCAAGGCCAGGCTGGACAAGGCCTTGAGTGACCTGTACTAGTGGGAGGTGTCCCTGCCTATGGCAGGGGGTTGGAACTAGATGATCCTTGAGGTCCTTTCCAACCTTACTATTCTATGATTCTATGAGTGAAACAATCCAATGCTCTCTAGCTCACCCTTCTCAACCACAGCAGAAGCACTGCTAATTAGCACTTGGTTTCAGATTCCCTCAATGTCTCTGCTGTAGAGCAGCTTTCTCAGTGTGCGTGGTTAAACTAAATTGGAAGGCATTACACAAGGAGCGGCTGGGGAATTGGGGTTGTTTAGTCTGGAGAAGAGAAGGTTAAGGGAAGATCTTATATGCTCTCTACAGCTGCCTGGAAGGAGGTTGGAGTGAGGTTGGTGTTGGTCTCTTTTCCATAGCGTCAGGTGATAGGATGAGAGAAAATGGCCCAAAATTGTGCCAAGGGAGATTTAAGTTGGCTGTTAGGAAAAAATTCTTTCCTGCAAGAGTGGTCACGCATTGGAACAGGCTGCTTAGGGAGACAGTGGAGTCACCATCCTTCGAGGTGTTCAAGAAACATGTAGACATGGTGCTTCAACATATGGTTTAGTGGTCGCAGTAGTTGGGTTACAGTTGGACTCAATGATCTTAAAGGCCTTTTCTGACCTTAATGATCCTGTGATTCTGTGACAGGCAAATATTGTTGCTTTTTGGGTACTGGTAAGCAGGCAGTTTGTTTTTCTCCAAAACTGTATTAATCAATGTGACATGGACTTAATTTGCCCAAATAAAGACAGTGTAAAACCATCAAGATGCACACTTCTAGCACCTTCTCTGTGTGGCATTTCCTTCGGGCTCCTGCATAAACCTGACTACTCTTGATCTTTTTTGGATCAAAGCGACACCCTGCTTACCAAGGAACTTGATTCAATCAGTACATGTCATCTCACTGCAGTCAACAACCTCTCCCCTCCGGTCTTTCAGGAAGACCTTTGTACAGCTAGTGTCTCCTTTGATCCCTAAGCTCCCAGATTTGGCAAAGCAGCTACATCACCCGGGTCAGGTAAGGTAATCTGAATCTTTAGATCTATTACCTTGCTGTTTTAAAGAGCATTGTCTGGAGGGCTCCTTGTTAGGCCTAACATTGCACTGGCTGAAAGATCTCCTGGTTTGCTCAGGCCTTAAGCACTTCCTTTCCTCTACTTCTATTGCTTCCCTGCCCCCTTCTTTTTCACTCTCTTGCCCTCTTTTTCTCTCCCTATACATGCACACAGCCTGTCCATGCCACCTAATAATAACCCCAGAACATTAAAGACTCAGTTATTCAGACTTGCGTTCCTTGAGCCACAGCAAGCGAACATCCCAGTTCCCTTTTTCAGCGATGCTAGCAAATCAGTGCTTTAAAAGCCCACAGGCCTTCTTGGCAAACACTCTAATCCCATTACAGATGTTATTTCTATTTGATTAGCATTAAGCAAGCATGCAAAACAGAACAACACCCCTACTCCTACCCCCAAGTCACACTGGCACCTATCATTATTCCTGCTTTAAAGACACTTTGCAAAGGGAAACAAACAGGATTTCAACCACACACTTCTTCAGATGTGTGATGTATACAAACACAAGCATTCCCACATTGCCCTGTTGATATGGTCCAGCCTCTTACAGGTGAAAGAGTAACTCTGCTGCTGTCAGCTTGAGGTGACTAATAATTTGTCAGCCAGAGCAGTAAAAAGAGTGCTAGTAGTGGAGGAGAGAGACAGTTGGAATGAGGTCACCCTTCTCATAATCCACTGTTGAGCTTGTTGGGCTGACATCTCTAAGTCACACTAAGTCACTAGTGACTTAAGAGATGGAAAATCATGCTAAAGCATCTGCATCGACCTAAGTTCTATCTGGGTGCCAAAGTGGAGTGGAAATATGCAATGTAAACACGGAAAGAGCTTCTTCACCTGAAAGCTCTATCAGAAAAGCAGGGTTCCAGACATTTCAATCTACACCAAGTTTCACATCAAATAAAGTTTCAGTTACAACTGAGAGCTATTCAGATTTCTATTTAAATCTTTTCTTGCCCTCAAATACAGCAAAAATGTCATTTTCCCACTTTGTTGTCTACCTTTTTTTCCCTCAAAATCCTTTTTCCAACTATTTTTTCCAAATCTGTAAAAGTGGTGATGTCAAAAAGAAAACATGTCAGAGGCCTAAACATCATCTTGTGAGCACCTTAAAAAAAAAACCCAAAACCAAAACCAACCAACCAACCAACCAAAAAAAAAACCCAACCCAAAACCAGGAAAGGCAAGAATAATAAATTCAAAACATCGGATTTATAAACATAAGAGCATCCAATTCACTTTCAAACAGTTATTTTATCATTAAAAAAAAAAAATTCACACGGGAGAGTAAAAGTTTCCCCAAGAATCCTTCATCTATGCTTCTGGAGAAGACAATTGATTAAAGACTGTGAGCCAAAGTGCAACACCCAAGACATGAGTACATATAATAAAACCTCTCATATCCTCACTTCTTATTCCACCAGACACGAGTTTGTTTTTTCTTTTGAAAGCTTCCAGCTCATGCATCATTGCTACTGCCTGTGTTTGATTATGCAGTTTAAAATCAATAGGAAACAACCAGTCGCCCTGCTATTATAAGAAACCATGCAATAAAAGGAATTACAGAAATTGATCCGGGCACTGCTGAAGAAAACCGAGGAAGAGTTAGAAGAGCAATCTGAAAGCACAAATCTAGAAGTAGTTTTATAGCAACTGTCTCTCAAAATCTTTCACTTCTACCTGGGTCCACCTTAGAATCTGTTTTCATTTACTATGGTACTGGTCTGGCACAGACCTTGAAGAAAAATAAAAGGAGAAGCTAATTTTTGTCTAGAAGTAGCCCTTTAAAAGAAGAAAGTCTGGAAAAGCTTAAAAACAATCAAGCAAGCAAAAGCCATGAGACTACCTTAAGATGCAGATCAGCAAGACCTTGCCAGTGGGGTTTTAAGTGGTGAGGTGCAGCAATGGCAACATCAGTTTTTGTATTGCTACTAACTTCCCACTGACCAAATAGGTGAGTTGATCTTAGCAGCAACACAACTTTTTCCCCAACACACAATTTTGAGTCCAAAAGCAATCTGCTGGACTGGATTTAAAATACATCTGTATCTGAACATATGAAAACTAAATAAATCACTTCAACAGGACCCTTGTTACCGAGGTCAGGACTAAGCTTCCACAGAAAGATCTTCCTCATCTATTTGGTGTTATTTCAGTTAGATCCTTAAATACTGTGAACCTGGCAAAAGACACTGTGCTGGTTTGAGACTAACAGGAATATTTTAATGGAGAAAATTATATTATAGGCTGTGAAAGGAAAACAGTGGTGATGTCTACTTCACTCACAGGCTTGATGAGGTGTACAAGAACATGAACATAAACATAGATAAGAGAGTCTCTCTCGGTCTCTCTCTGGGAGTCAGTGGTTCCTCTCCTCTCTGCTGAATAATCTAACTAACCATTCTACATCTAACTCCCCTGGCCAATCCTCCAAACTCGCCTTGCATGTAAGCCAAACCCTGGGGTGTGGTATAGGGGTGAAGAGAAGGTGGAAGGGTGGTTGGGAGCCCTTCCTGGGGACTCTGATTTCTGGGAGGGGAGTTGTGTTTCTGTATTACCTTTAACTTGTATATTTCTGTAAATATTCCTGTATATAGTGTATATATCTGCTTGTATATTGCGCTAAGCTGTAGATAGAGCTTCAGTCCTGAACTTCCAGCTGTCTGAGTCTAGTCTGGGTGATTTTACAAAGGTGGGGGGTGGGGAACTCCCAAACCATCACAGTCATTTAATTGTTTAAGAACATACTCAAACGAAACCAATGTTCTGCTTGCAATTCCCATGAGGACAGTCCTCGTTTATAGCAAATACAAGGCACCTTCCTCTGTGCTAGAAGTGCTTAAGGATTCAGAGTACTCCTCCAGAGTAACTTTCCCACCTAGGTATGTCCTACATTTCACTACATTTATTCTTTATATGGATGGTTTTAGTAGGGTTTTAAAAGATAATTGTTAACTCTTTCTAGAGATTTTATTTGCTAGAGAATCTTTTTTAAACTTGAATATGATGAAACCACTCTCTAAACATGGTAGCTACTACTTTCCTTACCTGTGTTGCCTTGGAAACACAGGCAAAGATTAATTCTTTTAACCAGGCCATTGATTTGCTTTCCTTTATGTGCTTCGACTGTATTACAGCCGCAAGTGTTATGCTCCAATGAAATCGAAGTCTTGCTCTAATGTCATCAGAACAGTTGGTATCAGTAGATGCTACTGATCTGAGTCTTCCATTCTTATGCTTCATCCATGCTTGAAATACTATCATGAAAAAAAAGAATCAATATGCACATCCAAATCTTCAGAACTTTTGGGAAATAATGCAGTCGGAAAACACAACCTTTGAGTCTTAACTCCAGTTTGGAGTTTAAGATTAGTCATTTAATCTGATCCAGCAAACATGAGGAATTTGTGGATGACATTTTGTAGTGGAAGACCTGGAAAATGCCACTGTTTCTAATTTAAGTTATTGCAAATAAAAGATTTTTCTGCCTTAGCAGTTTAATGAGCATATCCGAGCAATAGTTTAAAACTCCTTTCAAAATGCTGTGTCTCAGAAACTAGGATGTCTGCGCTCTGACTTCTGCCAGGCTGCCTGTCAAGGATTTGCAGGCTGGCTGTTCAGCACAGAAGGCTACAGAGAAAAAAAAAAAACCTCTGTGAATAAGACACATATCTACAACAGGGGCCCATAAGCTGCTACAAACAATATCAGATTTTGTACCTCTGTGGCCCCAGGTAACCAAAAATTTTCACTGCAGCTGGATTTGTCCCAAAGATCATCCAGCTCAACCCTCGACCTAGCACTGAAGGGTGAATGTTAACCATGTCTCCAAGCACCAGGTCTACATGCCACTTGAACACCCCCAAAAGCAGTGACTCCACCACTGCCCTGGGCAGCCTGTTCCAATGTTTAATAAAACTTTCAGTGAAGAAATATTTCCTAACATTCAGACTGAACTTCCCCTGGCACAGTGTGTAACCTTTTCCTCTAGACCTATCACTTGTCCTCAAGGACTCCACTCCTAGCCCCCTCCTAGCTCCAACTCTTTCAGTTAGTTCTAGGCAGCAATGAGGTCTCCCTTCAGCCTCCTCTTCTCCAAACTGAATAATCCCAGCTACCTCAGACACTTCTCATAAGCCATGTGTTCTGGGCCCCTCACAAGCCTCACTGCCCTTCTCTGAACATGCTCCAGCACCTTCTTATAATGAGAGGCCCAGAAATGAACACAATACTCAAGGTGTGGTCTCACCAGTGCTAAGCATGAAGGGATGATGACCTCCCTGGTTCCTCCTGGCCCCTGTGTTTCTAATACAAGCCAGAATACCATTAGCTTTCTGGCCTGCTAGGCACACTGCTGACTCACATCAAACAACATCCCCAGGTCCCTCTCCAAGTCACAGCTTTGCAATCACACATTCCCATGTCTGTAGCTTTCCATGGGGTTGTTGTGAATCAGGCACAGGATCTGGCATTTGACCTTGTTGAACTTCATACAATTAGCCTTGGCCCATTGGTCTAACCTGTCCAGATCATGCTGTAAAGCTTCCCTGCTCTTTAACAGATCAACAGAGCCACCCAGCTTGGTGGCATCTGCAGACTTACTCAGGGTGCACTCAATCTCTTCATCCAGACCAATGATAAAGATATTAAAGAGGAGAGACCCAGTACTGAAGCCTGGTGGACACCACTGGGGACTGGGCACTGGCCAGATTAAACTCCATTCACCAACACTCTTTGGGCCCAGCCAGCAGCTGGTTTTTAACCCAGTGCATAGGAAACTGATCCAAGCCTTGTGCCATGAGTTTCTGAAGGAGAGTGCTGTGGGAGAATTTAACAAAGGGCTTTACCAAGGGCTTTACCAAAGTCCAGCTAGACCATGTCCACAGCCCTTCCCTCATCCACTGGATGAGTCTCCTTGTTGTAGAAGATCAGATTAGTCAGACAGGACTTACCTTTCATAAACCATTGCTGACTGGGCCTGATCACCAACTAGTCTCATATGAGCCGTGTGATGGCACACAGGATGACCTGCTCCATAACCTTCCCTGGCACTGAGGTCAGACTGACAGGGTTGTAGTTCCCTGTACTCAACATTAAGGGACTGCATCACATTACATTAATCAGTAAGTGACAGTAGTCCAAGTAAAAGTCTATCTATACTGACTATTTCTAGTGTAACAACTGATTCAATGGGAGAGACAGTAAAGTAGTGACCAGTGTGTTCACCTTTTGCACTTCAGTCTCATATCTCAAGAGCAGAGACTTTAAGCAAAACAAGACAACTGGGAAATTACTTAAGGTGTCATTAAGAAATCCTGTAGCCTAGACTTAGAATTAAATTTTTAAAAATGAAAACATATGTGAAATTACATGGAATCAAACAATTCTGTGATTTTAAATCATGTGTATTAGTGTGACAGCCACTCGTAACTGGTGTTTAGCTGTGATGGCACAGAGGGTAAAAGTGCTTCATTTCAGGCAAATAGGACTTTTAGGAATGTATTTGGTACTTGGCGACACAACCTTACTATAGGATGATGTTTATACACTGAACACAGCATGTAAGCACACATGCCTTGCTCTTCGACAGTCTCCCAATATAGCTCATGACGTGCTGATATCTCCAAACCCTGCAGTGCCCCAGGAAACAGAGACAGAAAACACCAGCACATTTGTATTGATTTTGAACTAGCTGTGGCAAACCAGCCCTGACAGCTGAGGATAAACATAACCTACATCTGGAAGGATAAACATAGCCTACATCTGGCCAGGGACATATCAGAAAAGAGAAGCAGGCCAAGAAAAAGCCAATCTGAATCAGTTTTTACAGGTCCTGTTGCATAAACAGACCAATTAGTAAAGGTAGAGTAATGCTTTAGATGCATTCTTTCTTTTCCTGGTTTCCCAAAACATCCAAGGGACCAGAGTTACAAGGAATATTACATCTTCACTATTTGTGCAGCACAGTACAAGGACAAGCTTAACACCTTCCAGCAGACCAGGTTGCTCAAGACATCATCCAATCTGGTTCAAACATCTCCAGGGAGTGGGCATACACAACTTCCCCGGGTAATCTTTTCCAGTGTCTCACCACGCTCACTGGAAAGAATTTCTTTCTAATTGCCATCTAAATTCGGCCTCCTCAAACTTCAATCCATTCCCCCTCATTTATCACTACAAACCCTTGTAAGAAGTCTCTCCCCAGCTTTCTTGTAGGAAATACTGCTCTAAGGTCTCCCTGGAGCCTTCTGTTTTCCAGGTTGAACAGCCCAAACTCCCTCAACCTGTTTCCGTAGAGGAGGTTCTCCAGCCCTGATGATCATCTTCATGGCCTCTTCTGGACCCACTCCAACAGTTCCATGTTCCTCATTCTTCTGGTCACAGCGCTTTTGCTGCAGCCCGGGATACAGTTGACATTCTGTGCTGCCAACAACAATTGCCAGCTTGTATTGAGTTTTTCATCAGCCAACACCCACAAGTCATTCTCTCAGGAAAAGAGTTTTTACCAGATTCCACACCATTTTGAAATGCAAACTCTATTTTCACCATGTGTTCCTTTATTCACAAAATCTCAGCATGGTAGAGGTTAGAAGTGACCCCTGGAGATTGTAGTCCAACCGCCCTGCTGATGCAGGATCACCCAGAGCAAGTTGTGTTACTGCATTGTTATGCTTACAAAAGCTAGAGTCCATCATGAATTTTGCTGTCAAAAACTGATTTCTAAGTAGTTCTGTACAGTATAAGAGGTATTTCCTTCAAGAGAAGACTAGCAAAAAACTTGAAAGTACTGAGTTTCCAAAT
Source organism: Eubucco bourcierii (assembly GCA_013396675.1). Lineage (NCBI taxonomy): Eukaryota > Metazoa > Chordata > Aves > Piciformes > Ramphastidae > Eubucco > Eubucco bourcierii. The sequence continues at coordinate 329,510 of VWZE01003727.1, forward strand.
GGGTATTTGGATTAAAAGAGGCACACGTTCCTAATTAAAAATGGGACAAGAGGAGATTCAAACACAGATTAAGATGGATCATTATCTAAGAAACAAGATTTATGAGTAGTGCAGAGACTATCAGCTAGTTTTGTCTACTTAAAGAATGTTCACTGATCAAAAATCATACCAAATTGCTATTAAGACACACATATAGTTGGGGTCAGAACTAGATAATATTTAAGGTCCCTTCCAACCTCACCCATTCTATGAATCCATGAATATAGGTAGTTAGTTAAGAGCTCTTGTCAGACCCCACCTGGAGTACTGTGTGCAGTTCTGGAACCCTCAGCACAGGAAGGACATGGAAGTGTTGGAGTGGGTCCACAGGAGGGCCATGAAGATGATCAGAGGGCTGGAGCAGCTCTCCTATGAGGACAGGCTGAGAGAGTTGGGGCTCTTCAGCCTGGAGAAGAGAAGGCTTCAAAGAAACCTGATAGTAGCCTTCCAGTATCTGAAGGGGGCCTACAGGAAGGCTGGGGTGGGATTATTTACAAGGTCTTGCAATGCCAGGGCAAGGGACAATGGGTTCAAACTGGCAGAGGAGAGATATAGTCTGGATGTTAGGAGGAAGTTCTTTACAGTGAGGGTGGTGAGGCACTGGAACAGGTTGCCCAGGGAGGTTGTGGCTACTCCCTCCCTGGAGGTGTTCAAGGCCAGGCTGGACAAGGCCTTGAGTGACCTGTACTAGTGGGAGGTGTCCCTGCCTATGGCAGGGGGTTGGAACTAGATGATCCTTGAGGTCCCTTCCAACCTTACCATTCTATGATTCTATAGCTAACAGCAGAAGTGGTGATGATGCTTACTGTTCTGAAATAGTGACTGTAATAGATATTTTAAAAACAAAGGTGCAGGTCAGCAAATGGAGTTTGGAGGAGTCAGTGCTAGTACCATAGAGGGGGACAACTCTTGAGTAGCTGTAGCCAGCATGCTGCTGAAAGTCAGGGAAAACAAACACCGAACGAGTTCCATAGTGCTGTGCATTATCCCCTGCTGGTGAGGAAATTAGCAGGAAAGCATCAGCTGCCATACAATTGATTTGATCAGCCATGCAGGCAAACTATTTACACTGAATGTAAACATGGAAGGGAGATGCTCACCAGGAAGCTGCAGCAGGGAGGAGCAGTTCCAAGGCTGGGCTTTGCTCTCCTGGAGAGTTGAGTGTTTAATTTATGCAGAAATTTGAACTGCAACAAACTTGCTGAACCTGATACAGAAATTACTCTTGGTTTCTGTGGACTTGGGTATATATGCTATCTCCATTTCTTAGTATCACAAAGTCAGAGGCTTTGGAAGGGACCTCTGAAAATTATCCAGTCCAACTCCCCTGCTGAAGCAGGATCACCCACAGCAACTTCCCCAGGATCACAATGTCCATCTGGGTTGGGAATCTCTCCAGAGAAGGAGAGTCCACAACCTCTCTGGGCAGCCTGCTCTAGGTTTCCCAACACCCTCACAGGAAAGATTTTCCTCCTGTTCAGGTGGAATCTCCTGGGTACCAGTTTGTGCCTGTTTCCCCTTGTCCTATTCCTTTTGTTAGTGACACAAAAGGTCTCTGACAAGAAGTGATTTTCTGTTCTATGTCTGATGAGAACTGCACTTTCCACCTTCTCCAGGAGTTCACTTGGGAAGCTGGGTATTGCCCCATTTTAATGTATTCTGTTCATAACTTCCTTTCACATTTCCCAATGCTTTATTTCTGCTGATGTCCACCCTGACTCATCCATCCTTGAGCCTCACAGCACTGGCCATATCCCATTTCAACCACAAGGGTTAAGATATGATATGTCAAGTGTACCACAGCCTTTCCTCACAAAGAAACCACCTGGGATGAAGTATTTCTAATGTATCTGTTACAGGGCATGTCTTCCAAGGACTACTTCCACTACATTGTGACAATGATTTTAGCAACAGATTTTAGCCACATAATTATGGGAAGTAATCATGATATTTAACCACACTTGACCATCTTAGAAAGAAACAAACAAAAAAGTTAGACATTTTTCTCTGCTGCAAGGCTGTTGGTTAAAAAACCAACACAGTGTCTTATTGCTGAGGAATGAAGTTATCCTCGTGCTACCATTCCTCTCTTTATTCCGACTGCAGCTCAGGCACTGTCAGAACCTTGTCTCAAACAAGACCTGGCAAATTCAATTTCCTTAATCACCTTATTCAGATAATTAAAGCATAAAGCACTCATTTATTGGCAATATTTGCATTTTCAAAAAATTACAGTAATGATTATTTGGGAACCAAAGACAGAAGCACATAATCTAGAAAAATATCCTGGAGCTCAGTTCTGATATTGTATTAATAAAAATCACCCTGGTAGTAGTTCCTCAAAGTCACTAACTACTGGGAAACTATGAGTAACTTACACAAAGTACAAGACTGATTCTCATCTTTTAAATCAGCATGTCATGACTAGCTATCAGAGTATCCCTTGTTTCCAACAGCTAGGCCATATTCATCTCTTCAAAGTGTTGTACAGCGACAGTCTGTAACACAGGCAATAATCTTGCCACAGGTAAAAAGAATTACCTATCACACATTACAAATGTGGAAAACAAAGGTAGTAGTGAGAACTTAAGTTTTCCTTTCCCTCATCATAAACAAGCCACAGTCCTCTGCACTACATTTTAGCTATGCCCTCACCTGACAATTTCATACAAGCTTAGGTCAGCAGTAGGATGAAAGCTGACCAAAATTCTAGGTCTTGGTCCCATTCTCAAGTCACTGAACTATATAATTACTGCCACTAAATCTCTACTGCCAATTTCTACACAGAGAGAAGGTAAGACTTCAAAAAGCAAAATTGGGAAGGGAGAAGGGAATCCAGTGTTTGATATTTGTGATCATTTAACACTGGATAACACAGCTCTTCCAAACAAGGGCAATTACAAAAACAGAAATTAAGGTGTGCAGAAGTCTCTACATTACTACAGCCTCAGAGAAAGTGCTGTTTAACTACCACACATTTTGTGGGGTGTGCATCCGCTATAAAATTAAACAGATTCATTAAAGCATCCATTTAAAAGCACATCTTTAACTGTGAGGTGCTTTAAAAAGCACAGTTTTAGTGCATTAAACTCTTTTGCTGCTTTGATTATCACAGAATCATAGAATCACAGATTGGTTTGGGTTGGAAGGGACCTTGAAAGCTTATCCAGTCCAACCCCCTGCAGTCAGCTGGGACATCTACAGTTAGAGCACATCGTTCACAGCCCCAGACAACACAACTCATAATGGTTCCATGGATGGGGCACCTACCACCTCTCTGGGCAACTTGGGCCAGACTCTCACTATCCTCACTGTCAAAAATGTCTCCCTTCTCTCTAGTCTAATCTCTCTCTTTTGGTTTAACCCCTTATCCTGTCACAACAGGCCCTGATAAAAAATCTGTCCTAAGGTTTCTTATAGCCCCCTTTAGGTACTGAAAGGCCACAAGAAGGTCACTCTAAAGCCTTCACTTCTCCAGGCTAAACAACACCAACTCTTTCAGCATGGCTTCACAGAAGAGGGCTTCCAGCCCTTCCAGCATTGCGGTGGCCTCCTCCGGCCCTGTGTTAACCCTCCTGGGGGTGTTCCACCTGAGCCCAGGTGTAGTGGTTAGCCCATTCTCACTTCTTGTCTAGCCCCCTATAAAAACAGAGGAACTTCCCATTCCTTTCTGTCTCTGCCTCCCTGCCTGATAGAACCGCTCTTGTTCCTCCTGTTTCTTCTTTTACCACGTGGCCATCCCACCACGTGGTGGACAATCCCTTCCTGAATCTACCTCCATCCATTGCCATCAATCTGGTTGTATACATTTTTGTATCTTGCTTCCCTTCCCTATACTTCTTTGTAATTCCCCTACCTTAAATACATTTTATTTATTGATAAAGTTATTCTTTTAACTTCCAAAATCGAAGCAAGGCTATTCTTTGGGTGTTTTTACCCCTTTTCTCTCTACATCTAATCCCTTTCTTTCTGAAGGGGAAGAGAGGGGAAGGCATCCTATTGTTGTATTGGTTCTGTTAGCTATTCTGAGTCTCTAGGAAGATTAAATTAGAACCAGTACACCCTGTTTCAACAGGTCCGTATTGTGCTAAGGACTCCAGAGCTAGCTGCAGGTGTGGTCTCAGCAGAGTGGAGCATAGGGTGAGAATTCCCTTCTTCCACACTGCTGGGGATCAGCCCAAGACATGGCTGACTCTGGACTTCAAACTCACAGTGCCAGCCCATGGCCAGCTTCTCAGCCACAAAATTATCACAGAAATTACAATTGTTTCATCCTTATTAAATTCTTCTGAGCTTGTTCATAAGAGTATTTTAACAGAGGCTGACAAACTGTGAAGATTTCACAAATACTCTAAGTACTAGATTATTTACATCCTTAAGAACACTAAGCTCCAGACAGTAAAATTAATTTGAGCTGGCTTGGCCTCAATTTTTTTCCAGCTTCTCAAGGAGACTTTGTTACTGAATTTAACAGTATCAAGCTGGTAAAGAACAAAGTACCAGAAGATTTGTAGAACAATCCATAAATCTGGAATAACATTTCAGGGAATTAGATCCATCTACAATAAAGGATTTATAATGAAAGGAATAAAATGGGGGGAAAAAAAAAAAAGGCAACAAAAACCCTGTCAGAAAGACCAATGTTTTTAACAGGCAGTAAGTGCAGATATGTCTCTAAAACTACTCTTTGACTACATGGGCCACCCCAGGTAGGGCTTGGAAAAATCTAAGAAGGTACACTGTCAAACTCAAAACTGGATCACCTTCACCTAGCATTTGATGTTGAAAGTCTCCAGCAGCATGCCACAGCATCATGTGCATTCTAAAATGGTCTCTCTTGCACTCAGGAAAATATACCAGAGCTCTTACACAGTGAGAGCTTCACCAGCAGCAGCATTCTTGGAGCCATCATTTCCACTGAGTTCCTTCAGGCAGCCAGCTTTTCAAGCTGCAAGAAGCTCCTCACCATCACCTCATCCTTTGCCTTTCACATAATCAAGACATGACAGATCAATAGTAGCAAGGACTGAGGGACTGTGCCTGTTCCTGCTGAGGGAAAAGATCAACTTGGGGTTTACTTGGTCTTATTCCTGGGAGACGGAGCTATCCTTAATTCCCAGGTGCTGCTGAGTGTGTAGCATCACTCTTCAGCTGCTGAATGGCCTCCTAACAGGAAGAATAGACCTTTGTATCAAGGCTTCTCTGAGGAAGAAATGGGAGCTCCCCAGAAAATCTGCTGCAAACCCATGTTTCTCTTGGTATTAAGTACAATAGATTTCATGGACTTGAAAAGCAGAGGTCCCTTTGCCTTTATAACAGCTCTTCAGTCCTTGAAAACTCAGCACTTCTTCAGTCTCCTTTTCCCAAATCCTCATGTTTTCAGATTGCCTCACATCCCTTATTTTCCGTATTCTGGATAATTCTCAGCACTTTCCTCCAGACTGCTTGCGTTTGTCCACCTCATTCTTGAAATGCAGACTTCACAAACTGAAAAATGAACATCTCTGTTGACTTAAGGCCTTGCCAAAAGCAAAAGTTTCTTCCCTGAGACCACTAAGCAAGTTTTTGCTATGGAAAAAGTGATGCAGAGCTTGGAAGTTAGACTGAAGGACAAGGAAGTTAGGATCAGTCCTCTAGTGACAGAATGACCAAAGAAGAAACATTAATTTTGCTCTTAAATTTCAGATTTCTATGATTAACCATAAGAACATGGATGTATTTTCAATAATTTGAAGGTATGTTATTAATTATCTATTACAAAGCATATGTAACTGCAGCTGCCATAGCTCTGCTTCGCATATTGTGTGTTACACAATGATAACTGTGGTGACCCTAGACTGCCACAGTAAAATATTCTACATTCATTTCAAATGTGCAAAAATGATATTAAGAGCCCTAAACATGCAGATGGAAACCACTTAAATTATTAAAGCTAATTAAATTCAGCTTGCACATATAAGCATGATCTTGTAAATAGCTGTAATGAAAAACACTATTCATTAGTTTGGGAATTACTGAAGCAACATTTTGAACAGATAGAGGAAAACAAACACAGCAAGAACTTGGGTTTAGATGAAGACTTTCATAAAATCATTGAGTGGTTGTCAGCTGTCAAAAAGGATAACCAAGCCTCAGGAGTTATTACAAAAGCAGTACAGCATGAAAGAGAAAATCATACAGTGCCATGACGTACATCCAGGGTTCTTTCACACCGAGTACTCTGCGAGGCTTTGGTCAAACATGAAACGTTAAAGACAGAAAAGGTTCATAGGAGACCAGTGAGGATAATTACATGTATGAAACTACTTCCATATTCATCCACATGTAATAACTGGGCCTGAATGAGCATGTCCATTCCCACAATGACTAAAATCATAAGGAAATACATACAAATTAAAAGTATTTAATATACTTTTACCCTCAAACTATATAGCATTTACTGTTATGACTTGGAGCTCTGTGCTTAGTGGTAACTAGTAATCAGTAATGCTGTTGGGAACCTTGCTGTATGGTTCATGATTCATCAAGATGTTTTGTGAAGGTGCATTCTCATGACTCAGTTTTCCAGGATAATTTTTCCCTTCAGGACTCCGATAAGTTTGCCACGAATCTCTCCATGCTGAGGACACAGCTGTTTAGTGAGAACGGCTGACCAGATTAATGGATTATCATCAAAATCAAACCTAAAGGAGGTGGATGGCTTCAACCTTTCACACAGTTTTAATGTTATTAGACAAACTGGCCATAACTGATTCCAAAGACATAAACCAAGTCACTCCAGATTTTGGGGTATGTCCAATATTCTGACTGACAGATGTTGTTAAGAGACCTCCTACTCCTTGCCTTTGCTAAGGCAAAGGACAGAAATATGTGATTTTTGTGTTGTAAAAAAAACTGATAAATACACACAGATGCTTCCTGCTTGATACTGCCAGGGTTCGAAAGAGCCCCCAGTATCAGCAGTAAAACCTGATGCTGGCAAGCAATCTCTTTTATCTTTGCTGGTATTTTGACTGCTTTGATCCTCTTATTTCAAATCTGGATCAAACAACTCCCAATTTATCTTTATTTTAGGCTCCACTGAGAGAAAACACTCTTTAAAAATCCATGAAACTTCTGAGCAATGATGAAGCATCATATTCTGAAAACAAACTCAAACCCAGCAGCATTCAGAGGACAAGATTGGGATCAAGAACAGGACTAGTGTCTGGGCCAGCATTTTGAGCACTGGAGCATATTGACCTTTTTCTGCCTCTAGTCCTGCACACAGGATGCTCAAGTACCAAAGAAGCCTTATAGATCTTAGGACTCTCACATTCAGATTTTCTCTGTCATTTTCACACCAAGAACTTCCATATTTGAAAGAGAAGTGTGACCCAGTGCTTCAGTGTTTTTCTATCAGGAAATCCAACATTTTTTTTTTAGTTCTTGTACCCACATAGCCATTTGCTGCATTAGATGGCAAGCTATTTGGCACCATTGATAGATTACTTTGCACTGCAACGTTTGGGGAACAGCAGAATGAAAACTTCCCCTAGACAAACAAGCTCTCTATAATCAGGGAGTGAGCAAAACTTTGCCAGGGAAGAGCAACAGAAGCTGCATAAACACTTTTACACTGTAGGGCTGTGATAAACAAACAAGGGAACAATCAACAAATCCAAGTGAACAAAAAAAGATATTTATGGAATGCCCTTTGGAAACTTCCCCTCTGTGAGACTGCACATGAAGTCACCAGCAATCAATCAGTCAATCAATCAATCAACCAATCATCACTGTGAGCCAACTGCCATTATACTCAAGTCAATGGTAGCAGCACATCTTTCTTAAAAGACAGGCTGTGAATTAAATCCTTGCAAGGTTTCATCAGATTCCCTTGTTTATAAGGAGACTAGATGAACCAAACTTAAGCCCCTCAGATGCAAAGACCTCCTTTCTAGTATAAATATCAGAGAGTGACATCACAGAGGAGACACTTCACCACAAATCCAATTTACATTGTCTGATCTTCTCCAGAGACAAACACTCTTAATTCCAACAGAGGTAACCTCAGAGGAGTTTAGGAGGCTGATCACCTTGTCTTTGTAGGCCAGTCTATCTTTACTAGCACCGAGAGTTGTGACACTAACCTGCTCTGTTAATTTAGGTCACTGGCATTTTGTCTCTGTGATGACACACACAGCAAGGAAAAGCAAATTGTGCACGGAGAGCAACAGCACCAGTCTCAAAGGAGGAAGGCAAGGAAGGGCTGCTGAAACCAGTGGGGAAAAGATTTACCTGTAAAGACCATTCAGAAATTAAGTGATAGAATCATGTAGTCTGGCAACAGAACTGACATGAGCAGGAACATAGATTGTGTGCTATGATAATTTTCTTCATAGAACGCATGAATTTTTACATAGTCTTTTTCTGCAAGTAGTGTGCATCATTATAGCAACTTTAAAAGCTTAAAGTTATTTTTTTTTCTGAGCTGCAAACACAGTATTTTGCCAAACTCTTTATTTCAACTGCTGACATCAAAACTGTCACTTGCTGTGGCCAGACACTTGGGAAACACAGTAGTTCCCAGAGGTCTGTGGAAAGGTTTGGTTTTCCTCTGACTACTCAGACAGTATTTCCTTTTAGCCCTGTCATACTGCTCTTTCCACCAGATGGTTTGCTGGTGCCTATTCTAGCTAAGAAGGATTTAACCAGCTTGAATTAATCCTTGCAGTTGTCATCAACTAAGTGTTAATACTCTGACACTGATCTGAGCCTTTGGAACTTCTTTCCTCTCTGTCCCTGTTGTGCCTTTTTGAAAGAGAGGGAGTAGGACACTGGTGGCATTGAGGTGACAGAGAAACAACACATCGCTGTGCTCCATTTCAGCAAGGAGGTTATGGGTACCCGCCAGGCACCATCTGGATGATCTATCCAGATACATTCATATGATAGATACAAATGACTGGGAGAGAGCTCTTCTCACCAGAGGAAGACTCAATAATTGAAGTGCTGTCATGTGAAGCAGAAACCAATACATATTGAAAATTTGGATTGTCATTTTCTAATTTCCGCAGGCCAAATTTTTAGATTTTCCTCATTTGATATATTCCATTTTCTTCAACTTCCAAAACTAGGCTCTCTTTTATACAGTTGTCACTCTGTTTTCACTCCTTCTACAGTCCATATTTCCCAAAGTACTGCTGAGATATGAATCCAGTGTACCTGTATGCCCTCCATCTGCATTACGAACAACACTTGGAATTTGTGCCATTAGTATATCACTAATCACTGGTAACTAATTATAAAGCCCATGCCCAATTTATACTGACCTTTTCACCATGGGACTTGGAATCCAACTGAACAGCTGACAGGCTCCTCCTTTTCTCTGCCAACTGAAAGGGAAGACAGGATTACTGGGTGTTTCCAGCAATTACAGGTATCATCTGGTGGGTGTTGAACAGTCTGTAGGAGATAGTAATATTTGTCATTTGTTTATCAAGAGAATCTTATAATCAGGGGGGGGAAAAAAATTAGATTAGAAGGAGCCTCTTTGCTACTGCCAGAGCCTCTCTTTGGTAAATCTTGCCTCCAGAAAACGTTTTAGCTCCTTCTGCAGAGCATAGTGTTTTTGTTATACATAGCAATCTGTGAATCACAGAATGGTTTGGGTTTGAATGGACTATAAAGTTCAAATGCCCCTTACATGGGCAGGGACATCTTCTATCAGACCAGGTTGTTCAAGACCTTGCCCAACCTGGCCTTGAACACCTCCAGGAAGGAGCGTGGATAGCCTCCCTGAGCTACCTGTTCCAGTGTTTCACCATCTTCATTGTAAATAATTCTTTCTAATCTCCGGTCTAAATCTCCCATCTCGCAGTTTCAATCCATTCCCTCTTCTATCACTACAAGACCTTGCAAAAAGTCCCTCCCCAGCTTTCTTGCAGTCCCCTTCAGGCACTGCAAGACCACACTAAGGTCTCCCCAGAGCTTTCTCTTCTCCACGACTGAACAGCCCCAACTCTCTCAGCCTATCCCCACAGGAGAGGTTCTCCAGCCCTCTGATCATTTTAATGGTCTCCTCTGGATCTGTTCCAGCAGATCAATGTCCTTCTTGTGCTGGGGGCACCAAAACTGGATGCAGTACTCCAGGTGAGGCCTCACAAGAGCACAGGGGCAGAATCACCTCTGTTGTTCTACCTGTCATACTTTTGATGCAATCCAAGACAAGGCTGACCTTCTGGGTTGCCAGTGACCATTGCCACATCTATATAAAAGTAGAAGCAATGTTCCTACTGCCCTTGCAGGAAAGCTATGCATAACAGAGAATTTATTTGGACTGTCATGTTTATATCTGGAGGAGTGATTTTAAACCATGCAGCATCAGACCTGTTTAATTATGACAACACCTTTTCAGCAAATCCAGACAATCTGCCACCCCCAGATTTGAAAGCGGTTGTATTTAAAGCTTTTTGGCAAGTGCTTTGATTGACAGGCTTAGAATCTTCCCTAAGTAAATTGTCTCAGCAGCAACTCCAGACCTACTAGCTAAAGAAGAAGTAATTTTGCAGAGCTTAGATTGTGACCTCACATCCACAAACTTTAACAGCCATTCACAAATGTGAAATTAATACTTAAGAAGTTTGCAGGATGAAGTTTTACAATAAATCTTTCCAGGTACTGAATGAACAATTTCAAAAGAAAATAAAACCGTTTTCTGGGATCTTCAAAGAGTCATTCACATTTCCAATTTTACCTTTTCTGTCAGTTGGGTTTTTGACTATTTTTACATTAGCATTTTGAGGAGCATTACCAAAGTGTTTTTGAGGCCAGTAAAGTGTATATTTATCCTACCTTCCTGCAATGCTTTCATGAAGAAACAGAAGTTTTCTAAGACTAATATTCAAGCAGGAATAGGTCATGCAGGACTTCTGCCCAAAACTGAAGCAAGTGTAATCATGTTGGTATAATGGAAAATGTAGCAATACTCCATCTGGTATGGCCAGTTTCTAGTATTAGGGTTTAGGTTATATCCATATTTCTATACGTATATGATTTTCAAAGTCTCTCTGACTGTTCCACATATTTGTTGTGCTGGTTTGAGGCTAATTGGAATATTTTAATGGAGAAAATTATATTATAGGCTGTGAACAGAAAACAATGGTGATGTGTACTTCACTCATAGGCTTGCTGAGATGTATAAGAATAAGAACACAAGCATAGATAAGACACTCTCTCAGGCTCAGAGAGTTGTGGTCTCTCTAGTTTTTTGGCTTCTCCTCTCTGCTGAATAATCTAACTAACCACTCTTCTAATCCCCCTGGCCAATCCTCCAAACTCACCTTGTGTGTAAGGCAAACCCTGGGGTAAGATAGAGGAGTGGGGAGAAGGTGGAAGGGTGATTGGGAGCCCCTCCTGAGGGCTGATTTCTGGGAGGGGTATTGTCTTTCTGTGTTACCTTTAACTTGTATATTTCTGTAAATATTTCTGTATACATCTGCTTGTACATTGTGCTAAGCTGTAAATACAGCTTCAGTCCTTAACTTCCAGCTAGCTGAGTCTAGTCTGGGTGATTTTTACGAAGTATGGGGGGGAACTCCCAAACCATCACAATGTTGTATATTCCCTCTCTGTTCTATGCCCTGCTTTACCTCCACCACTCTCTTCCCCCCACTATGACACCTGAGGCCTGACCTTCCACAAAGCAGCAGACAAACACACACAATTTTCCAATCCAATTCTCTGAATTACGGTCCTTGAATTTCTATACCATAGCTCATCTAAAGCATGTTCTTGAATGGGATTACTAGAAGATCATAAGGTAATGCAATTACAAATGGGGAGAAAGTTTACCGTGTTAGGATAACTTCTATTATCCATTTTCATGTGACATGGAAGTTTGCTGTGTGCTTTTAGCTCAGACTGACCTTTTTCCCCTCCTGCTGCTCTATTTTAAATACATGTTATGATGTAAAGATCCTCACCAAATTAGGGATAGACTAAGACCAATTTCAGTGGGCTTTACTTCAGACAGGAACTGTTAATAATGAATATTTCTAGTTCTGAAATCCAGTTTTTCTCCCTCATGTAAAAGAAAGTTTGCTTAAAGTCAGGAGTTGGATCTTCCATCTCAGTTGTCACACCTAAGGGTCTTTTAAGGGCCTTTTTATTTAGCGAGCAGAAGCTCAGTCAGGGTTTGCGAGGGTCTTGGCTCAGCCAGGCACAGTTGCAAGACTGATTTTCAGTGCCTGAGTAGGCCCAGTTTAAGCTAAATGATTATTCACTGCTGTGGGTATGTCTGCAGTGTCTGCATGAGGCGTAAGTTGCAAATACCACCCTTCCTTCCATGTCACTGAGCCTTTTTTCCTGAAAGTTGAAAGTATAAATAGAAAAATTAAAACTGGGGATTTGCTCTGCCCTCCAATTTCCATCCCCCTCACTGCAATGAAGACATTGCAGCACTGCCTCTTCCCTACCTGCAGACAAAAACGTGGTTTGGCTCAAGCTACATGAGCTCTCGCAATGAAAAACCAATGATGATGGTTAGTTTACCCTGAGTTTAATGCCAGACCGTTCTTGGGTGCAGGGCTGACAGCAACTGAGCTCCAGCACACTCCTCAGCACCACAGCCCCTTCGCAGCAGCTAAAGCCACCTCCTGCCCCCAAGGCCACCATGTTTTTGCATTTGTTAACACCCAATATCAATTTTCCTGCAGACTTGTCCCAGATTTACCTTGCCTTGGCCACAAGACCAAGTGGTTGTCCCTCCAAGAGCTACCTTCTTCTCACAGGCGCCTGTGTCTGCCAGGCCCCTCTGAGGAGAAAATGGTTCCTGTCAGGTCGTTCCCTGAAGACAAGATGGCCGCCACAGCGGCTGTGGGGAAGCAGTCCAGAGCACAGAAATGGGATGGCACACTGATGTGGCCAGTGCCGGGAGGGGAAGCTCTGCCACTGTGCAGACTCTGAAGAGGGTTAAAAATGAATGAGGAAGAAAAGTATCTTGAGCCAGAAAGAACAGGGATGACTGTTGATGAAAGGCCATTTGGTGCCCTGTGGGGAGCAACCGGAGACTGCAGTCTGCAGGAACACCAAGAGATACTTTGGGTTTAAAATGGTATGTTTCAAGTGCCCTTTCTAATTCTAATCTCCTCCCAGTTGGAGGAGGAAGAACCCCTTTGGGAAGGAAAACCAGCTCTCTTAGTGCGGTGAGGGTGGCAGGGATTGCCCCCATTGCCTCAGCAGGGTTGGCTGCTTGGGTCAGGGACTGGGGGGGGGCGGGGGGTGTGGTGTCTGTGTGCAAAATGCCATGAGGGGTCTACCCTGGCATTGCACAATGGAGAACAATCCGCTCCAGAGCAGGGAAACATGTTCTCAGCAGCAAGGCAGCTAGGCAAATTATTCAGACTCTGGTTAAATTTAAAAACAGTGGCGTTTAGCTCAGATGAAGATCCCTGTGAGAATGGGAGCTTTAGCAGAAAGAAGACATGTTTCAGGTTGCCCTGCTTGCTGAGTTTTAATTAGTGATGCCTTCCTTCCACATTTCCATGTGAGTGATGAGCTGATTGAGTGCTGTCATGGCAGTTCCTGGGAGGCATGCTCCTGCACATCCTCATGCAGATACAGCAAAGCAACTGATGGAGAAGGCTGCTTTGCACCCCTTGGTCTCTGTACCCTGTACCCAAGCCCACTGAGTGATGAGACTCACTCAGTGTCAACACTGGGGACAGTTCTACCTAATCTGTAACTAAAAGCATTTCCAGTTCTCAGTGGTTGTTCAACAGGTATGACTAGTTACCTACTACCTCTAGTTTAGCCATCCATAAAGTAATTTTATTCACATGATTTATGTAGGTATTCCCTGTCCCTCCTGCCAGAATTCTCCCTGTGTCCATTAAGTACCGTAAACCTATAAATAAAAACTGAACAGTAGCAAAGAATCCCATTGCAAATAATCACAGGAATTGGTGTTCCATCAAATTTATTTCATCCAGTGCTACAGAAAGCCTAGGCCAAACAGCTGCAGTCTTTGTGGCAATAGCTTTGGCTGCTAGAATGCTATTGACCTACTGATTGATCTATGGGTGACCTAACAGTCATGATTTCTCCAAGATGGTAATGGAAATAGCATCTGCCTTTAGGAGAATTGCCTTTTTATTGTAATGTCCCACCTCCTTAGATCGCATTCCTAACACTTGTTTCTGTCTGCTGTATGCCAGAGGTTGAGCAGATTCACTTTGGTTACTTACAGTACATTTACTTGCAAATGCTTTTGAAGTTATAGCCATGATTCTTATCCCCTGAAGACTGGTAATGAAACGAATCTACTCACTAACACTGCAGCATTATTTTGCATGATGTCAGTGATTAACTCTGCTATTACTCGGGAAAATATTTTGTGTAAACCTGTGTCCCACAATTAATGAGATAGTAACTCCTGGTCAAAATGAGAGCCAGCAGTTATTTTACTCAACTTACTTACCTTCTGCACTGAATTTAAGCCCTGGATTGCACACCTGCCCATGTTAAACACCACTATGGCTGCAGTCTTCTATTCAAAGTAATTATAAATGTATATTATTTTAACCAGACATGGAGATCTGCTAAAACATGTAGTAACTAAGATTCTTGATCTTGTTGTAACCTGTAACAATCACTCTACTTTCCAACAGCCTGGTTTAATGTTTGCTTTTATGAATTTTCCCTTATTCTTACTAATTGAAACTGACAGAGCTCAGCTCTACTAGTGGGTGCATGTTGCTCCATACACTGCCTCATCTTCTTTGGCAAGAGGTGAGAAAGGGGATAAAGGAGCACACCTAAAGGATTGAACAGAAAATCTAACACATGGAAAATAATATTCCCTCATGCTGCAGCCTCTCCACTCAAGCAGCCTCTGGCAGAAAGCAGAGGAAAATACTTCACGGAGCAGTTTGCTTCCCTGTAGGGACAATAGAAGATAAAGAAAAAAGAAGCAGTGGAACTATTTCTTCACTCACGAGAGTTAAAGCACGTTCCTCTCATCTGTCCCTCACAGGAGGAAGTTTTGGAGAAGATAAGAGACAGCAGATGTCTTCCCCATTAAACCACCAACCTGATCTTTACAGATTCATTGAATAGCCACTAGCAAGAAGGAAACAGAAATCCTGCACTCTATTATCATAACCCTTCTGTCTGAAAAATAACTGTCTGGAGTAGCTGGCAGAGCTCCAGGGCAGCACACCATACTCTTCGATTCAGAAAAATCCAGTGGACTCAACAAATACTGTTTGATGTAAACACTTTCCCAGATCTCTGTCCTTTCTCATCCCACTAATGCTTGAAATAGTCTCACAGTCTTAGTATCTGTTTGGGTTGGTAAATGCCACATGGCTCGAGTCTACCCACAAGGGCAGACCTACCTAAAGCACTTTTTGGAGGTCCTCAGACAAAATTTTTAAAAAAGAAAAAAAATAATTCATGGGTACATTCAAGTGCATGGTCCTTCTATATCCCACTGCAGGTACTAATAGGAACTTGCAGATGTATTCTGGTGAAATGTGCTGTAACTTAACCATGTTAGGTACCTTGTTTAGTCAAGTTTACAACAGGCTTTTACATCCAGGGCTTTATAAGAGGAATAAAGCTCTGCTTTCAAAGGAAATAGCTTTAGGCTGCATCACATGTTATACCTCCATATGGTGATAGTTATAAAACCCTTTTCTTAGACATAGCCAGGAAAACTCAGAGTTGCTGTCAGGGCTGACATAACAGTCTGCTTTATCTCCTTAGTAGATGAACAGACTGAAATAGCCTTTTTCCCACAGAATGTTAACACAGTTCTGTTTCTATATATAAGCCCCTGGATTTATTGCAAATCTGCTGATAAAACTAGCACTACAATAACTGTGTAGACTACTTAGTATTTTTTTTCCTTCTCCTTCAGAAATTTTGATTACACTCCCAGTACTTCTCATGATAAATCTTTTTTAAAAGTTGTTTTAGGAAAACAACTTTTGTCTTCAATCCAGTCCAATATTTCCTGATTTTACAAGCACCCCAGAAAACAGACACAAGCTGAACAATGCTGATGGATGTATTTGGGCTGAATCTGTCAGCCTGAGAAGTGAAATGGAAGTTATATATATATATATGCCTTAACTTATCAAATGTCCTTCTAGTAACATTATGCCCAAATCAACTGTCAGCTTTGTTGGCAGTGGTAATGTCTAACCCTGCCTGGTCAGAATTTAACCTGGTGACAAGCTTTCAGAAGGCTGCATACCACTGCGAGTCACATGAGCCTTGCCAGCTCCCAGACTCCTTCCTGTCCTTTATGGCTTTGCCTGAAGCATTAGTAAATCTTACTTTTCCACATGTGTTCTGCATACTGTTAAGATCTGTTGGTATGCCAGCACCCTTCTTCTCACCTATTTCCAGTTCTCCAAACACACCTCTATGCAAATCTGTTTTGGCAACCTGAAGATGGTCTTAATGATCTTTTGCAACCTAAATGATTCCAGGAAAAAAGGGAGGGGAAAGGGGGTTAATTATAGTAGCTATTTTTCTTCTACTGTCTTCTTCCAAATTTCTTCCTTCTCTTTGCTGTAGTTCCTGGCAGGATTCAACTACTTCCTTACCATGGGTGTAAGCTCCCAATCTGATGTAATTCTGACAATAGACCACACCTTTCTGTGGAAAGTTTCTAAGGCGTGGTAACAACTACCCTGTCTTGTGCTTGAAGGGATGGGTAGGTAGGTAAAAAGCAGCTGGATTGGTAAGTGCTGTTATATAATGCACCAAGCTTAATGCACCCAATTATCTAATCATGCAATTTTGGTTGTTTTCTTAGAGTTCTTCAGAATAAGCTGCCTTTTTTTTTTTTTTTTTTTTTTTTTCTTTCTTCTTTCTTTAATTGAAAAAAAAAAAAAAATCAGCCCAAATNTAGAGTTTTTCAAAATAAGCGTCTTTTTTTTTTTTTTTTTTTTTTTTCTCCTCCTGGAGCTTATTAGATCAACACAAGCTTTAAATTTAAATGTGAGAACCTTCCTTTAACACTATTCAGCAACTGCCTTCCATTTCCTGGTAATTAGTAAATGCTGGCCTAGATATGCCAGAGCTGGAGTAGAACAAAGGCAAAAGGAGCCTTGGATAAAGCCAGAGAGGAGGGGTCCTTATTTTCTGTCTTGGCAACTTGTTTCTGGTGCTCCTTCCTCTTTGAATTTGTATGTAGGTTTTAGAAGCTGTGGGTGTTTTTTAGAATGATTTAATTTTCCCTAAATACAGAAGATCACACACTGATAGCACATTCACACGCTGCTGTGCTGGCCATGCTCTATCTACATGCTTAACTAGACGTAAGTCCACACAGAAAACCTTGATTCACCAGACATCTAAACAGACTGAAGTTCAGGAAGAGGTGAGGTGGATGTTTGCACATCTGGGGCAGTGACACTTCCATTCTCCTTTATTGTTGATACACTAACTACCCAGAAATCACTTTTAATCCAGCTAATTACACTGCTGTTCAGCTCCCATCCCTAAAAATCATGAGGCAAAATAAAAAAGAACAGATTTGACAGCACAGTTTGCATTTCTCATTATTAGGTGCACTGTCTGCATGTTGGAGATGGTGAGAGGAAATAAGTCTGCTCTGAAACCTCTATCCATTGTTCTTGAACAGTTTGGTTTGTCTGTACATCCAAACCTCTATTTATTCAGACACTCCTAATATTTTCACTTCCTTGCTTTGTTTACTCATGACAGCATGACTGAGTGCATTTCTTCCTCACCATGCAAGTAGGTGTGATGATTTATGCTTTGTTTTCTTAAATAACCTCCCACAACAGACTCCTTCAAAAAACAATCTCCACTGTGCTTCTAAATTTTCACAGGCATTAGTTTAGGTACCATTCATGCTGAAGTTTCTTACCCCAGGAGAGAGGCAGCCTGGGTTGCCCTGAGCAGTACTTAGTTCTTGAGGGTAGTGAGACTCTGGAATAAGTTGCCCAGAGTGGTTGTGGATGACCTCTCTGGAGATGTTCAAGGACAGTTTGGATGAGTCTAGTTGAGAGGCATCCCTGCCTATGGCAGGGAGGTCGAAGCAGATGATTTCTGAGGTCCCTTCCAACCTAAACCATTTGATGATTTTATGATTCTAGGAAACAATCTTCTTCACCATCTGACATTTTGATCTATGAAAAAGAAATTATATCCTTGCCATGTCTGTCCATAGCAGTTTCAGGTTGTGCAAATCTGTGACACTGCTGTTCTACATGTCAAAGATGGCACAAATCTTCCATGATATGACACAGGAATTTCCAAGCCAGGTAAAAAGTATGCCTTTTTTTATATGGGGGGGAGGAAGAGGGGGGAAAGTACTATATAACTTTAGAGAAAAGAAATTACTTTCTTGACAGTTGCTGCTGAAATAAAGCAAAGTAAGTACAGGAGGACCTGTACACTGTACTGACTGTTGGATACATGTCTTGATTAGATTTGTTGTTTCCCACATAAATTGGTAGCATTTTCATGACAGATTCATTAGACTTTTTATCCCAGTTATATTTCATCATGCCTGACTGGATAATGTTTTTCTCTCAAACATATTTCTGAACTGGTTTTGCTCTGCTTCATTATTCTTAAACAATCTGTAGAGGAAGCTCACAGGATAGGGGTTCATCATGTCTTTCCAAATAAAATGCTTCTCCTAAACTCTTCTGATGTAACAGTCAGGATGACTCCCAGCTCAACTGGTGCATGTGTTGTATAAAACAAGAAAAATACTCTACTTTACAAGCTTATGAACTCAAAAGCGCAGAGACAAAGCTAACCACATGCTGTCTTAATTCAAAGTCTGCACAGAACTTGCCTAAGAGAGATACCCTCAGCCACAGGTATGTGCAGAGATCCATGTGGGAAGCAGAAGCCAAAATAAAGTACTTTTACTTCCCCGCTCTTCATCCTTGGGTAAAGCCACTTGACCTCCTTTATAAGAGGCCACTTCATGCTCTTGTGTATAAATCAGGGAAGTGTCAAGTTTGCTCTGAGGCTGTTTTGTAAGGTAACTTCATCAAAGCCCTATCCATTCAAGGAATGAAAAGTAAAAGTCTCAGTAATAAGACAGGAATTTCTTTTCTGATAGAAAGACCATCTAAGTTTATATTGCTCCATCAGTATGAGACCACTTCTGCTCAGCTAAAACATATGTAGCCCAAAACACCTTTTCTGTTTTTTCTGGACTCTGGACCCTTCAGCCTCTCACAGACCTCTTTTTTCAACGTACAATGTTGTTGCATTAATGAATATGTCTGTTCTCTGAGCAGGAGACTAAATTATATGTACCATATAGCATCCTGCTTGCTTGGAAAATCAAAGAGCTCTTCATCATTTTGTTATCTTCTCATCACTGTCATTACAAAAGTGGCTATGTAGTTGAAAGTGGGTCACGTAAAAATAAAGCACTTCCAGAATTGATGCCACAAGACATAACCAGAACCCTTAAATATCTATTTCAATGGGTTCAGTGGAGCTACAATGGCTTCAGTAATTCTTTTTAAGGTAGTCAGTGATCAGGAAATATTTCTGTTTATTCAGAAATGCTTCATCACTCAGCCTTTATATACTGCAACAGTTTATTTTTCAATTTATTTTTAGGAGTCTGATCTCAGTGGTATTCTCACATATTCATATAAGCTCTTAGTTTCATCGATGTAGCATCATAAATAATTGTCCTCACCCAAGAGGGATGCAAAGACTACCAACTTCTCCTTTAAAAAATTGAACAAACCTTATCTCACACCAGAGACTTCCTGGCTTTAAGTGTCTCCAATTAATTACTGTTGCCTAGCAAATTCATAAGCTATCCAATATTTCCTGCAGAGACTCAGTGGCAGGATTCTTTCAGACAGACACATCCAGAAAACAACACTTGCTCACTACAGATAATGGTCCCCACTGATTGTGTTAAGAGCTAATGGATTTACATCTTCAGCAATCACAGTCTGGAAAAATATTTACAACTTTCTTTATCTTCCTTTTTTTTTTTTTTTTTTTTTTTNCATGTGAATTTATTTTAATTGATTTTAGGTAAGAGGCGCTGGTTTATGTTAGCTTCACCTTTCAAACTGCCTGAATGGATGAAGTCTCCTGAAAATTTGAAATGTATACACTCTGAGGTGATACCTAATTTAGTTTATGCTATGAAAGCCTGATCTAGTTCCTGTAGAAAAAAATTTACAAATATTGTGTTGATTGAATGACAACTGGATTCAACCCTGAAGTGTAGGACTCTGCTAACCCGAACAGAAAAGAGAATATGGTATTTATTCTGGTGTTTAAAGTGAGAATGGAAGTACAGGCATCTCTTATTGCAAAGAAGGAAAGAGATAAAGGTATAACACCAGTGAAGTCAGCAGAGATCAACTGATATGAATGCTTTCAGATGAATTGTATCATTCTGACAAAATGATGCAAGCCCACGGTAGCTGTTACAGCCTCAGGTTAAAAACAAGCCACAAAGTAACAAGTTTTGCATGACAGAGACTCTAACTGCACTTATGAATGCAAGAACATATCTTTAGCTCAGCATTTTCATCTTTACAATCACAGAATCAATGAATGGTTTGGGTTGGAAGGGACCTTAAAGACTATCCAGTTCCAACCTCCCCACAATGGGCAGGGATAAGTCTTCCTAGACCAGGTTGCTCAAGACCTCATCCAACCTGTCTTGGAACGCTTCCACAACCTCTCTAGGCAACCTGTTCCAGTGCCTCAAATTTTATACTTGAATTTATGATCATTTTATACTTGCATTTATGATCTCACCTACGTTTCCCAGCCTTGTTTTCTTAGCAGTCATAAACCTGTTATACTCCTTGCTTAGGGGCTTGGGGAGCCATTGCAGGTCCTGCTTGGAGAATATATGATTCAATTGCTATGCAGCACTGCAACACCACTATACTCTGGGGTTTTGTTTAAATGGTATGTTCCAGCTTTCATATTTTGCATTTGGTACTTCATATAGGGATAATAAGCTCCCTGAAAGAAACCTTGAGCACTTCAGTAGAGGCCCAAATGTCTTTCTGTGCTCTGCATACAACATGTTGAAGGAAACAGTCTTCCTGGTGTTTCTGGCAGGCTTTTGCTTCCATGGATCTCCTAAGGGGAAGTATAGCAGCTGAAAAAGTTAAATAATCTCTGTCATTAAGACTCTGTGTGAATGGGCATTTGAGGTTACCTGTAATTAGCTAAGAAACCTTTTCACACAGCATGGACCAGACCAAAGCTGTTACCACTCAGAGAGTATGAAATAAGGTGGCAAGCTCCCGTTTCCATCTAAAACTCTCTGCAGGACTAATCTCCAACAGGATAATCAGTGTGTATCTAGATCAACCCTGTAGCAAATCTGGTCCTTAGAATGTGAATAGTCATCACCAATGAAATGCTGAAGCAGAATCTACTAAAACTTCAAATACTTTCATACTTATAAACACTGGAGCAGAACACTCATCCACAACCTGGATTGCAGGCAAATCATGCTTGAAGACTGGTAGCCACCATTAAAGTAAAATAAATCTTCTAAGACACAGTCAAATTTTCTGTTTTCTTTAGTTAATTAATCTGTTTTGGCAAGTGAAAATGTGTATCAGATGTTAAACCCAGTTCTTCTTAAGCAGGATAGTTCCCATAATGTGGAACTACAAAGACACAAAAATCACATGTTTACTTCAGAGCAAAGTTCTCCATTAAAAAGACTACTCAGTAAGCATGGCATAGAAATACTACCTTTAGAGGAAAGGCAAATGAGACACTCAGAGTAAAGAGAGTGGTTACGGAAGCACAGTTGTGGTGGATTTGGCTAATACACCAGGGAAAAACAAAACAGCACAAATAATGTTAAGTTTCCCAGCCCTAAGTAACCTTACTTAAATTCTACTTCTCTAATTAAAAAAACACACGTTTACCTAGAGGCCAGCTGCCCTCTAGGCTAAGAGAATAGCCTGGAGAATAGAAGGCTTGTGGCCTTTCAGTACATAAAAGGGACGATCAGAAAGCTGGGGAAAGACTTTTTAGTAGAGCCTGTTGTGAAGAGACAAGGAGTGATGTTTTGAAACTGAAAGAGGGAGATTTAGACTAAAAAGAAGGAAGAAATGTTCTGCACTGAGGGTGGATAGACACTAGCCCAGGTTCCTCAGAGAGGCGGTAGATGCCCCATCCCTGGAATCATTCCAGGTCATGTTGTCTGGGGCTCTGCTCTAGTTGCAGATGTCCCTGCTGACTGCAGGGGGGTTGGCCTTTGGAGTTCCCTTCCAACCTGAACCATTCTGTGATTCTCTGCTGAATGGTAAATTTCTGTAATTCTCAGTATCAGCAGTCTATTTTAAAAAGCAAAGTTAAGGTAAAGCACTGTTTCCTATTTGGGATGTGTTCCACAGCCCACTAGAGTCAGATGTAGCCTCCCACTGAATATCCATCACTAAAGTGAGTCTTATTAATGTGAGTTTCATACTGGGGAGTGTAATTGCTCTCAGGTCTGATTGCCATCCCCTGATAGAGTGTATTTACCTCTTTTCTGTGGGTGAGAAAGTAAGCACCAAAATTATGACTCAGGCTCTCTACCAGTTTTTACAGCTCTGTATTGGTGGGTGGGTGTGGGGAGCTGCAGTGAGCAGGGAATATTTGCTGCCGCAGCAGCTCAATCTCAACAAAACCTGAAGCAAAGGCAAATTGCCCTGAATTCTCTCTCATATATAGATGGTTATGAATTTTGTCCCCATGGATGTTCAGCATGGTGGAGACAGGTGCTTCTCAGCTGCACTATGTCTTTTTCTCCTTCAAGGTTAAAGCTGTGCCAGGGAAAGTTTAGCCTAGATATTAGGAACAATTTTTTTCCTGAAAAACTGGTGAGGCATTGAAATCAGCTGTCCAGGGAGATAGTAGATTCACCACCCCTGGAGCATGTAGATGTAGCTCTTCAGGATATAGTTTAGTTGTCATGGTAGCTGAGTTACAGTTGGACTTGATAATCATAGAGTCATAGAATCATAGAATGGTAAGGTTGGAAGGGACCTCAAGGATCATCCAGTTCCAACCCCCTGCCATAGGCAGGGACACCTCCCACCAGTACAGGTTACTCAAGGCCTCATCCAACCTGGCCTTGAACACCTCCAGGGAGGGAGCAGCCACAGCCTCCCTGGGCAACCTGTTCCAGTGCCTCACCACCCTCACTGTAAAGAACTTCCTCCTAATATCCAGTCTAAATCTCCCCTCTGCCAGTTTAAACCCATTGCCCCTTGTCCTGTCGTTGCAAGACCTTGTAAATAGTCCCTCCCCAGCCTTCCTGTAGGCCCCCTTCAGATACTGGAAGGCTACCCTAAGGTCTCCTTGAAGCCTTCTCTTCTCCAGGCTGCAGAGCTCCAACTCTCTCAGCCTGTCCTCATAGGAGAGCTGCTCCAGCCCTCTGATCATCCTCGTGGCCCTCCTCTGGACCCGCTCCAACACTTCCATGTCCTTCCTGTGCTGAGGGCTCCAGAACTGCACACAGTACTCCAGGTGGGGTCTGACAAGAGCAGAGTAAAGTGGCAGAATCCCCTTCCTTGCCCTGCTGGGCATAATCTTAAAGATCTTTTCCAACATTAACCATTCTGTGATTCTAAGGTGACCAGCCTGACACTGTTGACCACACATTTCCAAGCACATGCCATCTCAATCTAACAACAGATGCCAGTTGACTGAAGACCCAAAAGTGAAATGAACTGTTAAGTGATAAAGACAGAAAAGGTAAGAGTTAAGATGAAACATTTGGAACCTTATTCTCCTGTGTGCAAATTCTCCATATATTTTGCTCGATGGAAATGATTTGTGAAGGGAAAGAGATAATAGCTGCTTGTAAAAGTGGCAGTATTTGTTAGCACTGTGAAATACAAGCAAATCCTGAAAAAACATTATCTAGATTAGGAGAGAGGCAGGCAAACCCCACAGTGGTGACATTTAAACTGTAAATATTAGAATGAATCAAATAAATGAGTAATGCCTTTCCACAATACACTCCTTGTAAGAACTAACCTTTCACTTCCTGTTTTAATGCCTTGATGTACATTAAATCCTACTGCCACATTCAGATACACATTTCAGATCTGGAATGTGACAGCAATAGTTCCTCTGTTGAGGAAAGAACAAAAGTAATCTGTCAGCAAAAACCAGCCCATCTTCAGCAGGTGATGGACTGCAAAGAAAGAATAAGTCATCTGCGTGCAGTTTTGGTCCCTAGTGTACAGAAAAGGTGCAGTCAGGTTGGAAAGTGTCCAGAGAAGGGCCATGAGAATCATCAGAGGACTGGCAGCCCTGTCATGTGAGGAACGGCTGAGACAGCTGGGCTTGTTCACCCTTGGAAAGAGAAGGCTCAGGAGAGACCTTATTACCATAGACCAGGACAGAAATGGTGGCTACCAGACAGAAAGGAGACTCCCTTTTTACAAGATGTTCCTTGGGAAAGACAAGAGGTGATGGGGTCAAGTTACTGTTGGGGAGATTCCAGTTGGACTCCAGAAGAAAATGTTTCCCCATGAGAACAGTCAGGCACTGGAACCATCTCCCAAGGGAAGCAGTGGATTGCCCTACATTGGTCAGGTTTAGGACTCACTTGACAGGGTGCTGGGCCAGCTCATTTCAACTACCCTATCACCTAGAAAGGTTGAACCAGATGATCCTTGGGGTCCCTTCCAACCTGGCACTCTATGATTCTATGATCTGTACAGAGGTAACCAGATCTGGAGTAGTGGGTATCATATATATATGCCCTCTGGAGGAATCTGCTTATATTATTAACATACAGTCTATGTTGGTTTTGTTGTATTGAGCCCATGAACTGCTGCACATCCATTTTGTGCAGTGAAAGTCTGACCTTTTAATAAAAAGAAGCACTTTTAATATTTATTCTGCTACAGTCAAAGGCAGCTTTGCATTTCAAAGGGGGTCACTGTATTTATCCCCTCATTAAACAATCTATTTCTCAGCTAGAGACAGATGTTTTATTTTGAAGTGTTCATATTTAGGACTAGTATCTTCTTATGTTGAAGATATTACCTGCTGATTAAAAAACGCAACCCAGCTCAGCTGATCAACTTCACATCTCTGAGACATCAGCACTCATGAGATTGATAACACCTGCCTCCTTTGTGCAAAGGTGAGGCAAGGTTTATAAGTTCTCTGAAAGATTTAAATGAAGGATATTCATGTGAGGAAGGTCCTGCTCTTCCTCCTGAGCTACCACAAAATACATGGTTTGCAGTCTGAAGCTGAGATGGTTGGCTTTGACTTGTTAACCAATTGATTCCCACAGCAAAAGGTAAAACAAACAGCACGTAGCTGAGCATTTCATCATCAAAACCTCTACTCTAAAAGATAAATTGATGCCAAATTAAGTATCTCCCATAGAGTTTAGCTTTCACACTGAATAGTGTACCTCATGTGTGAGACACTTTCTGAGTTTGGCTTTACTGGATGACTCTCCTTGCTCTGTCACCACCCTGAAGGTGAAGGTCCTCTTAGTGCAACATTTTTAGCGTTTGCTGTAATTTCGTATTTCTATATCCATTGTCGGGAAGTATTTGCACAAGACTTTACAAGCACGTTGTCTGCAGCGGGTGTGTTTGTTTATTCTCAGATTGCTTTTGGACTTAGGAACCTTTTCCAGCCCACCAGCTATATCTGACTGCCATTCCTGATTCCAAGCCGAAGTAGAACAAGCTAATTGCTAAGAGACTTCATGTACGCAGAGCTATTAATTGCAATTAGGGTACATTACTCAATTACATATCTGTTCTCAATCACCTCACATGGACGGGGGTTGTAAACTTTATTTCTCTTCAAATTACTTCTCTGTATATTCCTTGGTAGTCAGCCCTGAAAAGCAGTTATAACCTGCAAGCCCTATTAAATTTTCAGAACCATTCAGCTTTGATGGTGATTTGCTGAGTGGCTTGTACTTGACATTCTTTTTCACTCTGGAGTAATTTCCCTTGATAAACATTGCAACAATTAATTGGCAGGATTTGCCTGTTTTACTCAGTATAACTGCTCACAATTTTACTCTGCACATGCCAAGGATCAGTTGCCTCAGGAAAAGACTTCCTCTGCCTGAGAGAGAAGGCTCCCTGCAACACCTTTCCACAGATGTTTCTACAATAATCTCCAGTCATCCAGAAGTGATTTCATTGCACTGCTGAGCTCAGCACTTTTGAGGCCACACTTTAAATACTGAGTTCGGTTTTGGAGTTCTCTCTCCAAGAAGGGCATTGAGGTGCTGGAGTGGGTCCAGAGAAGCACAACAAAGCTGATGAAGCAGGTCTGGTGAGGAGCAGCTGAGGGAACTGGAATTGTTGGTCTGGAGAAAAGGAGGCTGAAGGGAGACCTTCTTCCTCTCTACAGCTCCCTGAAAGGAGGTTGGAGCCAGATGGGGGTCAGTCTCTTCTCCATAGTAGCAAGTGATAGGAAAAGAGGAAATGGCCTCACGTTACGCCAAAGGACATTTAGGTTGGACGCAAGAAGAAAATTCTTTACTGAAAGGGCTCTAAAACACTGGAAAAGGCTTCCCAGGAAGATGGCTGAATCTCCATCCCTGGTGGTGTTGAAAAGAGGCAGGGCTGTGGTGCTGGGAGACATGGTTTAGAAACAGACTTGTCAGAGAGTACTGAAACGATTCTGTGATGCCCCTTTTGCCAGTCATTTTCATAAGCAAGAACAGCATTAATCTTGTGTTGGAAAATCTGATCAAGATGAAGGCTGTTGTCACTGATAGCACTCAAGAAGCCCTCCTTCCCTTCCACATAGCCCTGAAAAATGCCCCTGAAGTGATGCTTCTCAGAAAACTGATATTTCTGTTTTAACCAGAATAGCTGGGAGTGTTTTTCAAAAGGGACTTTTGAGAAGTTTGATTTATCTCTAAGAGCTGTGATATCAGGAGCATCATCACACAGTTTGGCAGTGTTGCATCTGTGTTTCATAGCCTTCATCAGCATGTAAGACCAGGAGACCTGAGGTTGTTTCACCTGGAGAACAGCAGCCTTAGAGGGGATCTGATCAGTGCTCAGCAAAAGAGAAAGGGTAGGGGGCAGGAAGATGGGGCAAGACTCTTTTCATTAATGACCAGGGACTGGACAAGGGACAATGGGGACAAACTGGGATAGAGGACGTTACATCTGAACAGGAGAAAAAAATTATTTGCTGTGAGGGAGCTGGAGTCCTGCAGCGGGCTGCCCAGAGAGAGTGTGTAGTCTCCTTGTCTGGAGAGACTCCAAACCCAGATGGACATTGTGATCCTGGGCAAGCTGCTGTGGGTGAACCTGCTTTAGCAAGGGGATTGGACTGGATGATCCCCAGAGGTCCCTTTCAGCCTCCACCATGCTGGGATTCTGTGGTCTTTCCTAAACAGAAAGCACAAATCTGTCTCTAACATTTAGTGGTGATACCAGCTTCATGTTTTTAAAAATAACAGCACCAACTGCTTTTAAAAACAATAAACCAAATGCTACATTCCTGAATTTTCATTTTTCATTTGATAATGAAACTTTCAAACAGAAAGATAACTGGAAGATACAAATGTATTTTTGTAACTCTTAACTTTGATTGTGACAGCATTGTATACACAGAGTGCTTTCTGCAGCCAGGCCTCCAGCTTACACATGATTTCCTTGCTCAAAGTCCTCCAAAGATTAGTGAGTATGTCAGCATTGGTTTATGTAAAAGCATCCTCCA
Organism: Eubucco bourcierii; assembly: GCA_013396675.1. Taxonomy (NCBI): domain Eukaryota; kingdom Metazoa; phylum Chordata; class Aves; order Piciformes; family Ramphastidae; genus Eubucco; species Eubucco bourcierii. The sequence goes on from VWZE01003727.1 coordinate 357,260, forward strand.
GAGCCAAAATGTGCCTTTTGTAAGGCTGGAAATTCTACAATAAAATAGTCATAAATAAGTGAGTGTAGTGCTTAGTGGAAGTTAAAAATCATCATCAGTCTATTAAGAATTCCAAATGTTCAATTTCCCTCTGTTTTACATTTTGCCATCATACACCTAAAGATTCCTGGGATTCATTAGTTTTCATAGGATTATAGAATTACAGTCACAGAATGCTTTGGGTTGGAAGGGAGCTTTAAAATCCATCTAGTTCTGCACTGAGCAGGGACATGTGCAACTAGAGCAGGTTGCTCAGAGCCCCAAACAACCTGACCAGGAATGGTTGCAGGGATGCGGCATCTGCCACTGTTCTGGGTAACCTGGACCAGCGTCTTACTACCTGCAACATACAAGATACTCTTCCTTCTCTGTAGACTAAATTTCCCTCTTTTTATTTTAAACCATCGCCCCTTGTCCTGTCACAACAGGCTCTGATAAAATGTCCCTAGCTTTCTGATTGGCCCCTTTAAGCTCTGAAAGGCCACCAGAAGGTCTCCAGGCTGAATGACCCCAACTCTTTCACCCTGGCCTCACAAACAGCAGGCTTCCAGCCCTCCCATCATTGCTGTGGCTTCCTTTGGCCCTCTCCAACTAGTCCATGTCTGGAAGATGGTCTGTGCCTGCCTGAGGTGCACAGGGATCACTCTGAGAAAGGATCTGGTCCCTTCAGGTTCTCCAGACCATCACTCCAGGTTACAGACCAAGAGGTTCAGCCTCTCAGTGTTCTACTCTTCCTGTATCATATAAACTAACATAGAATAAGAAATTACTTGACTAAGTAGCTTTTACTGCTGTGCTCTCCTGTCTGAGCTGACATATTAGGGCTGGAATCTTTCTGCTATGGAGGGAGGCTGTGAATGTCCCTTCCCTAGACGTGTTCAAGGCCAGGCTGGATGAGGCCTTGAGCAACCTAGTTTAGTATAAAGTGTCCCTACCCATGGTAGGGGGGGTGGAACTAAACGATCTCTTAGGTCCCTTCCAATTCAACCCCATTAAACGATTCTATGATTCTATGAGCTCTCCTGTTAAATGAATAAATAATTACCTAAACTGGGAGGATGTGGGATGGTGGTGAAATGAAGCTCTTCCACTGATTTTTGCTTCAGGAAAATCCATCATAAAATCTTTGCATATGGTTTGTGGCAGAGGAGTGTTGAGTTTCTTGGCAGGTTTCAAACAAAAAAGTCAAAAGCTTTGAAGCAAACAAAATAGGTTCATAAGACATATAAGAACTGCCCAGTGATGTCTCAGCCTTTCTTCCACCATCATGCCTCTGCCCAGAGAGGTTGTGGAGTCTCCTTTTCTGGAGAGATTCCACAATATCCACACCTGCACACTGTGATCCTGAGCAACATGCTGTGGTTGACCCTGATTTAGCAGGGCAATGGGACTAGATGATCACTAGAGGTCCCTTCCAACCTGTGCCCTGCTGGGATTCTGGGGTTCAGAATCAGTTACACAAAGACCAGATTGTTATACTTATGTTTGAAGAACTACAGAAAGAGGACAAGGAAAACCTGATTTTAATCATCAGGGATTGTTTTGCTAATCCATATGGGATTACACAAGATATTTCAAAGAGAATTTCGGTCTCACTCCATACCTGTGTTTTTTTCAACACAACCATCTTCACAGGCTTCATAAGCTATTGAGGTGGGGGTCAGACTCTTTTTCCAAAGAAGAAACAATAGGGTAAGAGGAAGTGGCCTTAAAATGCTTCAGGGGAGATTTAGGTTGGACACAAGGAACAATTTCTTCACCAAAAGGGTTGTCAAGCCCTGGAACAGATTTCCCAGGGTAGTGGTGGAGTCCCCACCCCTCAAGGGATTTAAGAGCCATGTAGATGTGGTGCTGAGGGACATGATTTAGTGGAGACCTGACAGTGTTGGGTTAATGGTTGGACTCTATGATCTTAAAGGTCTCTTCCAACCAAAGCAAACCTTTGACTCTATGATTCCACACTTAACCACATACGAATACATTGCCACAAAAGTGGGAGTGCAGACTAAACTTCTCAGGTTCTCCCACTACTACTAACATCAATTTGCTTCTACAAGGTGTTCTAGCAACCAACATTTGATTCCTAACTTAGAGAAGGTCTAGACTTTTCCTGGTTATCTAAAATAGCTCCAGCAGCCCCTTAGCAGCTGTGTTTCACTACTCTAGTATCTCCAATATGGATTTTAAATATGTGTGATCATACACATTACTCCTACTTTATTCTAGAACACCATGTCAGTATCAGGTTAAAAAGCCATTCCAATGCGACCTTCTCAGAATATGAAAACTGAATGTTTTGCCCAAATCTCCAGTACTTGGGAGAACATACTGCTCTTTCTCTTTGGTGTTAAAGACAAAAACTGATTTAAAGCATATTTTTAAAAAGCCAGTGGGAACTTAAAAAGGGAAGTCATGCACATGACTCATGGTCCTGGAAACAGCTGTACTGCTTTTGGTGACAAAAGGCTGGGTTTATGCCTTATGTAACTGCAAGGGAATCAATATGCAGCAAATGTACTTGAGCCAGAAAGGAATCTGACCCCTCAAAAAGTTTAAAATATGACAAGCTGACTCATCTTTGATCATTAAATGGGATTTCTTTGCCCCTCCAAGCATCTCACTTTGTGCCATGTCCTGAGAAAAGGATGAGTGACGCATTGGGAGTAAACTCGGCCACTTGGGAACAGTGTAGAACAGGAGAGGTTCAAAGTTAATCACTGCTATACTGTGAGTGCTTAAACCATGTAAGGATGATGCTAGTTAATAAAATATGTCAAAATTCCAAGCTGCACCCAGTTTAACCACCGGTTTCTTCAGAAAAGAAAAAGAAAGAGCATTATCTGTACAGCAGTCTCCTTCCTCTGAACTCCAGCCTCCAGAGATCTCTCTAAGAACTCTCAAACTGCTCATCCCCATAGCTCCAAAGCATTGAAGAAACCAGAGCAGGGATTGTGCCTCTCACAGACACAAGTTCTATTTGACACCAAAAATGTTGGACCATGACAGAGTGACCTCTTTTTCAGTACATACCTGAGGTGGTTATTTTTGTGCCTGGTTGTACACTGTCTCCCAACACCCCTAGTTGTTTTATCTTGTGTTTAATCATTGCAGCATTCACAGACTACTGGGTAATGTGCTGCTCAAAACTAAAGCAAATCCAAATATCTGAAACATAGGTTTAGCAACTCCTAGACTATTTACGAAGTAAGCAGAAGAAATGTCCTTAGGTCTAGGGTCCATCTCGTCTAGGTTTCTGCAACCAACAGAGACAACAGAAAATCCTGTCTCAGGAGAGCTCAGGAGCTTGACCACTTCCTGTGGTACCTCATCCTGCCCAGCACCCACAACTATGTTAGGGATGTTTATAGAATCCCAGAATTACAGCATGGTGGGGATTAGAAGGGACCTCTGGAGATCATCTAGTCTAAACCCCTTGCTAAAGCAGGATCACCCAGAGCAAGGTATCAATAGCTCAATACTTATCATTATCTAAAAGGGTCAAGAGGATGGGGCCAGAATCTTTCACTGGTGCCACAGGACAAGGGACAGTGGACACAATCTGGAACACAGTAAGTTCCACCTCAATATAAGGAAAAGCTTCTTTGGTGCGAGGGTGCTGATCCCTGGAGCAGGCTGCTGAAAGAGGCTCTGCAGTCACCTCTGGAGAGAATTCACACTGGCCTGGACATTGTGATCCTGGGCAACCTGCTGTGTGTGACCCTATTTTAACAGAGAGGTTAGACTGGATGATCTCGAGAGCTGCCTTCCAACCCTCATCATGCTAGGATCCTATGATTCTCTGAAATAATTACACTGCTGTGTTGCAGGTGTGATATTAAAGAATGGTGAGGCCATAGAAGTTCCTCTTCCTAGTCCTTTGTTTCTTCATCTGAATTTGCAGGGCTACAGCAACGGTGGTGACCTATACTTACAGGAAATGTTTTCCATATCCCTGTTTTATTAGACACAAATCTAGATCATTGTGAACACAACCCCTCCTTTCTTCATCAGCAACAGAAATACAGATGATTGCAGAATACAGCCCCATTGCTTCTTTATTTCCCCCTGACCTGCAAAACTCCGTAACTCTGTGTCCAACAGAAGGATGTGCTGAAGCACTTGTCCTGTCAACCTTCCCACATTTACTGCAGCTTTTGGACCTGCTCCTGAAAAATGGCAAGCCATTCCCAGCAATCCAACAGGCTTTGCAATAAACCATCATAGATTATCTCTGCTGTTGTGAGCAAGTCCTGCAAAGCAGCATGAGATGGGTCCCTTCTTGCAGCTGCAAGATATTCTCTTGCTTTCCCGTTCTCCTGAAGGGAAAGGTAGCACAGCTGCTGCTTGTATTTTGCACTCTTTAGCTCACTTTCCGTATTTTACACTCTTGAATCATGTATCACCACTGCAATGATAATGCCCTGAAAGTGAAGCACTCCACCTTTCAAAAAGCACAGGGCACTGTTGTGCTACTCCCTGAAATCCTCAGTGCTTCAGATTCTCATCCCAGGCCCACCACATGAAGAGGAGGCAGAAGGTGAATGGTGCAGGAATTTTTCCCCAGAGAGGACTTTTTTCACCCAGGCAGACTCAAGACAACTGTTTTCAGTATCTAGGAATAATTTTCTTGCTGCCTGATCTCCTGTTCCCCTAGATAGGGCAGCAGCTGCACAGACAGAGCAGGTGGGCTGAGATAGGGGAGCAACTGTTTCTGCATCTGTCAGATGAACAACATCTAACTTCACCAGCTGCTTCTCTGGCCTAAACTCAGAGTAAGGGAGGGCAGAAGCAAGGAGCTTAGGACCACGCAAAGGGAATTCAGAAGTGAGTGGTATTGAGACATTTGGTAATAACTGACTCCCACTCTGCTCAGCACTTGTCAGACCACACCTGAAGCACAGCATGCAGTTTTGCTCCCCACTGTGCAGAAAAGAGGCAGTGAGGTTGGAAAGTGTCCAGAGAAGGGCCATGAGAATCATCAGAGGACTGGCAGCCCTGTCATGTGAGGAACGGCTGAGACAGCTGGGCTTGTTCACCCTTGGAAAGAGAAGGCTCAGGAGAGACCTTATTACCATAGACCAGGACAGAAATGGTGGCTACCAGACAGAAAGGAGACTCCCTTTTTACAAGATGTTCCTTGGGAAAGACAAGAGGTGATGGGGTCAAGTTACTGTTGGGGAGATTCCAGTTGGACTCCAGAAGAAAATGTTTCCCCATAAGAACAGTCAGGCACTGGAACCATCTCCCAAGGGAAGCAGTGGATTGCCCTACATTGGTCAGGTTTAGGACTCACTTGACAGGGTGCTGGACCAGCTCATTTCCTTCGGAGGAAGTTCTTTACAGTGAGGGTGGTGAGGTACATACTGTGGTGGTAAGGCACATACTGTGGTGGTGAGGCACATACTGTGAGGCACTGGAACAGGTTGCCCAGGGAGGTTGTGGCTGCTCCCTCCCTGGAGGTATTCAAGGCCAGGTTGGATGAGGCCTTGAGTGACCTGTACTAGTGGGAGGTGTCCCTGCCTATGGCAGGGGGTTGGAACTAGATGATCCTTGAGGTCCCTTCCAACCTTACCATTCTATGATTCTATGAACTACCCTATCACCTAGAAAGGTTGGACCAGATGATCTCTGGGGTCCTTTCCAACTTGGCATTCTGTGATTCTGTGAAATAAAAGGCAAAAATGAGAAAGCGAAGATAATCAGTTTACTTCTTTGGGGGGAAAGCAAGACAAGATTCTGTTTTCAGAACTTCAGGCCTCATCAATATGAAGTGAAAAGGTTTCTTTGGACTGATATAAAATGAGCAGCTGCTTTGTTGGCTGTGGTAATGGCAAAGATGAACGCTCCATGTTTTGCAGAGGCTGTATGCCTTTTTTTGGTCTGTGTGCATTATCTGATCACTACTTGTAGGAAATCACTAGTGCCTTTGTCTCCTTTTCTTAAACCCAGATCATCCCCAACGTTTAGAGACTTGCATGATAATTAAAAAAATCTAAAAGTGTAAGTAAACCCTACTGCAATTAACTGAGCAATTTGGTTCAAATCAGCTCACAGGGCTGCTCAGATGAGTAAAGTGTAAGTTCCTTAAATATATTATTTCACACCATTACCCAAGGGGCCAATTCTTATTCCCACAGAGTTGAAAGGCAAACATACTTTTAACTCTCATAGGAGTAGGAACTTGATGCTGGCTGGTACGGATGGCTGAAGAACTTTGAAGCTTCAGCAAAATACACATGGTTATCACACATCAGCAACTGTCCTGGCACCATCAACATTTATCTATCTGCTGTGACTCCTCATCTTAGGTATGATAATAAAATAACTGAGTCCTTAGCATGAGGTCTAAACTAGAGTAATTAATCTTAATAAAACTGGAGTTTGTGGTCTAACTTCTTCTCCTGAGTATTGTATTAACAGGCAACATATAAAAACAGCACTATGTATCAATACACAAATATAGACAGATTTTTAAAGGAACAAGCTGGCCATTTCACCCCAGAGTTTGGCCACATAACAAAACTATTAACACTCCAGTGTAATATGAGGCAGCCTGTAGCCATTATCATCCTCTGTGCTAAAAGGACGGAGCCAAAAAATGAAATGTGTGACCTTACAAGTGGCATTTGCAGCCCTGGGCAGAGCAGAGAGATGTGATGCTGAGTTACATACTCTTGTTGCATTTAGTTCACTCCCACCAGCTGCCATCACCCAGCAACTTTACGTCTCCGCAGCCCTTTTGTCTGGTCTCAAGGCTCTGCAGTGATTCAGATTTCTGAAGAGAGATTAGTGCTGCAGAAAAAGTATTTCCTGTTCTAAATTCTTACAGTTCCTTCTGTGCTATTCCATCTCCCATCAACCTGCATGACAAAGCGTGGGCAACCTAAGGTTGCCTCTGCATGAACTGATTCCTGAAGAAACAGAACTGCTTTGTTCCTCCTTGTGTTTGAATTGAATATGCTTGTTAAGGAGAAACTTGCAGTTACATAGAATCATAGAATCATTTAACCTGGAAAAGACCTCTAAGATCATCAAATCCAACCATTAACCCAACACTGCCAGGACACCACTAAATCCTGTCCCTCAGCACCATATCTACACAACTTTGAAACCCCTTCAGGGATGGGGACTCCACCACTGCCCTGGGTGGATCTGGCTTCCAGGCTTTGACAAATCCTTTGGGGAAGAAATTGCTCCTCATGTATAACCTAAACCTCTCTTTGTGCACCTGAGGACATTTCCTCTTGTCCCACCACTTTTTTCTTGGAAGAAGAGACCAACCTCCAACTGGCTCCAACCTTCTTTCAGGGAACTATAGAGAGACAGGTCTCCACTCATTCTCCATTTCTACAGCAAAAACAACTCCAGTTCCCTGAGGTGAAACTGGTCACACTACAAATATTAACTACAAACACCCCCCATTTAAACTACCAGATATTTTCTGATACTGGCATTACAATCAGAACCCATCAGCTGAATACATAACAAATACATGCTGGAAACAATGATTTTCTCCATTTTCAAAGGAAGCATGCAAGCAGAGCATCCTAACCTGCCTCAGTTTTCCTCTTAGCCCCCTCCATTAAAGTGAATCCCATCGCAGCAAGGAGCGTAATGAAGTCCTTCCAGCCTCAGGATATTCCCCACACAGCCACTGTCCCCCATAACCCCTCTGGTGTGCCCCAGTCTCTTCAACTCCCCACAGAGAGGAGCAAACTACTTGAGACAGAGGCAGTTATCATCCTGCAGAATGGAGGAGTTCCAGGCAGCAAGGATCCAGCTCCCACACAGATCCTGGGAGGGAGCATTAGGGTTGATATGCTGGAATTACCAGTGCTGCAGTCAGGGCTATGCTGGAAGCAGTTCAGCAGGGTTCAGCACAACTGGCTGGGAAAATGACAGGCAGTTCTCCAACCTGCTATTAAATCTCATGCCCATCATTTCCATCCTGCTGCATCTCCCTCTCTTTTTTCCCTCACAGGTATTCCAGGTGATCCCTTTTACAGTATGGCATGCATTGGACACACATCATACACTGCTGCAGTTGCAGAAGTCCCACAAAAGTTCTGCTGAGTGCAAGCTGCACTGATTTTCCTTTTATTGTATTATCTCTAGATTCAACAGTTGGGAAACTTAGTTTCTGCCAGTGATGCCAGTTCTTGCATTTTTGTGATCTCGGGCAAATAAAGTGGTTCTTTCCAGGCAGTTAACCCATCACTGGAAACAAACACACAAACAAAGTGGGCAGCAGGTGGAGGGGAGGGGATCCTGTCTCTCTCCTCTGCTGGGGCCAGTTCTTGAGTCCTCAGCACAGGACAGACATGTACCTGTTAGAGTGGAGACAGAGGAGGTCACAGCGATGATGAGGGAGGCTGCGAGGGAAGCTGATAGACTTGTTTAGCCTGGAGAAGAGAAGGTCCCAGGGAGAACTTCCGGTGGCCTTTCATTGCTTAAGGGAGCCGATCAGAAAGATAGAGATATTTTTTTTAGCAATGCCTGTTGTGACAGGACAAGGGATGATCACAGAATCACAGAATGGTAAGGTTGGAAGGAACCCCAAGGATCATCCAGTTCCAACCCCCTGCCATAGGCAGGGACACCTCCCACCAGTACAGGTTACTCAAGGCCTCATCCAACCTGGCCTTGAACACCTCCAGGGAGGGAGCAGCCACAGCCTCCCTGGGCAACCTGTGCCAGTGCCTCACCACCCTCACTGTAAAGAACTTCCTCCTAACATCTAGTCTAAATCTCCCCTCTGCCAGTTTAAACCCATTGTCCCTTGTCCTGTTGTTGCAAGACCTTGTAAATAATCCCTCCCCAGCCTTCCTGTAGAGCCCCTTCAGGCTGCTATTAGGTCTCCTTGCAGGCTTCTCTTCTGCAGGCTGCAGAGCCCCAACTCTCTCAGCCTGTCCTCAAAGGAGAGCTGCTCCAGCCCTCTGATCATCTTCATGGCCCTCCTCTGGACCCGCTCCAACACTTCCATGTCCTTCCTGCGCTGAGGGCTCCAGAACTGCACACAGTACTCCAGGTGGGGTCTGACAAGAGCAGAGTAAAGTGGCAGAATCCCCTTCCTTGCCCTGCTGGCCACGTTTCTCTTGATGTAGCCCAGGACTCGGTTGCTGTCTGGGCTGCATGCACACACTGCAGGCTCATGTTGAGCTTTTCATCAACCCAGACTCCAAGGTCCCTTTCCTCAGGGCTGCTCTCCAGCCATTCACCACCAAGCCTGTATTTGTGCGTGGGATTGTGCCTACCCAGGTGCAGGACCTTACACTTGGCCTTCTTGAATTTCATGATGGGGTTGAACTAAAAGAGGGAGATTTAGACAAGTTAGAAGGGAGGAGTTTTTATGCTGAGGGTAGTGAGAGCCAGGCCCAGTTTACTCAGAGATGTAATCCTTGGACCCATTCCAGGTGAAGTTGTCTGGGACTCTGAGCAACCTGCTCTAATTGCAGATGTCACTGGTGACTGTAGGGGTGTTGGACTAGATGACTTTTAAAGGTCCCTTCCAACCCAAACCTGTCTGCAACTCTATGAACAATAAAAAGTAAACCATAACTATAAAATAGACCATCTCCTCCTACACATTTCTATGCTGCTGAATTAATTTCCATACAGTCCTAAGGTCTTCAAACAGAAAGCCGTACAGAATTGCAAAGTAGATGAACCATGTGAGAGAAATCAGTTTAACACCAACTCTGGAAGCTAAACTGAACCTTTGGTTCAGAGGGATCTCATTTCCATGGCAGCATTCCTCAGTCCTATCCGAATCTAGCATTGATGACACTTACCAATGTTTTGGGGAACAAATCACACCAATAAAAGAGCCCTGTCCCCCGTGTCCTCTCCATGTTGACTCAACTCATGACTTTGATGAAATCAAGAGGAGCTGTGTCCAAAAGCATTCTTTTTTTTGTTGTTTTTCAGATACTGTCAAGCTGCAGCATACTACAGAGTGAGGACACAGTTATACTAAATGGCTGTGTGCTTTGGAATAAATGATGAGGTTTAAAGATTAATTCATTGCTTTTGATTGGGAAACAATACAGCTTATCTTTTGCTTGTTGCTGTGAAAAACAACCCTAAAGGAAGCTTCTTCATTAACCTTCTGCCTTCCTGCTAACATGGATACACCGAGGGAATTGCTTTCCTTTCACAGGATATAAAGGCTTTGCTGCACTTTCCTTCTTTGTTTTTTAAATTAAATTAGCCAGTTCATTACCATGGATAAAGCATACAAGCACGGATGAAGTGACTTTAGAAATAATGCTGCTCTTCTGCTTGTGCAGAGGTTACAAATGCATAGCCCAACTCTTAAAACATTTTTTTTCTAATTAGCTTTAGATGTCATAGAATCATAGAATCCCAGGGCTTGGAAAGAACCTCCAGAGATCACGGAGTCCAACCCCTGCTGCTAAAGCAGGATCACCCAGGGCAGGTCACATAGGAAGGCATACAGGTGGGCTTGGAATCTCTCCAGAGAAGGAGACTCCACAACCTCTCTGGACAGCTTGCTCCAGGGCTCCAGCAGCCTCACACCAAAGAAGTTTCTCCTTATGTTGAGATGGAGCTTCCTGTGTTCCAGTTTATACCCCTTGTTCCTTGTCATATATCTGGGCACCATGAAAAAGAGGCTGGTGCCTTCATCTTGACACCCATCCCTCAGATATTTATAGACATTGATAAGATCCCTTCTTAGCCTTCTGTTCACCAGACTAAACAGCCTCAGGTCTCTCAGTCTTTATTGATAGGACAGAATTTCCTGTGTTAATGTATGGACACTGGGTTCTCCTGCAAAGGATGTGAAAAAGAAATTTAGTTGGAAAAAAAGCAGTGAAACAGGAGCTTTGGCCCTCCTGGTATCAATCTTTGGACACTGTCTAGCACATTTTCAGAGCTCATGACATAACAGTATGTTTAATCATGTTTTACTTTCCCAGCAAAGCAGACAATTCTCTACCTGGTCAGTCCTACACTCGCAGCCCTTCTGTTATTTTCAGAGCCAGCTTGTCTGGGAGCTGGGGATGACAGACAGTGTGCTCCTCACTGCTGCCGAATGAGAAGGGCCTGCCTGGGAGAGCAGACGTGATCTCCCAAGCTGTTAGGATGGCTCTGTGCCTGCCACTGATGTTGTCTCCCAGTGTTTCTAATTACAGTCCCCACTTAACGACCAGATTAAGCATGTGGAAGGCTGCAGAACTGTAAGTGACACACCACTGGCAAGAAAAAGCTTTTTTTCACTTGTGGTGGCATAACAGGAGTCCCTGATTCCTTCGTACAAGAAGATGCGACAAACAGATGGCCTTTTCTTTACCTCCATGACTCCACACTAACAGCTTTGCTTTGGTCTATAGGCAATTAGGTGTTTGCTTGTTTTCCAGAGAGATTTCCAAAAGCTACCACTCAATATTTTAAGGGATATTCATAAAATCAAAGATTTCTAAATTATTTTCCTTTACATTTTAAATTTTCACAAGTGAAATAATGATGTCATTTCAAGGGAGAAGGTTAAAAAAAAAGGGAAGGAAAAGCAAGTTGGGAGCTACCAGACTGCGGCAGAGCCAACAAAGATATTTTGTGAATGCAAGACCAAGGACAAACAGTACAAAGCTCTCACTCGCATGCAGAGCCAGAAGCTGGCAGAAAGCTGAAGGGTCATGAAGGCAACAATTTCAGAGCAAACTGTTTTACAGCCCTTTACTGTAGCACTCTGAACAGGATGTCTCAGCCAAAGGAACTATCGTCCTCACGGAAACAAGACATACAGGTGAATGGGACAAGTCTGCACTTTTAGAATGGACAACTAGGACATATATGCATAACTCACAGCCACCATAAATTAACGCAACTGGAATGGCTGGGACAGTTAATTTAATTTTAACCAGACTTTCAGTCTGAAAGAATCAATAATAAAAGTTCAGGTTCTACAGAAAAGCCAAAAACTAGAGATCTTTTTAAAAACCAGTTCCTGATCAGAAGCTCTTGAGCATTCACAGTACAAAGGATCAGACTTTAAACATCTTTCCTCAATGTGCTCCACCATCACGCACATCCATGCTTTGGAAACTGGTGTTACACTTGAGTTAAATACTGTGACCACTGTCCCAGGCCAAGCAAAAACAAAACAAAACAAAACAAAACAAAACAAACAAACAAACAAAGCTATCTAAACAAAGATAATGGTGTGGTTGATAACATCTAAGGGATATGATGGCATACAGAGGGACCTGGAAAAGCTGAAGAAATGGGCTCTGTGAATCTCATGAGGTTCAACAAGGCCAAGTGCAAGGTCCTAGACCTGGGTCAGGGAAGTCCCCAGTATCAGTCCAGACTGGGGACGAAGGGATGGAGAGCAGCCTTGTGGAGAAGGAGGTCCTGGTGGGTGTAAAGCTAGACAGGCTCACAGCCCAGCCATGTCCTGGGCTGATCCCCAGCAGCATGGGCAGCAGGGATGACGAGGGGATTCTGCTCCTCTGTTGCACTCTGCTGAGACCCTATCTGCAATGCTCTGCTCTAGCCAGCTCTGAAGTTTTCAGCATAGAAGAGACATAGAGCTGTTGGAACAGGGCCAGAGGAGAAATGCTGGGAGGGCAGGAAGCCCTCTGCTGTGAGGCCAGGAAGCCCTCTGCCGTAAGGCTAGGCTGAGAGAGTTGGACCTATTCAGCCTGGAGAAGAGGAGGGTACAGAGAGGCTTTCTGGTTCTTAAAGAAGCCTTTAAGAAAGCTGGGAATAGACTTTCGAGCAGGACCTGTTGTGACAGGACCAGGGGTGATGGTTTGAAAGGAGATTTAGACAAGATAGAGGGGAGAATTCTTTTACACTGAGGGTAGTGAGAGACTGATCCAGGCTGCTCAGAGAATTGTAGATGTCCCAACCATGTAACCACTCCAAGTCAGGTTGCCTGGGGCTCTGAGCAACCTGCTCTAGTTGCAGATGTCCTTGCCGATTGCAGGAGGATTGGACTAGATGACCTTTAAAGGTCACTTCCAACCCAAACCTGTCAGTGATTCTGTGATCTTCATGCACAGAATGCTGCTGACCATTGTCTGGTGAGAATTGTCTTGAAAGAGCTCTAAGAGCTGCACTTTTTAATAAAAACCCTGTAGCTATATTCTCTATGCAACATGCATTCTGTGCAGCCAGGAGCTCTCCTGATGCTGCATCCTAAAAGCTTTGAGATGACAGGGTTGATCCTTCAATGACAGGTAGTCAGAAGAAGGAGTTTATTAAGACATTAACTGTAGGCTCTGTCAGAATCCTCTGTACATTTCCTATGGAGTTTATCCAATGGAATTAATTAAAAAGACTTCTGTTTGCTTAATGGAAATGACACAAGACATGATTTATTACCTTGGTGTAGAAGAAAGCCTCTGGTTTTCCATCCAGCACCAAAACCATTTAAAATCAAGGAAGGTCATTGTGGTGGAAGAATCATGTCTCCTGAAATAAAGGAGAAAAGTTGATTACATTTCGTAACAAAGATGAACAGAGACTTAACAGAGAACCTGCCTCTAAAATGTAAGGCCACAACTATTAAAACTGAGCCTTTTAGTACTCTTTCATACTGCACCTAAATTTCCTGCAAAGTAAAGAATTCATCCCACATGACCACTGCTTTGCCTAAGAATAGGGAAAAGAAAGGAGACAAAGTGTCCTCCTTGAGGCAGCTGTTATCAGCCAGCCAGATGGCAAATAACATGTCAGAATATGCAGGAAAGAGTTCAACACAGATCATTAATTCCAGCACAGCCTCTGCACCCCAAACACCATTAAAATGTCACTGCTAAGAACTCCGAGAGCCAAGGCACCAACAAAACCTGTTCTACACCAGGATTTCTGCATCTGTAATCAATTATTGAAAAGGCTTCTACAATGCAGCAAGGGAAAGTTACGGAAGGAGCAGAATGGACTATGGAGGACACAAGTAACCTTCAACTGCAATACATATCGAGAGTGTCAGTTGATTAAAACCCCAACAGGGGCCAGCAATAGTTGCTTGGAGCCCAAGAAGTCAATGGAGTCCTGGGCTGCATCAAAAGCAGTGTGATCAGCAGGACAAGGGAGGTGATTTTACTGCTCTTCTTCTCTGTCCTAGTAAGATGCCCCCCAGACTACTGTACTGTGCCCTGTTGCCCACAGTACAAGAAGTACACTGACCTGCTGGAGTGGGTCCAAAGGAAGCCATGGAGATGATCAGAGGGCTGGAGAACCTCCCCTTTGGGGACAGGTTGAGAATGAGTTGAGGCTGTTCAGCCTGGAGAAGAGAAGGCTCCAGGGAGACCTTAGAGCATCCTTCAAGTACCTGAAGTTGCCTATAAGAAAGCTGGGGAGGGACTCTCTACAAGGGCTTGTAGTAATAGGGCAAGGGGAATGGATTGAAATTTGAAGAGGGCAGATTTAGACTGGAGATTTGGAAGAACGTCTTTACAGCGAAGAAGGTGAGACATTGGAACAGGTTGCCCAAGAAGGTCACAGATGCCCCATTCCTGGAAGCCTTCAGGGCCAGGCTGGACAAGCCCTTGAGCAAGCTGGCTCAGTGGAAAGTGTTTCTGCCCACGGCAGCGTGGTTGAAACTAGACAAGCTTCAAGGGCCCTTCTAGCCCAAACCATTCTATGAATCTATGACACTATGTATTTTAAATACATGTTAAATATATGTTTCACTAAAGTGTATTCAGTTTCACAACACATTTTGTTTGTTCATAAACCAAATTTTCTTTATAAAAGAAAGCCAAGGATCAGATCCTTGAGTGGCAGCATACCTTGTTCTGGTGGTGTCCTTGATGATCTGTGTCTAAAGAGAAATGTAACATGACACTTGATATTCCACAAGAAAAAAAGGTCTTGCTCTTCTAGGACTGCTGTATTTTCTATCCATTTTTAGTGCAGCAATCTAAGCCACATATTTTGCTCTCACCAAATGCAGTATGTATCAGGTGGTCTCCGCAACTAAGCTCCATGTGAAGCAGAGTTTATTGTTATGACATGAAGCCCTTGTGTTATCCAGAGTTCAGCCTTTCCTTCACACATTAGATCCTTATGTCAGACATGTGGAGGCCCTTATAATGAGACAGGGACCAGCAGAAGAGCCACATCAGAGTTGGGGGCATCTACAAACTGCCTGAATTTGGACGAAAAGCAAAAGGGCTTTCCAGGAGAGGGGTTCCCATCCAGTAATTAGGAACACTGTATCTTCCATCATGCAGAACATCCAGAGCCTCTTCACTGTTTGTTGTTTTTTCTAATGCAGTGTTTTAAGAGAAGTTGCTTTGTTAAAAGAGCAATCTTGACACCTAACAAAGTTAGAGGGAAGAACAGCTGTCAAACCAGGAGATTGAAGACCCTCATGAACATTCACTGACATGGTGGCTGCACATATGCTAACTAGTTCTGGTTCAGCTCCCAGTAACTCAGTCATCTGGTATCAACTCAATCTCACTCGTCCCCTTCTATAAAGTGTTCTTCAGAAATCAGTTAGTTAACCTCAGATTTAACCTCAGTTTCACTGGGAAGGATTGCAAAGTATCTAGCAGACTGAAATGAAGGTATCTCCATGTTATAG
Source organism: Eubucco bourcierii (assembly GCA_013396675.1). NCBI lineage: Eukaryota > Metazoa > Chordata > Aves > Piciformes > Ramphastidae > Eubucco > Eubucco bourcierii. Next base: position 372,861 of record VWZE01003727.1, read on the forward strand.
AAGTCTTTTCTATCATCACAGGAAATACAGTCACATCTTGGTTGGAATATTAGTGACGTAAACTAATGACGCAATGACGCAATTAATGACGCAAACTAATTACATGTTGGTTACAAAGCAAGAAGCAGAGAAAAAAAAAAAATTCCAGTGTGAGGTGAGTTTGGGTGATCAAAATGCAACGCTCCCAAAGGAGACACTGCCTGAACTCCCAGCCTAGCTCCATTCAGAAATCCCAGGCCTGCTCCCCCGTCCCAGTGATCAAAGTGAAAAGAACTGGAAACACCCATCTGTGAACTCTGTGCTGCTCTTCGACTTCACTTGCTGTCGCAGAAAAGGAAAACTGATGGTGATTCATAAAGACATCTCCTTTCCTAAGAATCCTGGACAACAGCTTGCATAATCTTGTGATTTACTTTATTAAGGAACATCCCCATCACCGTTTTATTTGATCATAGTTCCTGTCTGTTTTCACCTCCCTCTCTCTTCCACTGTTACCCCGAGCACTTTTGATTAGCACAGCCCTAATGAGAAGCTTCATTCAAAAAGCAAGCAGTGAGTGGGAAGGTAGGCACTGAGGTGTGGTTAGTGAATTTGAAAGGAGGAGGGAATGGAAATGCATTGGAGAGGGGTGAAAAGTCGAGATGGTCCTGTGCTGCCAGCAAATGAGAAGCTGGATAGAGATCCCAGTTCCAGCATGAGCATTGTGCTAGCATACTTGTTTCCAGAGATGTAAAGATACACATAACTGAGGAATCTCGGTGCTCTGAGCAACTTGATCTTACTGCTCAGAGCCCTGCAATGGGCTCATTTCTAGTTGTTCAGAGCCCTAGTGGAAGAGGTCCCTAGGCAGGGGTTGGACTAGATGATCTTGAAAGGTCCCTTCCAACCAAACCATTCTATGCGTCTATGAATATAGTTTAATGATGCTGCTCACTTCTGATGACATTATAATTTTCAGTATGTTGAAGCACTTTCTGCTTCAATCCTCAGAATCATCCAACTTCAGTGTTCTGAAATATGTTCCTTCACCAAAATTCATGAAAAAATTAGAGAAATGGGCAAATATTATACATTACATACATTTGATAGCTGAGACACTGAGGTTGTGTTTAAAATAATCCCTCATAGAGTTCTTAATTTCTGACCAAGGCAGCCTCTAAGTCAGAAGGAAGCACACAGGAAAACACCATAGGGGAGCTTTCCAGGTGACCTTGGCATTTTAAATCAGGAAACCAGTGAGAAAATTCATCCAGCTCCATGTTTTATTTATGATGATATTGCAGCAGCACTCAAGATCCCAGACATGAATCAGAAACCCATTACGCTATCTAAGAATGCAAACACATAACAAACAGGCAAGGCTTCAAACAACCCTTAGGTATCAGCAGTAATGTTTTAAAACTCCTTTGCCTAGCAAGATAGGATTTATCCTGAGAAGCATGGGGGGAGTATTTCTCAGCCAGATGGAAAATGCCTTTCCCACACCACCACAGGGCTGCTGGAGCCAGAGGCAGGATGGCACTCAGCACATACAATACAGGTTGCCAGGCAGTTTCCAGCATTAAAAGTGGGGGTTTTTGGTTTTGGGTTGTTTTTTTTTTTTTTTTTAATTAAGCAGGTATAATGCCTTGAACACTAGATTATGAGGAGAAAAGGCCACAGTAAGTTTGAAAAATAAAATGGTTGAGCCTGGAAGCTCGATTTATATCAGACATCTGGAACAAATTCTTCCCCAGAAGGGTGGTGAGGCACTGGAACTGGTTGCCCAGAGAAGCTGTGGAGGCTCCGAGCCTGCAAGCGTTCCAAGCCAGGCCGGATGGGGCCTTGAGCAACTTGGTCTAGTACAAGTTGTCTCTGCCCATGACAGGGGGTTGGAACTAGAGGATGTTTAAGTTCCTTTTTGTGAACCTAGTAAGCTTGCGGCAGAGAGAGCTACTCGTGGAAACGTGACCCAGCCCCGGCTTCTCCGGTGCCTGCCTGCATGCTTATCTCCCTCCCCTCAACTCCTCAAGCTCCGTCCGCTTTTCCCGCCCAGTGCCGCCGCTACCCCAGGCCACATCCGCAGCCCCCAGCACATCCACGGCAGCTGCGCGGAAGCAAGGATGGAACTGAGGGTGCGGCCGGACCTTGTTTCTCGGTGGAGCGCCTCGGGCTGCCTCAGCACCGCCTCTCGCCCGCCCCAGCGGAGGTGGAGGGTTACGGGACGCACTGCGCAGGCGGTGCGTGACTCTTCAGCTGCCGCGGCGTTTCTGTGGTGCTGTGTTCCCGCTCCGCTGCGGCTCGCCTCGTCTCCGCCGTCATCCTCCTCTCTCAGCAGCGCCTCGCCCCGCTTTCCCTGAGCCTTCCGCTCTCCCTTCACGGCGGGCTGGGGCTGCGTCTGCGTCTCTTCGTTGGCTTCCCCCTCAGCCTGGAGACTTTCAATATGAACAGTATCGTCTACGCTGAGAGGCACCAGGTACGGCATAGGTGGGAGGCAGCTGGGTATCGCGGCGGCCGGCGCAGACGCGCCTCGGCCGTCTGTGAGGAGAAGCATGGCGACGACCATGCGGCCGGGGGTGGCCAGCCCCTGCGCCACCTCGGTCCCGCCGCTCTTTGTTTCCCGCTCGGCGCTGGCGCGGGGGTTGGTGGCGGCCCGGGCGGGCCCCGGCATGGCGGTAACTCCGAGGTTGCTTCCCGGTGCGTCGCACTGCGCCCTCGGCTGGAAGAACGGGAGCCCCTCCAACTCTGCAGCTTTTCATTGCACATTTGAGGGGGTGCCCATACCCACGCCACGTTGCGATGCCCGTTGAGACGAAGTTTTGTACGTGGCCTGGGTGGCCCGAGGTCGGTTCCCTCACAGCTCTCGGGGCCGATTCCCGCTGCCGGGGATGCGGTCGGCGGCCCTGCCGTGGCCCCCTCGTGGGCAGCGGTGGCCGTGGGGAGTGCGCAGCCCCCAGCCCAGCAAACCAAAGCGGGTGTTGCCCACGCGGGTGTCGTGCCAAGGTCAGGCGCTGCCTGCGCGCCTTCTCCAGCGCCACGCTGCAGGCGCCTAGTGGCACCTTCCGTAAAGCCTTTGTAGTAAGGGGTGGGGGGAAGAGAATGGCAGAAATCCTGGGCTGCGAGAGAAGAAAATAGGCATCTCAGGCTGAAGAACATGTGCTGACAGTTCTTTGCCAATGTCATGATCCTCCCTATCATCTGTGGCAGTCCTAGGAAAAAAGGAGTTAATGCAGTGAAAACGGTGGCTATCAGTCCACATGAGTGCTTCTGAAGAAAGGTCAAAGGTAGGAGTGACCAGAAAGGGTTTGGGTTGGGGAGAGGAGGAGTGCTATATTTTCTGCTTGCATGCACAAATTGCCAGCAGATTTTTAGAATTCTTTCCAGAGGTGCTTTAAGGTAGACGATATCTTTGCATTGGCAGCTTCACTGTTCCTTCATCCATCATTTCCAAAAGCATAGAATCTGTATTGGCTACTATTTCATGCAAGGTGGTAAAAGGTTGGTGAATTGAGAGGGGAGGCGTTTGAGTTACTTACTAAAGAGAAGCGTGGTAAGGCTGGGTGGTGACAGACAAATGGAAATTTAGTATCATGTCACTCTTCTCCTTATTTGTGGTGGTTTGTGAATGGGAGGGATTTTTTTGTTTGCAGTGATGGGTGTGTAGACGCCACATTTACTCTCTTCTGTCAGGGATCTCCAGAATAACAAACCAAGCAGGATGTGGTGCTTCGATGGGGAGATTGGTTTAATTTTAGAAAGTGGATTTTGTAGCCACAAGCCTAACGCCTGGAGCACAGGATGCAACAGCCAGAAAATACTTTCCAGTTAGGAAACAGTGTTTTAGGTACCATAAATAGGTTGTATTTTGTTTTCCTCGGTTTGAGTTCTTAAGGAGCAGGAGATGGTAGGCAAGAAGTTGCCGGAATGGAGAGTGGGAGACCATGACGACATACAAAAAGCCAAACCAGTTGGCTGTTTGTGTGACAAATCTTTGAAGAGTTGTGGGGAGTGTGTTAGGAGAAAGAAAAGAAACCCATATGGGGGGNAGAAGATACAAAAAGAGGTGTAAATGAAGATTGTGAGTATAAACAGAATAGGAAAAGAGGAAATGCAGAACCGATACGGGAAGGGGAGGTCATGACTCCCCTTTCCATTGCTAAGATTCAGTGAAACCGTGTTATTAGAAGCATTGGAGGTATTAAACGGACAGCTGGTGTGCTAGAGCTGGGAGCTGTGGCCGAGAGTCAACGTTGAAGCATAAAACCTGCTTCTCATGCATTTTTTAAGTCTACATACTTAATGTGTGTTTGAAAGAGCTCTCCAGGCTTGCTCGGTGTAGAGGAGAGTCCAAGTATTACATCTGTTTGGACTACATGTAAAAAGACTTTGGAAAATGTCCACAGTACTTTTTTTCTTCCCCTTCAAATCTTAACTGGTGATAGCAAATTCTCTCTCCTCACTGTTGGGGAGGGAATGTAACCAAGGCTGATTTCCAGTGAAATAGAACTGGTTTGTTTTCAAGTCATAGTCATTAATGAGACTAAATCTTTATTGGAAAACAACTGAAAAATGAATATGCAAACCAAAAGAATTAACAGTTTTCTGAGTCTTATTTTAAGTGACTGGTGTAATGAAGCTGAGCCTGTTCAGTGGTATACAGTATGTTGATACGTGTCTTGGGCAGTGATAGTTTGCCCAAATCCAAACTCCAGACATGAAAAGATTTTGTGGTTTTATCATAAAGAAATGTTAATATAGGCAATAAATGTTTTAAGGACATTTAGTTTTGCCTTCTGCTATAAGTAAGGGACTAGGAGCAGTCATAGTTGTGACCTACATTGCTGTGAAAAACTAGAAAACCCACAGCAGCTAAGAAGCACCAACTGTGGTGTTGAATTCCATTTTTATTTCACTGTGCCAGCAAGTATCAATCAAATGTCCATCATTATATCAACAAATATCTGCTTTTACAGTTTCTCACTCCAGTTAGTGTTTTGTTTGTGAGCCAAGGAGACAAAATCTTAATTTGACAATGAGGTTTGTGCAGAATTGACACAAAACAAGAACCTTGTTCAATGCAATGCTGCAAATGGCAAGTAGTACTGGGCTATACTAAAGGGGAGACCTCCCAGAGAGGAGGAAACATATACAGTTCCCTGTGGCATTAAGTCGTGAGAAAGGTGAGTTTTGACTCGGTGTTTCTGGGACCTGTTGTCTTGGTACCTCACCTGATATCACACCTTGTACACACCCTGAAAATGGCTTTGTGGTGGAGAGGCCTAGGGTATGGTAAACTGTTTAAAAACTTTGGGATGAAGAGATCCTAAATTCTGAACACAGCAATTTAAAATGTTAATTTTGTTTTTTGTTTGCTATTGTAAGCAAGCTAATAATATTTCAGTTGTGTTTGCATTTGCAAGATACATACCAGAGAATAGTGTAGTGAAGGATACTTAGTGTCATTGTTATGTAGGTGAGTCTTCCTAAATATGTCTTTAAAGGGACCCGAGGAAAGATGGGTTAAAGAGAGGAAATCTCTCCTGCAAGTCAGGTTTGTCCAGTGCGTGTGTTGTGAGCCATTTCCCTTTCATGGTTCAGTGCTACATGAATGTAACAAATGAAAACCTCAGTCCGAGCATAACACTGTTTAGGAAATGCCAGTATTAGAACACAGTTAGGTTTAAATGGAACAACTGGGCAGAATTTGTGTACTGACTTGGGTGCAGCTGTATCGCTGGGACACACCATGGGAATGCTTTGTGGCATCTGGCCACTGACTGTCTCTGCAGTCTCACACCTGGTGTGATAGGCTCATGATCAAAGGTACTGACTGCAGGCTCTACACCAGTATATTAATCTTTCATAGTAGAACTAGATGGAAACCCAGAGTTTTGTGGGGTGTTTTTTTTTTTGCTTTGCTTTAAAAAGAGCAGACCTGCTCTAAAGATTCTTTTTTTTTTTTTCCAAGTGGAATGTGGCACTCTCATTCTGGAATTGTAATTCTGTAGTTTTAACATATTTAAATAAATGCATTTTGATGGAGCTTGAAAAGTAAACATTTCAGAGGCATCAGGCTTCATACTTCACCTGGCTGACGGTGAACTGTGAACATCACACAGTAAAAAATGTGCTGGAAAATGGCAAAAAGGACTGCTGACGGTTCTTAATGTAATGTGGTGAATATGAACAAGGAGGGGAAGGTAATTACAAAGTTTAGATTTTTATAATAAGAAATTGATTTGCAGTACTTGTGTAGAACCTGTAATGCAGAAAATGCAGTGGGTTTGGCTTGTCATTGGATTTCGGCTGATTGTTTGGCATTTGCAGGATACTAAATCAGAAGGAAAGCATGAAGTAATGAACACGCTTGTGCTGCTTAATGCCATTTTGAGTGATAATATTAACCATGGCTCACACATAGCAGTATTGAAGCTGCATGGCAATAATTAACATGTCCAATTACTAGATATTCAGACTGGACTATACTATTAGGTGTATAAATGCAGAATATGTGATTTGCCCTCATGCACAAAGAAGTACTTTTAAAAACCAGATCTTCTGTTTAGATTCAAAATTATTTTGAATGTCATCTCTAGGTCTTCAAGACTGTAAGTGAATACAACAAGCAAAGTTAAAACACTGTACTTGAAGTAAAACTCTTCTGCTAGAGTAGAACATGACAAAACATGCCCAGAGATGTAAAGCGAGGATGATTCTGGAATTTAGTTAAAATTGTTGGAATAGTTGTCCTGTAACTCAGAATCTCCCCAGAACCCCAGTCCCAGCTGTTAACAGCAATCTCAGTATTGAACGGGAACCTGTAACATGATGCACTAGCAGACCAGTCGCCTGTTTGTCTGAGCTGCAGTACCAATATGCATTTAATTTGCTTTGGTGATCACAGATCTCTGCTCAGTGAGTAACAGAACTTGTCACGGAGTCAAAAATGTGGTTGAAAACCAGTGTGAGCAAAGTGGATAATCTTTCTGTTCAGAATCAAGCCAGCAGTAACCAGATTTGTCCAAGCCTTTGGACCAAAATGGTGGGACACTGTGCTGGCCACCCAGTGCAGCTCCTGCCTTGTCCCCACCTTGACTGTAATTTTTAGATGCCCATTGTAGTTTGCATTTGGCTGAGTGGATCTGGCCATCCTGTATGGCTAATTCTTGCAACAGAAATAGGAGGTTTAAAATTGGAAATGATAAAGTCAGAGATCTCTTGGTGGTGATTCTCTCATACATTTGTGGATAGCCTTAGTGAAGCATAACTTCTCAGCTTTCTTTACAAACTAATTCATTGTGACACTTGGGCTGAAACAATACTTTTGCATCTTTGAACAACAGGATGCTTAGCTGAGATCAGTCTTTTGACAAAGCACTGATATCAGACTCTTTGCTTCCGATTTTGACAAGTGCGGAGGTTTGATTGCTGTAGGAACTGAAATGGTTATACCAGTTGTGCCTAAAGTGGGGAAGTGGTGACTTCTAAATGCAGTCGTAGTCCTTGGGCTGGTGTTCCTGTAGTCGTGCTGTGTTCAGGGGTGCTGTGTTACACAGACATTGCTGCTGCTCTGGTGCAGTTCTTTCCTCCTTAAACGTATACGTTTGTGTCTGTTCTAGTGGCCAGACCTAAGGTTAATTCTTCAGCATGGTTATCTCCTGACTGAAACGTTGTGTCTTCAGGGCTGCACGCTGTGAGGGATGGGAGCAGTTTTCTGGTAGAGCTAGTGTGCTGTGGGACATTGCCCCCTGCTGCTTTTTGAGAACCAGCCTCAGCTTGAGCTGCTGGTCAGCTGAGAGAACACAGCCAGAGCCAAGCAGTTGGTACACGAGGCTCTCTTGCCTCCAACATAGAGGACTTACAATTCTTGACAAGGAGAAATGAGCTGACACCTATTTTTAGGAAACCCAATTCCCAATGTGACATTTAATCTGCAGATACAAATATAGTTTTGGAACAGCAGTGGGGAACTCAAGTGGATAAAGTGATTGATGTTTTCCTGAGGTGGCATCAGGGTCATGGAAAGTTCCAGAGTAGGTGTTTGTTGCTGTCCCGTCATCATTGCTGCTCCTCCTACTCTGCTCTCCTCCCATGTAAAGCCCATCATAAAGAGGCCACCTGCATGCAGAATTCCAGCAGAGGTCCCTGGTCTGCACAACCAGTGCAGAACTTGACCAGACCTTTGCAGATTTTGCCTGTGGAGTAGCAAAGAGCTTTTTTACCACATAAAGTTACCATCGAAATTGGGATTTCTGACTTTCATTTGTTTGGCAGTACCGGAGACTGGAGACATGCCCAGTCATTTCAGACGTGCCCTTAATCCATCTTCAGTCCATTTTAGGCATTCAGTAGAAGAAGGATATAAGTAGATGAGTACAGGAAAACCAAAAGGTAGGAGGCTTGTGCTATGGTTTTTGGTTTAAAACGCAGTTATTTTGTTGTGTTATGTAAGCATTGTCTGCTTGTATAGGCAAGCAGTAATCTAGATATGGGAAGTGCCAAATGTATTGTTGGCGAGGAATTGCCTAAAAATGGGATTCAACTGTTCTAAGTTTCTTCTAATTGCTAATTTAGACACTTTCTTGTCACTGTGGGTATAAAAATTGGTGTGCTTGACCTCTCAATAGTCACATAAATGTGTTGGTATCAGTGTGGAATCTTTCAGGCTGTTTCCATGAAGAAAAACTTTGGGTCAGGAACTTCTACATCAAGACCCCATTAAAGTTTCACCTGAAATACATAGTAGTGCTATCTGTTGGCTTAACTTTTTGACTTCTCTTTATTGCAGGTTATGATGCACGATTATCACAGAAGAAATTCATGTCTATAGCTCTTAAGGACTTTATTACATCATCTTCAAGCCTGATAGTTTTGGAATCCATATTGCAGCTGCAAAAACCACGTCTGCTATTTCATTTCAACAAGCATCTTCCCTGTCAGAATATACTGCAACTGAAGTGAAAATTCTGTTTTAACACAGTGATACCATTGGATTAATTTCAGATCCCCCAATTAAAAATCAACAGTGATATATTTGCCAGGTGAGTTGATTGAGTTAGTTGTATGTACTGTAGATAATATTCCTGCTGAAGTTCTGCCACTTTAAAACCTTGGGGTTTTGTTTTTTGTTGTTTGAGTTTTTATTTAACTAAAACCCAACAAACCAAAGCATTTACAAGTGGGCAGTAATCTCTGTAAGATTATTGTTTGCCAGTTTAGGGGCAAATGCTTTCAGTAGTAAGTGAACGTACACAGACTAAAGCTAGAATTACTCAGGGTGGGGGGGTGGCACTTGTTAGTATTGACTTTTTTACTATGCACTTTTTCTATTTTGGGACTTTTCTTGGTCTGATTTTAGGAATTATCTTAAGATGGACATTTAAGTTGTTGCTGGTAATAGTAGTAATATCCCATCTATTCTTTCCTTTCAACTTCCAAATTTGATTTTACTTTTTTTTAAACTAACATTTCAAACTAATTAGTTCACCTCGGGTTCATATCTTAGTATTCTTAGTTAGCATCCTATTTGGAAAGTCAACCTCTCCTAAAAGTGCATAATTAAAAGAAGAATCCATTAAAATCTTTGAAATCCTATCCAAATTAAAAAAAAACAATTTCATACAATTAGTTTTCCAGACTTAGTCCAACTTTACCTGAGGCAGAATGTTTGTATGTGGGTAAAATCTTCAGGGGAAGTTGTTTTAGCTTTGTGATGACATGAAATAGGTGGTAGTGGTAGTCTAGAACGTCTTTAATTCTGTTTGTTTTGTTGGTGCAATGTTCTTTTGTGACTTCTGGCTACTCTAAAATACTTAAGTCCTTACTCATAAAATCAAACAGAATTTCTGTAGCTGTTCTGCTTTGCTGGTTTAATTTCTCAGTTCCTGTTTTTCAGCGTAGCTGCATTGGGGTCTGTGCAAAAACTGAACAGCAGATTTCACACAGTGAACAGAAACAAGTGATGAATCTAACAAATCCCAGTGCCCTTAAAATTGAGGAGAATGAAGCTTCTCTTGCAACCCAGTGGTTTTCCAGCTTCTTCCCATGGAACTAGAGCAGGCTCCTCCATGTCGTTCTGGAGCTGATACCTGCTGAAGTGATGTGGGGAAGTTAAAAGCTGTGGCCTCAGTCTCTGATAATCATGAATCCAGTCAATCCAACACACAGCCATTAGCAGTAGTACTGCCTAGGCAATTTTGAGGTGGATTTGGTTTTAACTCCCTCTTGACTGTTAACAATGTTTTGCTTTAGTACATAAGTATTATTAGTAAGCCGTTTGCTATCTCTAAACTCTGTACATTCTGTTTTCAGCCAGACCAGCACCAAAATGATTCCTAATGGATATTTGATGTTTGAGGATGAAAACTTCATTGAGTCATCTGTTGCCAAACTAAATGCCTTACGTAAAAGTGGTCAGTTCTGCGATGTCCGTCTCCAGGTACCTCTTTTCTGCCCGAATGGGTTTTCTTCAGCTGATGCAAATTTGAGACAGTATTTGTTGGGGAAAAAATATTTGAACTGTGACATTCACTTAGTTAAAACATATTTCAAGAGAATTCTTACCGTCATGTGGGTTTCTTGTGTTTTCAACAAAGGTATGTGGCCATGAGATGTTGGCACACAGAGCCGTGCTAGCTTGCTGCAGCCCTTACCTGTTTGAAATCTTCAACAGTGATAGCGATTCTCATGGGATCTCCCACGTGAAATTTGATGATCTCAACCCAGAGGCTGTTGAAGTTCTGCTCAATTATGCCTATACTGCTCAGTAAGTTTGCACAAAAACTAGAGAGACATCAATTAAAAAAAAAAAACCAAAACGAAATAATGAAGATACACATCTTCCTTAATAGGTTAAAAGCTGATAAAGAATTGGTGAAGGATGTATACTCTGCAGCAAAGAGGCTGAAGATGGAAAGAGTTAAGCAGGTACAGCTCTCACCTTTTCCCCAAGTCCATTCTGCGTTCTCAGGCTGACACCATTATGCGTTTTCATATGAATAAGGCAGAAAATAGTGATTCTGTGTAGAGAATCCGCATTGGATAATCTTCTTTAGATATTCATTAGCATTGTATTGATTTGAGTGTTGCTTCCACTTGTGGTACTGTGTGCTGAAGGGTTCTCTGAAGTTAGGGTTTGCATTTCTGCAAAATGGCTTCTGAACCACAGTGGTTCCTTCCCTTTGGGTTCATGGCTATGCTGGTGTGCTTGGGTGCATTGACTGGCGTCATTAAACCTGTGAACTTGTGGAAAAGGCTAATTCACACAATCCTGAACATGAGTTTGGCAGCACTTGACTTCAGAAATACTTAACTTGCCCCAAATGGGGACACCTTTGACAAGGCAATTGGGATTCTTATCTTCATGTGGCTGCAGATAAGCTTTCGGTCAAGGGTGACCGTGATAAACTTTAAAACATGCAGGACTGCTTAATACCTGTGTGTTCATATGGGAGGCAATGTTTTCTGTACAGCCCTCGCACAGGGGAGCGTGACTGCAGTTGGTCCCTAGTCTGCAGTTAGAATACAGCTGCTGCTGTATGTTGGATGGATAACTTAGTTGCATAAAACCTTGTAAACTCAGTGGCAGCCTTTTTTCTTCCAAGGTCTGTGGTGACTATTTGCTCTCCAAGATGGATGTTCAGAGCTGTATCTCTTACCGGAACTTTGCAAGTTGTATGGGAGACTCGCGTTTGTTAAACAAGATCGATGGCTACATTCAGGAACACCTTTTGCAGATTTCAGAACAGGAAGAATTTCTCAAACTTCCACGGCTAAAGGTTAGCTAAAGCTCATAGACATCCTTCTGGTATGTGATTGCCAAAAAAAAAAAAAAAAAAAATCCACCCAAGGAGCATCTGCTGTGGCTTCATTTTGGGAGGAGGAAAGCTTTTGTACTGCCTTCTACCAACAGTGAAATTTTTGGATCTGTGTAATAGTCATATGACTGAATATTATCTGTAGAAAATACATGGTCTCAAGCCTTTAGGAGTAAAAGACGACTGCAGTTGTGCTTCATTGTGTTTCCTGGGTTTAGTGGCATTGGCTGAAAGCTCCTTGTAGGTGGTGGTTTCTTGCTCCGGTGAAGTGACAGTAAAGGAAGACTTTTTTACCTGTGAGGGTACTTAAGCCCTGCAACAGGCTCCCAGAGTGGTTGCGGAGTCATCTTCTCTGGAGAGACTCCAAACCCGCCTGGACATTGTGATCCTGGGCAACCTGCTGTGGGTGCCGCTGCTTTAGCAGGGCAGCTGGACTGGGTGATTTCCAGGGATCCCTTTCCACCCCCTCACCGTGCTGGGATTCTGTGTGATGCTCGCTACATAAAGTACAGTATACTAGAAATACAGATAGGTACTAGATAGTACATTTAGAGTAATTCTGCTTTTTCTGTAATTGAAGCTTGAAGTCATGCTGGAAGACAATGTTGGCCTACCCAGCAATGGCAAATTGTACACAAAGGTAATCAACTGGGTCCAGCGCAGCATCTGGGAAAACGGAGACAGCCTGGAAGATCTCATGGAAGAGGTTAGTTTTTCAGAAAATGGGGTTCAGTATCTATTTTCTATTATTTTTTATGTTAAGAAAAAAAAATCATTATGAAGGCTGATCCCTTTTTAATTTTTTCACTTTTTTTAACTGTGACCCTAAAGGATTTAAATTTTACTGTAGGTACCCCTAAGCTGAGAAACTGGGGGGGTGTTCAGGTGAGCTGAATGAACTGTTCAGTCTGGTCTTTGCTTTCCTTTTTTTTTGCTCACGACGTGCTGTACAGTAATCTCACAGTGGCATGTATCTCGCTCAAGGTTTGGGGAGGTGGTACTGAAATTTGTTATAGATTGTTGATGCTTTCCTTTGCAGGTTTTGCTTGTAAACGCAAAGTAGGGAAAAGCTTCTAATGGTTGTTCCTCCCCATTGATTTATCTCCCCATAGGTTTATTAACAAAACTAGGATACCAAGGCTGAAGAACCAAGAAGAAACCTCAAGTGTATTGACACGTACAGAAGCAGCAGTCCTGCCCCAGTTCTCCTAAGAAAATCCGCTGTGGGCAGAGAACGATGATGATGATTTAATGGTGTTTACTTACTCCTTTACAGGATACATTGCTTTTGAAAGTTGTGTGTTATTAAATGGCTTTACTCATGAATGCTCATACTAGATGTAGCCTGGGCAGTGTTTAATGCAAACAGACAACAAAAAAACAAACAAACAAATTTAAAAAGAAGTGGGGAGTCTTAAATTTTGGATTGGCTGGAGAAAATGGACTTTATAAACACCCCATGGAAGCCAGTGTTTCCCAGGTTTGTTTGTTGTGAGCACAGCAGACCTTTGGAAACACTTGTACAGGCAAAGCCAGATGTTGATGCTGTCCTGTGTTCTCAAGTGTGTATTTCTTCTGGGCAAAACTGGGCTTTAAAAGCCTTAAGCATGATGAAATTCAGATGTGTTTCATTGAAACAGTCACATCTCATACTGAACTGCAGACAACACTTACCTCCAGAACCTAGATTTGTGTTGTCTTCCCTTATTCCCCTGCCTTTCTTTTAGAGTCCACTGTTGGCTTCCCTTAGCTTTTTCTGGTGGAGATAAATGTGTGTATCTTTCAAAATAGAAAACTTGTTTGCGGGGATAACAAAAATGCTTGCATGAGATTGTGAATTTGTGTAACTCTGCAAATTAATGTGCCTCTTGCTTGTCTGATGTTTCTGTGATGGAAAAAAACAAACAGCAGAAGTCCTTGGAATGTGAAGATTTCTCTCAAGCTGAGAAAGTAAGGAACCTCCATCCTGTGTTTGAAGATTGCCACCATGACATCTGCTTCCTTTTAGTTTTGTCGTTCTGCTAGATTGAGATGAGCTGACAAGAAGTATGCTGGCGACTGCCTTTTGTAAGCTGCCTGTAGCTAAGAAGCAGTGGAAACAGTAGCCACATGGGTATTCTGTTGTTGTTTTTGCAGGTTCAAACGCTGTACTACTCAGCTGATCACAAGCTGCTTGATGGAAATCTGCTAGATGGACAGGCTGAGGTGTATGGCAGTGATGATGACCACATTCAGTTTGTGCAGGTACAAATTGCAGACAGTCTCAGGTAACCCCAGGTAGACTGGTGCAGTTTACAGGACACTTAACCTCTTGTGTACTGTAGCAGACAAAGCAACAGTAGCGTTAATGAAGAAACACAAGACAAGAACATCTTTCTTAGCTCCTGGAGGTGATGATTTAGTCTCTTGTGGTTTTTCAGCAGACTGACTCTAAACCTTCACAAAACAGTGCTATAGGTTTGTTTTTAGCAGAAATCAGGCTGTTAGGAAACAGAAGAGGTAGGAAAGCAGCCGGTTGTGGCTTTGCGGAGACCCTGAAGATACTGTAAAGTATCCCAGACTGCTTGGCTTGCAGTGGAGAACATGCCTGTTGCTTTTTAGCACAGGCAAAGATTCCAGGCATAAACTCTAATCTTTCAGCTGCCAGCCTCCGTTTCCTTTGTTCAGCTGCACTTGTAGCGTGGAAGAGATATTTTCAAAGCAGCTGTAGATAGCTTTGGGTCTAGAAACAGCTGATGCTTGGACTCTGGGCAGATCAGTCCTGTGCTTTTTGAGATTTTAATGTGGTTTTTTGTTTGTTTTTCTGGTTGTGGCATTTTTTTTTTGTTCGTTTGGTGTTTTTTGGTTTTNGTGGGGGTTTGTTTGTTTGTTTTATTATTTTTTGTTCTATCCACATAAAATAGTCTTTAACTCATGAAAAATACAAGACTTAAACAATGGAGGCTGTTTAAGAAAGGAGGGAAAAAAGGATTAATAGATGTCAGTTATCAGTTGCTTTATACAAATTAAGGTTGCTTAAATTCACTGTCCATGGATTTTAGGAGTGAAAAAGAAGAAAATGAAAAGCCAGCTAGTTTTCCAGTTTATGGTTTTAAGTAAGTCATCGCAGACCTCACCACCTCTGGATCATAGAATCAGACTGTTTTGGCTTGGAAGGAACTTTTAAAGATCATCTCATTCCAACCTTCCTGCCATGGGCAGGGACACCTCCTATTAGGCCAACTTTCTGAAGGTGCCATCCAGCTTGCCTTTGAACACTTGCCACTCCTTGTAATACTTAGAAGCTGAGAGGTGAACATTCCAAAAATTCCCTTCCAGAAATAAGACCAAGAGTTCTCAACTTTGTTTTTCTTTCAATCCTTTCCGATCATAAGGATTAACTTTAGAGATTCTAAATGGGTGAGAGAGCTAACACCAGAAAACCTACACCTGACAATCCGGGAAAAATTGTAAGGTTTTGATTTACAAAAGTTTTTGTAATTTCTGTAACTTGAGGCAGTGGGTTGATAAAAGAATAAACTCTTAGTTTGGTGGAGATTCAGAAGTAACTTGCTTTTCATGGTGAGCTGAGTATAGCAATTCAGGCCTCCTCTGTGAGGTTATCTGGGAGTGAGGTGATGAATTTCAGAAGTCTTGTGACAGTTTCCATGGAGCTTAGACCCCAGGGAGCTGTTCGAGTATTGTGAACATGGTACTGAGGGCATAAACTGCTGCTGACCAGGGCAGACAAAAGGGTAACTTTCTGTGCTTGGTTCAGAAAGAGCCTAAACAGCAACCCACCCAACTGTGCAGTGTCATCTGAAATGTGACATTTTGGGGATTCGCTGAATTGAGCAAAAGAATGAAGCTGCAGTATAAATTTAATTGAAGTAGAAAAGAAAGCAGAAATTTCCTGTTAGTGGAGAGTAGTGAGGGAGTAAAATCCAAGAACCAGCTAATCCGAGCACAGAGAGTAACTGAGGCAAAATTAATTTGTCTTCAGGGAATGAAGAGAATTGTTAATTCACTTCCAAACGGCGTTCCATAATTAACTTGAGTTCCAGGAGCAGAGCTTGTGAGCCAGGCTCCCAGTGTGCAGATCAGTTCTCTCCCGATGGATGTGGCATCTCCCCAGCACTGGGGAGTCCCACTGGTAGTGCGTGCTCTCTCTAGGGGTTTTTGGCACAATCTGTAGTCAGACCCCAGCAGTGTATTGCTGCAGTCACAGGATGACATGGGTGCCAGGATGAGAGGTAGGGTGGGTTTGTCCATTGTTGCTGAGCAGGCGAGGTGTTGAGTATGTAGGTGTGCTATAAATGGTGCTCTGCAGAGGTGGTAGACATAGTGATTTCCTGAGTAGTCATATGTTAGCTCAGAGAAGCAGAGATAGGAGGTGTAGTCTCTAGCTGCCTTTTGATTTTGCAGAAGAAGCCACCACGTGAGAATGATCACAAGCAGATCAGTAGCAGCTCCTCTGGAAGTCTTTCTCCAAATGCTACTGCTCAGAGTCCTAAACATGACTGGAAAATCATTGCTTCAGAGAAGACGTCGAGTGAGTAACTGGGGCAGGCTTCACCTAAAAGCCATGTGTGGTATTGTGTGCTTCCCACTCTCTGGGGATTTCCTTCAGCATCTGTAGAGAGTGTAGAAATGCCATTTCTTGCCGCTGGTGTGCGTCAAGTAATAGGACAGTAACTTGAGGGATGTTTGTAACGTAACAGAGGCCAAACTGGGATCACTTACATCTCGATTCCTTATTGACAGGGCTGCCACAAATCCCATTGTCTGTATAATTCACCCAGAGAGTCCTAAGGAATTAGATAGTTTCTGATTAATTAATAGGGCTGTCTGGGGGTGCATGAGGAGAGCACCTCCCAGGATGTCTTCAGATGGCTGTTTTACATCCTTGGAGCACTGTCTCAGTAATCTAAACCTCATCATTTTCCGTAAGCAGGTCAACGCTTAGAACCAGTAACTCCAGACAAAAGAAAACTCAGACTTCTAATGGGAGGAGCGCAGCCAGTTGGCATTCACAGAAATTCACCTGAAACCTTGTTACATTAGTGGTTTCCCCTTTTGTCCTGATGACAGGTAACACCTACCTGTGTCTGGCTGTTCTGGATGGTGTACTGTGTGTGATATTTCTGCATGGCCGCAACAGCCCCCAGAGCTCTCCAACGAGCACACCACGACTGCTGAAGAGCCTGAGCTTTGAGCTCCAGCCAGATGACATCATTGAGAAGCCCATGTCCCCAATGCAGTATGCTCGCTCTGGGTTGGGCACGGCTGAGCTCGGTGGCAAGCTCATTGCTGCAGGTAAAGGAAATTGTAGCAGTTTTGAAATAGTCACTTGGGTGGAGTGGAGAGGATAGTGGCTTCTTAACCCTCTGCATAAGATTAGAGTTGGTGAGACCAGCCCTGTGGAGGAGGACTTGGAGGTGTTGGTGTGTGAAAAGCAGGACAGGCACCAGTACCGTGAGCTCACAACCCAAACCCAGCCATGTCCTGGACTGATCCCCAGCAACATAGGCAGCAGGGGCAGAGAGGGGACTCTGCAACTCTGCTGTGCTCTACTGAGACCAGCTGCAGTGCTGGGGCCAGCTCTTGAGTCCTCAGCACAGTGGAGACAAGGACCTGTTGGAGCATGGCCAGAGGAGGCCACAGCAATGATGGGAGGACTGGAAGCCCTCTCCTGTAAGGCCAGGCTGAGAGACTTCTTCAGCTAGCAGAAGAGAAGGCTCCAGAGAGACATTCTTGTGGCCAATCAGAAAGCTGGGGACAGACTTTTGATGAGGGCCTGATGTAACAGGACAAGCGGTGATGGTTTTAAACCAAGGGAAGATTTATGCTAGTTACAAAGAAGGAATTGTTTATGCTGAGGATGGTGAGACACTGTCCCAGGTTGTCCAGAGAGGGGAAGATGCTCCATCTCTGGAACCATTCCAGGTTAGGTTGTTTGGGGCTCTGAGCAACCTGATCTAGTTGCAGACGTCTCTGCTGACTGCAGAGGGTTGAACAAGATGGCCTTTAAAAGGTGTCTTCCAAACCAGTCCCTGATCCAGCAACATCAAAATAATTGGTCTCTGGAAATGTGATGTCATCTGAGCTTTTGCTTGTAGGTGGCTACAACAGGGAGGAGTGTTTGCGCACAGTGGAGTGCTACGACCCACAGAAGGACACCTGGACCTTCCTGGCGCCAATGAGAACACCAAGAGCTCGGTTCCAGATGGCAGTTTTGATGGTGTGTAGTGGGTGGGGAGCAGAGGAAACGTGGCATCATGTAGAGTTAGGTGGGACAGGTGGAGCAGACTTCACAGAGGTCTAAGTGCAGTTAACTAAGCAATGATTTGAGTTGTGTGCTTAGATGCGAGGCAGGTATTTCTTGGTTCTCTGCAGGGGCAGCTGTATGTGGTGGGTGGGTCAAATGGCCACTCAGATGACCTGAGCTGTGGAGAGATGTACGAGCCAGAGATAGACGACTGGACTCCTGTTCCAGAGCTGAGGACCAACCGCTGCAATGCAGGTACCACAGCTGCAGCTGAGCAGCAATCTGGGGCTTCCTAAACTTACTCAGCTGCTCACTTGCTGTTCTTCTCTGCGCCAACAGGAGTCTGTGCCCTGAACGGGAAGCTGTATATTGTTGGTGGCTCAGATCCTTATGGCCAGAAGGGACTGAAGAACTGTGACGTGTTTGATCCTGTAACAAAGTCCTGGACGAGCTGTGCCCCTCTCAATATCCGTAAGTGTGCTCTGCAGGTCAGGAGCTAGGGAAACTGTGGCTGCATGATGTGACATGAAACCTGCAAATCAAAAGCCACTTTAGATGTAGCCAAGAGACCCAGTGGTGACTGGGGATGTGTCAAGAAAAGCATGTCCAGCAGGTCTAGGGAAGTTCTCCTCCCCTTCTACTCTTCACTGATGAGACCACATCTGGAATAGTGTCCAGTTTGGGGCTTCTCAGTTTCAGACAGATGGGCATCTACAGGATAGAGTCCCATGAAGAACTATGAGGATAATGAAGGGACCTGAACTTCTCTGCTATGAAGAAAGATTGAGAGAGCTGGGGCTTTTTAGTTGGGAGAAGAGAAGGCTGAGAGGGGATCTTATCAATGTCTCTAAATATCTGAGGGGTGGGTGTAAAGATGAGCCAGCCTCTTTTTGAAGGTGCCCAATAATAGGACAGGAAACAATGGGTACAACCTGGAACAAGAAGTTCCACCTCAGCGTTAGGAGAAAAATCCTTTGGCATGAGGGTGCTGTCCCTGTGGAGCAGGCTGCTTGGAGAAGTTGTGGAGTCTCCTTTGGAGACTTTAAAAACCTGCCTGGATGTGTTCCTGTGTGACCTACTCTAGGTGATCCTACTTTGACAGAGGGAGGTGGACTCAATGATCTCTGGAGGTCCCTTCCAACCCCCACCATTCCATGATTCTATGACAGAATTGCAGATTGCACTCTTGCATGGGTACTGTCTGGGCTGTAACCCCTGGTGTGTGATGGCAGGGCGGCACCAGTCTGCAGTGTGTGAGCTGGGAGGGTACCTGTACATCATTGGAGGGGCCGAGTCTTGGAACTGTCTGAGCAGCGTAGAGCGCTACAACCCAGAGAACAACACCTGGACACTGATGGCACCTATGAACGTGGCTCGGCGAGGAGCTGGGGTGGCAGTTCGTGACGGTAGGCTGCCCATCTTGAGGGCTTTTTGGTTAAGCTACCATGCAAGTAGAATGCAAAGCTCTGTTCCTGCTAGGGCAGTAAACACTTCAGTAAGAAGGTGGCTGTGCTTCCAATCCTAATTAAAATGGAACCAGTCAAAGAAAACTCTTTGAAGCATTTACCACCACCTCTTTTGAAAAGATCACCCTTCAGCTTCTAGAACTTTGTCTGTTGGAATGTGAACTTTGCTCTTTGAAGTCATTTTCAGTCAGCTCTGCTGATCAAGGGACCTAAAGCAGGTCTGCTGTGTCAGACCTTGAATAAGGCAACGGTTTCTGACAGAAAACTTTAAGCTCCTTCATGTGTTGACTTGGTTTGCATCCCTATTACAGCTGGTGATCAGCACCCTTTGCTCCCCTATGGTTATGGACAGGCTGCAAGAGCTGGAGTTGTTCAGCCTGGAGTAGAGAAAGCTCCAAGGAGACCTTATAGTGGCCTTCCAGTATCTGAAGAAAGCCTACAAGAAGACTGGGGAGAGACTTTTTACAAGGGCTTGTAGTGACAGTACAGGGCAATAGCTTTGAGCTGGAAGAGAGAGGGTTTAGACTGGAGCTTAGGAAGAAATTCTTCAGGGTGAGGGTGGTGAGATGCTAGAACAGGTTGCTCAGGGAGGTCATGGATGCCCCCTCCTTGGAGAAGTGTTCAGGGCCAGGTTCGATGAGGCCTTGAGCAACCTGATCTAGTAGAAGTTGTCCCTGCCCGTGGCATGGTGCTTGGGAACTAGTTGATGTTAAAGGTCCATTCCCACCCAAACCATTCTGTGATTCTCATTTCCTTTTGACAGGAAAACTCTTTGTGGGTGGTGGCTTTGATGGCTCTCATGCAGTG
Source organism: Eubucco bourcierii (assembly GCA_013396675.1). Taxonomy (NCBI): domain Eukaryota; kingdom Metazoa; phylum Chordata; class Aves; order Piciformes; family Ramphastidae; genus Eubucco; species Eubucco bourcierii. Next base: position 393,176 of record VWZE01003727.1, read on the forward strand.
AGCTGTGTGGAGATGTACGACCCTGCTCGCAACGAGTGGAAGATGATGGGAAGCATGACCACCCCCAGGAGCAACGCTGGTATTACCACAGTGGCAAACACTATTTATGCTGTTGGGGGGTTTGATGGCAATGAATTCCTGAACACAGTTGAAGTCTACAACCCAGAAACTAATGAGTGGAGCCCCTACACGAAAATTCTCAAGTTCTAAGTGAATTAAATTGCCCTTTTCAAACTAACAGGCTTAGTGATGTAATTGTGTTTTCAGTAGAGGTACAGATGTGAATAGGGGTGGGGAAAGGGCAGAGAGGTTGCCAACAGCAACACAGGGCTTTTGCATATTGCATATTAATGTGCTGTACATATTTGTTTTGGAGAGAATACAGAGATGAAGGGGGGCTGTGTATTTAGGACTTTGTGTCGGGGGGCGGGTGTGTTTTGTTTTGTTTTTGTAAAAGATTGTTTTGAAGAGAATGCAGGAGAAACTCGACTAGGTGTATCATTTCAGGAGCTTCCCCCAGGGGCTTGTTTGGTCAGTTTGCACATGGACTTCTGAAGGCTGTGCTGTTGGGGCAGGAAGCATCAGGGTGATGTGGGCTAGGTTTTTCATCAGGCCTTGTTTTCCTTGGGTAACTGGAACAATCTGTAACAAGAAGCCTTATTTAAATAGAGAAAATGGCTATTTTTTTTATTAAAAAAGCTGACATGCCTGCCAATACCTTATCTTTTATGATTGCCTTTTTATAACAGTTTTTATGTACTCATCAGGATATTTTACCTGTCAAAGTGAAAGTGGTAGGTAGCTGGTTATGGAAGCAAAGAGACAACTTTGGAGTTCATAGAGACCAAGTGGACAACTGCTTGATCACTGTAGGTGAGCTGCTGGGCTTTGGCATCTGCTATTGTATGGTCCCTTAGCAAGTGACAGATGCGCTAGCACTGAATGGAGTTCTTAATGCAACCTAGCTGTAACTTTCCAGGCTGGGAGAAGGAATTTTGGCTCCAAATCTCTTGAGGAAGAGGCAGAGGGTGCTTTCTATACAGCAGTTTTGTTACTCGGGGTGAACTAACCTTTGTAAAACACAAATTTCAGTGTGGGGCTTTTCTCGTGGTTTTTAAACTCTTTGCCAGCTGGCAGTGGAAATGTATTCATCTGACTAGTCATGTCCTCACCTTATTTTTCTAATATAAGAAGCTGGAAGTGTGATAGAACACAGATAACTTGATCTCGTCCGTGCTTATAGGTTGTGTGTTTTAGTTCACTTGCTCTACGCCTGCAGATAAGATGCTGGTTAGGATGCTGTGGTGTCTAATATGTAGTGCTGCACATCTAACTCCTCATGCCAAACCCAGCACTGACTGCTTGCTGCTGATGCAAACACATTAAAGGTACCTTATGGGAAATCCTTGCACCACAGGATTACTGTGATGTCTCCTTGTGTCCTTTTCTTCTTCAAAAGACCTTTTGCAAACAGAATTTGGGGATGTCAAAGCAGACATTTCAAATGGATGTAGAATCACAGAATGACTTTGGTTGGAAAAGACCTTTAACGTCATTGAGTTCAAGCCTTCTCTTAACTCTGTTAAGGCTGGTGCTAAGCTCTGTCCCTCAGCACCACATCTTTACCTCTTTGAAACACCTCCACCAATGGCAATTCACCCACCTCACTGGGGAGCCTGTTCAGTGCTTGAGAACCCTTTCAGTGAAGGAGTTTCTTTTCCTGTCCAACCTAACCACTTCCCTTCCCACTCTTGTTATTAGGGGGCTGCAGAGATCAAGACCAAGGCAAAGTAGGGTGTTTAATTGTATCCTCACCTTGAGTAGAAACAAGGAGATAAGGGCCATGTCCACCTGCCATTGGAATGTTACCCTCCAGAAATTGGTGTAAAAGTCTGGGGGCAGGCAGACAGCAGCTGCCTTCCTGCAGCACTGCTGCTGAGGTCTGGGAAAGAGTTGCCTGCTTCAGGCTCCTCTCTAGATGAGTTTATGGAGAGCTCTGTGCAAACTGAAGTGGGGCCAGATGAGCAGGGGGGCAAGTGAATTTGAATAATAGCAAGTAACAGTGTGGTGCTGCTGTAAGCAACTCAGCACCTGGCAAGTAGTTTTTGGAAATTAAGCCACCAGCAGTGGCACTAATTTCAGTCTCCATCACAGTCTTAGTTTACTGTGGCTGTCTGATCCCAACACCTAGCACCAGCCTGCTGCTGCAGGCTGTCATGCCACACCAAGCAGTCTTGAAGTGGGCCACAAATAGGCTACTCCATCTCCACCCTGGAGCAGGAAAACCCTGGACCAAAGGGAGTCACTGATCATTCCAGACTGTAAAATGAGGGAACATTTGAAGGAGGAGTCAGTATGAACAAGACTAAATCATCTTGCTCTGTGCCAGCTGTGTAGCAGAAGTAGATGAGAGTGATGACAGACAGACACTGTGTCCATAAGTTGATCAACTTCTTCCTTTATGGTACAAACTGACAACATCTAACACTGGTCCCACAAATGGGATAAGAACTTGAATGGAAACAGCCCTTAAAATGAATTCTGTACCCACAGTAACTCCACCTGAATAATTTCCAATGTCTGGGGGCAATAACTGCATTAAACTGGAACCCACAGTCATTGGGCAAAGTGAAAGTAGAGCTGCTGGCAGGAACTGCCGTGTAGAGTGAAGGGCTATTTACTGAAACAATAAATTAGATTTGTACAAGAAAGATTTTACAAATGCAGCCCAAAGTTGATAACAGAATAAACTCCCTCTGGCATTCTGCCAGTCCTCTTGGCTCTGTACAAATAAATACATGGAAGAGGTAGCTTGAAAGGCCACAGCAGCATCAAAAATGGCTCTTAGAAAGTTTCATGGACTTGAAAGCAGTTTTGGAAAGCAACAAACAGCACATTCAGAGAAGTCAGCTGGAGATCAGAGATGAGGTGAGTTGTGGAGGAAGCAGTAACCCACAGAGGGGAAAAAACCCTCCTTCTGTTACAGGAGGAGGTAGGAAGGATGAGACACTCAAAGGGAGTAGCTTCTGCTGTATGAAGTAGATATTCTAACAAAGGAAAACCATCCCTTTGCTCTGGACAGCAGTACACCTCCATGAGGGCTTCTGGTTTGGTTTTAGGACAAGAAATTAATTTCTGGCCCATTTCTGTGTCTTCCCTTTAGTCCTTCAGAGTTCAGAGGCTGTATATGCTGCATCTGTCCAGTTCTCCAGGCCTGCAGCAGCTGAGGCTCCCAGGGTCATACTCTGCTGCTTCGGCTTCCCCTGCAGCCTGATGGCTGTCACAGCAGGTGCTGTTTGTTCTCTCCGCACTTCACAAGGCTCAGCAAAACCAAAGCTGTGCATGGATTTTCCCGTACAACCCCTCACAGACCTGGCTGCTAACAGAGCAGTGCCAGACTCTGCACCAAACCACCTCTGGCAGCCCCAAGATCCTCACTTGAGACAGAAAATCCTCTCTGCTTGTTGTTCTTAGCAGAAATTCTGACATTTACTATACAGATGTAGCTACATTTCCCTTCATCTCCAACAGAAAACAGCACCATTGATCAAGGCAAGTTTCTGGTTCCTCCAGTAGATCACTCACACACTGCAGAGGACTTAGACTCAGATTGGAAGAGGGAAGTGCAGGGGAACGACACCACAGCTCCAAACATTGTCCCAGGATCACAGCCAGCCCCTGTTCTTGGCCTCGGCATGAACCGATGTGTGACACTGCTTAATGGTGTGCTCCAGCTGGGTCAGCTGCCCACAGCCAACCTGCAGTCGCTCCCTGGGCAGAGAGGACACAAAGGTTATCAGGACAGTCCACCCACTGAAAAGACAGGAAGGCTTCTGGATGTTTCTTTCCAATGCAAAGGGGCTCTCCTACTACACTTAGTTTAACTGCCACCAAAGCAGAGAATTCTCCATGCCTTGAGAAATCCAGAGGTGCTGTTATCTTTGTAGCAAAAAATCAAGTTTATGGCAGAGCTGGCTAACAGTTACGTGTTCCCAGCTGGATAGAACCACAGACTGGTTTAGGTTGGAAGGGACTTTCAAGGTTAGCTAGTCTAATCCCCTGAGTAGGGACATCTGCAGCTAGATCAGGTTGCTCAGAGCCCCAGACAACCTGACCTGAAATAGTTCCAGGGATGAGGCATCTACTACCTCTCTGAGCAACCTGGGACAGTGTCTCACTACACTGTAAAGAACTTCCTATCAGTCCAAGCCCTTCTAAGAAGTCCTTTCCCAGCCCTCCTGTAGGTCCCCTTCAGATACTGAAATGTAGCTATGAGCTCTCTCCCAAGCCTTCTCTTCTCCAGGCTGAACAGACCCAATTCTTTCTGCCTGTCTTCATAAGAGAGGTGCTCCAGCCTTCTGATCATCTTCATGGCCTCCTCAACACAAAAACCTCACCAAAACACAATCTGTTATAATCAGCTTCATTTCAGTGCAGTCCTGTTGTCCTGCTCTACCTTACAGTGAATGCTGACCCACACAGGCTCTGACTGCCACTAGTAGGACAGGGAGGGACCAACATCTCACCACAAAACAGATGTAGATGCTCTAATGTAATTTCTGCCCTCTCCTACTCTGTTGTCATTTTTAAAAGGAAAAGAAAAAAAAAAAAAGACATCCCCACTCATCCCTCTGCAGCGGTGATGTTTTAGCCACCACTATGATCCTTTCTCAGGGTACTTTGGTTAATACACAGCAAAAGGCTATCCCAAATCCCACATAAGCAAGTGCCTTACCGATAGGTCTCCTGTGAAACACACTCATAAAGCTCCTCAGCAGTGAATTTGACACTGTGATTGATCTAAAACAAAGAGAGAATTAACATAGTCAGTTACCCAGTATCTTAGATCAATGAAAACTACACAGATATGGCCACTGTGTGACCCAACAGGCCGTTGAGGTGAGGCACTACATAAAAAGCCATGGTTCTGGATGACCAGTTCCAGTATTATCAGTTAACGACCAAGGAATGATGAGGATCACTCCAGCTCCCTTTTCTAACAATTTCTGCACAAAAAAAAGACCATCTATAATTCTTCCTCACTTACCCTAGGCTCTACAGCAAATTAAGTAAGTTCTGACTAACATTAATTCCAAGAAGATATAAAAGAGGCCCCCAAATATTTTCCTGTGTGGGACTGAAATTCTGAGAGATGTGATACAGCGAATGGAAAAATAGCTCTATTCTACAGCAAACATTCATTGCCAGTTCTCTTACAATCTCTTGTTAGTTAAAATACAAATATTTTAACTCGGTGCATTCACAAGGAAATGGTCATTTCCATCTTTCTTTTCTCTGAACTGCAGCCAACATTATCCATGGAAGCACCTGGGCTGGAAGGCACCCCAGAAATCACATACTCCAACCTCCCTGCCATGGGCAGGGACACCTCTCAACTCAACCTGGCTGCTCAAGGCCTCATCCAACCTGGCCTTGAACATGTCTGGGGCGGGGGCATCCACTGGATCTTCCTAAGATCCTGTCTAAACCTTTTCTCCCTCACCTTAAAACCATTCCCTCTTCTTGTCTCTAGACCCCTTATGAAAAGTTCCTCTCCAGCCTTCCTGTAGGTTCCACTCTGGTACTGGCAAGCAGCTCTAAGGTCCCCTCAGAGTCTTCTCCAGGCTGAACAACCCCAGCTCCCTCAGCCTATCCTCATAGCAGAGGTGTTCCAGCCCTTGGATCACCTTTGTCATTAGTAATGTTTTGGTGACTTCAGCCTCATGGCTTTTTGCTCTTGACAGCGAGTCATTCACAACAAAGGAGTGCTCAGAAAATCATGTCAGGAACTCAAAACACTGGCAGAGATTCAACCAGCTTCTGGTAGGTGCCAACCAAAAAGACGTTTTTATATGTCCAACAGCTAATAAATCACAGAAGGGGTCGGGTTGGAAGGGAGCTTAGAGATCATCTAGTTCCAAACCCCAAGAAAAGCAGATCTGGAGAACTGTAGCTTAGTGGAAACACAAGGATTACACAATTAACTACAGAACTACTTTAAATCCCTGCAACTGAAGGGCCTGGCAGAACATGAAAAGGAACTTCATACCTCGTTGCTTATGAGGAAATTATAGAGGGTCCAAATATCTTGGAAGTTACTGGTTGGGGTCAGGATTCTGGAAAAGAAAAGTTCAGGCACTTATTAAGGAAGTATCAGAAGATTCTATAGAAGGGTTAATAAAAGAGTCAGAAATGCTTCATGGAAACAAGCAACCACAAATCTAATGCCTTTCTTTAAACAACAAGGAAATTCAGATCTTTGCAGAATTTTCCCTTCCACTCCTCTAAAAGAATTAAAAGAGCTGATTATTTCTACAAGGTCTGTCCTCATTAAACATGCAGTGGATGTTTTGATGAGCAATTTCTCCACAGAGAGGGGAAGAAACCCAGCAATAATTAAAAGCCTTTTGTTTCAGTGCAGCAAAGCCTGCTGTATTAATGTGCAGCAACACAAGAGACACGCAACACAAAACTTTCCCACACCAGCCACAGCCTTAACTCATTCACTCCAGAAGTGCTGCATTTTGGCTGCTTCCAGTCATGACCAATTCCCAACCGGTGCTGAGAAGTGAAAGTGGAATTTGATAGCTGCAGGTGCAGAAGTCACAGTGCAGCTGCAGGTGCAGTGTCACAGGTTCACATAGGTATTTAGCCACCACAGTGACATTACAGTCTTCTCCCAAATCCAGTCCTTGGTGACCATGCTACCATCGGAACGCAAAAGAAAGCACCAACTTTGGTCTCTCTGGAAGGTGTGGTAAAGCTCTGAAGGAGATGTGAGCTTCTCCACGTGACTCCAACAAGGAAGTGATTCGCTCAAAAATAACAGAATCACAGAATTAGTTTGGTTGGAAGGGACCTTAAAGACCATCTAGTGACAATCCTCTGTCATGAGCAGGGACACCTACTAGATCAGGTTGCTCAAGGCCTCATCCAACCTAGCTTGGAATACTTCCAGACTTGGAGCCTCCACAACATCTCTGGCCAACCTGTTCCAGTACTTCACCATCCTCAAAGAGAATAATTTCTTCCTCATGTCTAATTTAAACTAAGCTGCTTCCAGTTTGAAGTTATTCCCCCTGGTCCTGTCACTCCATGCCTTTAGAACAAGTCTCTCTCCAGCTCTCCTGTAACCCCTTTAAGCACTGAAGGGCCCCAGAAGGTCTCCCTGGAGCCTTCACTTCTGGCTGAACAAGCTAAGAAACCCCAATTCCCTCAGCCTGGCCTCATAGCAGAGGGCTTCCAGCCCTTGCATCATTGCTATGGCCTCCTCTGGCCCTGCTCCAACAGAGCCCTGGTCCCTGGCTCTGCTGCGCTGAGGACTCCAGAGCTGGCTCCACGGAGGGTCACAGCAGAGTGCAGCAGAGAGGTAGAATCCCCTCCTTCCACCTGCTGCCCATGTTGCTGGGGATGAGTGCAGAATGCAGCTGGCTCTGGCCTGTGTGCTCACAGTGCCAGCTCATGTCCACCTTTTCACCCACCAGCACCCCCAAGTCCTTCTCTGCAGGGCTGCTCTCCATCCATTCTCCACCCAGCCTATATTTGTGCTTGGGATTGCCCCAACCCAACCTGGCACCTGGCTTTGTTGAACTTCATGAGGCTATCACTGGCCCAACTCACAACCCCATTCAGGTCCCTCTGGATGCCATCTCTTCCCCCCGGCATGTCAGCCACACCACGTAGCTTGCTGTCACTGGCAAACTTGCTAAGGGAGGCTGCCTCAATTCCAGTTAATTATGCTAATCTATTTAATGAGATATAATGCAGTTGTACCTTGGGTAGCTTTACTTGTGCTCACCAGGAAAAAGCAGAACCCTCTTCAACAGAGGAAAGTCCATTCAAACCTATCTGTTATACTTTTTATACATTAAGAATTGCTAATGAAGTTCTGCCTTGAGTTCAGTTTTAGCTGTGTAAATAATGATAAAGAAAATGACTGAATTGGGAAAGAAAAGTATACTGAAGGGAGAAAAAAAAAGTATCTCTTTGGGAAGCTCTCTTTTTTTTCCCATGGGAAAGAGCCCAAATTCTCTCCTCCCTTCCCTTGCAAGCTGTAAGCCTTTACAAATGAATTAATTAGGAACTGGGGGGGAAAAAATGAGAAAGAGAACTACCAGAATGAGTGGAGAAACCCCAGTTTAAAAAGACATTTTGAACAGGCTGGCAAACCATGACACACTCCAGGGTTTATCCCACCCACCAACTCTGCTGTTTATTCTCAGCATGACTGTACTAGGAGCTATCACTGCCACAAAAATTAGTCACACCTCCTTCCTCCCTTCCTAAGATGATGCACCCAGAATTTTTACTCTTGAACTACAAACACTTAACTTGCCAGACCAAAGCCAGCAGGAGATCCAACTGGCTACATGTCCTACCAAGCCTTCCAGAGCTGCCCCAGAAAGTTATCAGCTTTGATAGTCCCAAAGCCCAGCAGAAGCCATCTGGCAAACACCCCTGGCAAGGCTGGGAATCTTGGCAGCCAGGGAGATTCCCACCGCATGGCTGTGTGCAGCCAGCGGCCAGCACCCCCACCTGCAGGGCACAACCAGCAGCCTCAGCTGGCATACAGCTCAACGGCACACATCGCTGAGGACACCTCGGCCTGGGGAAGCAGGACTGCTTCTGCTCATGAGCTTTGTGCCACTGCGGTTTCCTGCACAAAGGAGGAAAGTTGTGAGTTTGTGTCCAGAGAACTGAGTGCAGAACTGTACAAAGCATAACTGCTCTGTTCATTGTAAAAATACAGAACTGTTGGAGCAAGTCAAAAGAGAAGGATCACAAAGATTACCCAAGGGCTGGAGCACCTCTGAGGACAGGCTGAAGGAGCTGAGGTTGTTCAGCCTGGAGAAGAGAAGACTCTGGAGGGCCCTTAGAGCTGCCTTCCAATACCTGAAGGCATCATACAGAAAGGCTGGAGAGGGACTTTTCGTAAAGGTGACTAGCAACAAGGGGGAATGGTTTTAAGCTGAGGGAGAGTGGGTTTAGACTGGATCCTAGGAAGAAGTTCTTCAGTATGAGGGTGGTCAGATTCTGGAACAGTTTGCTCAGAGATGTCATGGATGCCTCCTCCCTGGAAGTGTTCAAGGACAGGTTGGACAAGGTCTTGAGCAACCAAGTCTAATTAAGAGACATCCATAGCGGGGAGGTTGGAGTAGATTATTCTAGGGTCCCTTCCAACCTAAGCCATTCTTACATCCTACTAACAATTTCACCTGAAGCCCACTTACATGTTGTTATACAATGTGTAGAGGAAAAACACGCTGATCTTTGTTATTTTTTCTGCTGTGCCAAGGACACGTGTGCAAGGATGCTGGATCAGAGAATCATTTAGGCTGGAAGAGACCTTTGACATTATCAAGTCCAATTGTTAACCCATCACTGCCAGGTCACCATTAAACCATGTCCATCAGCACCACATCTACACAGCTTCTAAGTCCTCCAGGGATAGGCACTCTACCACTGCCCTGGGCAGCCTGGTCCAGGGCTTGACAACCTTTTCCATGAATAAATTTTTCCTATTGTACAACCTAAACCTCCTCTGGTGCAGCTTTAGGACATTTCCTCTTGTCCTGTCACTTGTTTTCTGGGAGAAGAGACCAACCCCCCACTTGGCTCCAACCTCCTTTTAGGAAGTTAGGGAGAGCCAGAAGATCTCCCCTCAGCCTTCTTTTCTCCAAGCTAAATAAATATGACAGACTTCTCCCATGGTTCTGCTGCCAGCAGCAAACCTAGACAGGTAAACTTTCTAGAGGAAGGATGGAGGTTGGTGAGAGCAAGACTTGTATTAATTATGGGCTTCTGGACCTGTAGAAGGTACAGAAAGGGAAGAGACTGAGAGCAAAGTGAAGGTGCTGTCTTCCCCCTTGGCTGTATGGCATCTCCATACAGTGTCACAGACACCCTGACTGGACTTTTTTCACTGAAGGGAGCACTTCCCAACTATTACTAGAGAACCTGAACCTGATTATGGCAATAACTGCTCCTGGGTTTAGAACACAAAATGAGAAGTTTGATATTTGGCTCAGAGCTTCACAGTATCTTTGAATAAAATGCATTTGCTTTTCTCAAGGAAGATCTGCTGTTACACTCAGAGTACTGAAAGGAGGCTGCTGAGAGAAGAGCTTGCACTGTAACTCCCACACACACATTCTTACCAGGTCAGCATTCATAAAACATGTTTATTTCTGGTGCAACTACATGAGAAGTGGGATAGGAGTTCCAGCCTTGGCACAGACTTTTCTGAAGAAAATGGTGACACATTCCTGCCTGTGGGACAGTGATATCACAGCAGGTCTGCTCTACTGGTTTGAACCATTTCATGTTCTTTTCACCTCCTGCAGCCACTATTCTGTGTTACAGAAAATACATATTTTAGGAGATGATGTGCAATGGGAAATCTGTCCCTGTCTGTGTGCACATCAGCTCTGCAGCTATTACTCCATTAAATCAAGCTGGTTTCATTTTCATTAAAGCGTCTCAGTGAAAAAGAGCCTGCCCTGGCTACAGAACCCTCCCTGGAGCACACCCTCTAACTAACACATGAAGCAAATGCAAAACTTTTCTAATGAGTAATCTGAGTGTTGTGACCACTGCTGCTGCTTCTCTCTCAAAGGGACATCAAAAACACCACTTCAAAAGCAGAGGCTGGGAATACACTTGATCACTTTGCCTTTCCTATGAAAACCAAACTTCAAATAACCCCATGTTATGTGCTGCAACTTCTAAGTGACCCAGACCCAGACATGATGGTCTGAGCAGGTGTTGGCAAGGAAAGCCAGACTGACGCTAAAACACAAGTTACTGATCAAGCTAAAAACTCTGATGTGATTCTATGGAGCTAGTGTGTGAGGTAGAGTGCCAGGTTGGAAGGGACCCCAAGGACCGTCTGGTCCAACCTTTACTAGGTGATAGTATAGTTGAAATGAGTCAGCCCTGCACCCTGTCAAGCTGAGTCTTAAACCTGACCGGTGTAAGGCAATCCACTGCGTCTCTTGGGAGATGATGCCAATGTCTGTTCTCATGGGGAAACATTTTCTTCTGGAGTCCAACTGGAATATCCCCAGTAACTTGTACCCATCACTACCGTTTCAAAAGGGACTCATCATAAAAAGAGAGTCTCCATCCATCTGGTATCCACCCTTTCTGTACTGGTCCATGGTGATAAGGCCTTTCCTAAGTCTTCTCTTCCCAAGGCTAAACAGTTCTCTCTGCCTCTCCCCATATGGTAGCTCTTCTGATCCTTCGATCATTCTCAGCATAGAAAGAACCAAAAGTAGGATAGGTGCCAGCTACGAAATGGAGGATAGGTATTGTTCTTGGGGCAGAAAGGAGAGAGTCAGACTTAATGAGAGTTTATGGGTCAGACTTAATGAGAGTTTATGGGTAAAAGTTAAAGGGAAGAAAC
>VWZE01003729.1:0-75943 GCA_013396675.1 Eubucco bourcierii
TAAAGAAGTTTTTCCTCATGTTGAGGTGAAAACCTTTTATGTTCAAGGTTGCATCCATTGTTTCTTGTCTTATTACTGTGCACTACCAAAAAGGGATTGGCCCCAGCCACTTGACACCCACCCCTCAGATATTTATAGGCACTGATCAGATCCCTTTTAGCCTTTTCTTCTCCAGACTAAACAGCCCCAGAGCTCTCAGTCTCTCTCCACAGGGGAGATGTTCAAGTCCCCTAATCATCCTTGTGGCTCTCCATTTAACCCTCTCCAGCAGGCCCCTGTCTCTCTTGAATTGGAGAGCCCAAAACTCGATAGAGTATTCCAGGTGTGGCCTCACCAGGGCAGAGTGAGAGAGAGAATTTCCCTAGGCCTGGAAGCTCTCCCCTTCTTTTACCATAGAAGAAGTGGGCATGGTAGGGGAGATGAAAGGCAACTTCAATAAATTGGAATTTTATTTGCCTTTTAAGAGAAGATTTTATAATGAGCTGCTCATGCCTTGGATGAGTGGATGCTTTACTGGGTAGAAGCCATGTCCAAAGAGTGGTGAATAAAGTTAAGTTCAGTTAGCAGCTGGTCAGAAAGACTGTAAGAAAGCTCTGCAGAGGGACTTGGACAGGCTGGATTAGGAGGTAGAGGCCAATGGGATGAGGTTCAACAAGACCAAGTATCAAGTCCTGTACTTGGGGCACAATATGAATGCTCTAGGCCTGGGGAAAAGTGACTGGAAAATACCTGGTGGCGAAAGACCTGGAGGAGTTGATTGACTGCCAGCTGAGAGTTTTGCCCAGGTGACCAAGAAAGACAACAGCATCTTGGCCTGGATTAGAAATGATGTGGTCAGCAGCAATCATTCCCTCCCACCAGTGAGGCCAAACCTTGAGTACTGGGTGCAGGTTTGGGGTCCTCACTCCAAGAACAACATTGAGGGGCTGGAGAAGGTCCAGAGAAGGGTGACAAAACTGGGGAAGGGTCTGGAGAACAGGGCTGGTGAGGAGCAGCTGAGGGAACTGGGAGTGTTCAGTCTGGAGAAAAGGAGGCTCAGGGGAGATCTCGTTGCTCTCTACAGCTCCCTGAAAGGAGGCTGGAGCCAGGTGGGGATGGTCTCTTCTCCCTAGTAATCAGTGACAGGAGAGAGGAAATGACCTCAAGTTGCACCAGTAGAAGCTTAGGTTGGATATTAGAAGAAACTTCTTGACTGAAAGGGCCCTCAAAATCTGGCAGAGGCTCCCCAGGGAGGTGTTTGAATCCCCATCCCTGGAGATGCTTCGAAGAGGCAGAGCTGTGGTGATGAGGAACAAGGTTTAGCCCCAGCCTTGGCAGAGTTAGAGACTGGTTGGACTGGATGACCTTTGAAGTCATTTCCAAGCAAAATGATTCTGTGCTTATTACAACAAACTCCCAAGGATCTGTGTGCTGATATTTCAGTTCCTTCAGACAATCAAAATGCAGATTTTTTTTTTAAATTATTATTCTTTACTATGATGGTGAAAAACCTCTGATCTGTGCAGTTGTCACAAACTGTAAGTACTCTACATGTGCCAGCTCCTGCACTGATTGTTGTCTTCTGGTTGGTTAGGGAATCTTCTCAGCCCTTCACTCCAGCATCTGTGGTTCATTTCCCATCACTTGGTGTTATGAACAGCAGCCTGGCAGGCAGTCAAACTGGGACAGCTTTGCTGATAATGGCAGCCAGGGAAGCAAATAATTTGTCACATGTCACTGCCCCCAAACTGAAAGAGCAGAGCAATCAATCCACAGAAGTGCTCTCAGCCTGATTCTGGCTGAGGAGCGGAAAGGGCAGCACTGCGCTCACTGTCCCTATGCTGACGGAGTGAGAGTGCCCTCTCCATCATATCTACTGCTCACCAGGAAGTGTGCAAGATACTGTGTGAAACAAGGTGAAAACAAAAAGATCATTGGGAAAAGACTTCTTCAATTTTTCCTTCTTTAGGTGTGTGCAGCCTGTCCCTTTATGCCCTCATGGCTGACTGACGACCGCCTGATGATGAGGTTCAACAAGGCAAAGTTCAAGATCTTGCAGCTGAGTTGAGCCAACCCTGGGCACAAATCCAGGCTGTGTGCAGAGTGGGTTGAGAGCAGCTCTGAAGAAAAGAGACTTGGGGGTATTGGTTGAGAAGCTCCCAAGGAGTCAGCAGTGCCCTCATACAGCCCAGAAGGCAGCCAAGGGCTGGGCTGCATCCAGAGGAGTGTGGGCAGCAAGGATAAGAGGGGATTCTGCCCCTTGACTCTGCTTTGATGAGACCTCACCTCCAATCCTGCCTCCAGTTCTGCTGTCCCCAGCACAAGAAGGACACAGAGCTGCTGGAGTGAGTCCAGAGGTGGTCACAAAGATGATACAAGGGCTACAGCACCACTGCTGTGAGGACAGGCTGAGGGAGCTGGAGTTGTTCAGCCTGGAGAAGAGAAAATTCCAGGGAGATCTTAGAGCTGCCTGCCAATAGCAGAAGGGTTCCTGCAGGAAGGTTTCAGAAGGACTTTTCCTGAGAGTGTCTAAAGACAGGCCGGGGGGAATGGTTTGAAGCTGAGGGAGAGCAGTGCTAGACTGGATGTGAGGAATGAGTTCTTCAGTACAAGGGCGGTGAGACTCTGGAATGGGTTGCCCAGGGAGTTCGTGAATGCCTCCTTCCTGGGGGGGTTCAAGGCCAAGTTGGATAAAGCCTTTGGCAACCAAGTCTAGTTGAAAGGCTCATGGCAGGGAGATTGGAGTTGAGGTCTCTTTAAACAAACTATTTTAAAGTTCTATGATGGTTAAAGAAGAATTTAGCAATTTGTCATCAATGAACTGTGATGAACTTACATTTCATGTCAAGGTATCTGTAAATAGGCTGGCAGAAGACAAATACATACTGTGACACCTTTAGCTGCGTTATCTGTTGCCGTCTGCTATGACTGTTATGTTGTAAGACTGTACCTTTGGAAACCAAAGCTCAAACCACAGGTGCAATTCATTTGATAAATTAATGTTTCAGACTTCTTTTTTTTTTTTTTTTTTTTTGCTGATGTCATCCATCAAAAAGTTTGTTGTATTTGTCTGCATCTGTTACTATAATCACAGATTGGTTTGTGGTGGGAGGGACCTTAAAGATCATCTAGTTCCAAAGCCCTGCCTTGGGCAGGGACACCTTCTACTAAACCAGGCTATACAGGGCCATATGCAACCTGGCTTTGAGCACTTCCAGCCTTTAAGGCTCCACAACATCTCTGGGCAATATGTTCCAGACCCTCACCAACCTCATGTGGAAGAATTTCTTCCTAATGTCTCATCTAAATTCGTCTTCTTATGGTCTGAAGCCACCACCCCTCTTTCTGCCACTCCAGACCTTTGCAACAAGTCTCTCCCCAGTTTTCCTGTACCTCACTTCATACCCTGAAAAGCTGCTCTAAGGTCTCCCCAGAGACTCCTCTTCTCCAGACTGAACAGTCCCAACTCTCAGTTTGTGTTCATAGAAGAGATGCTTCAGCTCTTTGATTGAGAGGACTCTATGAAGATGATCTACTCTAACATAGCTATGTTGCTGGGGCTCCAGAGCTGGGTACAGTTCTTCAGGTGGGGTTTCAGCAAAGCAAAGGAGCAGAATCACTTCCCTTGGCCTTCCCCCCACACTGCTGAGGATCAGTGCAAGGCTGGACTGGGTCTCTTTGAGCTTCTCCTTGCCCAGCACTCCTGAGTCCCTCTTTTGAGCACTGGTCTCTGTCCATTCTCCACCCAGCCTGGGTTTGTGTTTGAGACTGCCCCAAACCAGGTCCAGGACTTGCAGCAGACAAGATGTCTCACCTCTCTGAACTTCAAGCAAGCTGTGTGCTGACAGTACAACCTGGAATGTTTGCCCACCTCCCCAGATTGAAGTGGTCTATTAAAATACACCCAAAGCCTCTGCTGAGAGCCCTCATCCCTCTGAAGGGACAGTGAGGGACATAAGCTGTTGGCAACTCAATCAGCAGTGAACTGTCCCAACTTGTCCAGGTTTGTTGGCAAGTCCATAGTTCAACTTTAGGTGCAAACCTTAATATTGATCCAGGGTGGGAGATGAGATTGAGAGTAGCCCTGCAGAGAAGGGTGTGGTTGAGAAGACTGAAGGATCTCCATCCAGAGAGACCTGGACAGGCTGGAGAGGAGGCTGAGGAGAATCTCATGGGATTCAATAAGGCAAAGTGCAAGGTCCTGAACACAGGTCAGGGCAATCCTTTGTACCAGCCCAGGTTGGGGGATGAAGAGATTGAGAGCAACCCTGCAGAGAAGGCCTTGGGGGGTGCTGTTTGGTGAAAAGCTGGACCTGAACCAGTCATGGACATCTGCAGCCCAGAAGGCCAATGGCAGCCTGGGCTGCATCCAAAGCAGGGTGGGCAGAGATGGAGATAACTGGGTCTGCTCCAGCAGCTCAATGTCCTTCTAGGAGTGAGTGCCCCAAAACAAACCTCTCTACTCAAGATACAGAGTGCTGTGCTCACCAGTGCTGTGTACAGGGGAACAGTCACTTTTGGTCATACTCTTGCTGGAACAGACCAAGAAGCTGGTGGTCATCTTGGCCACCTAGGCACACAGTGGCTCATCCTCAACCAGCTGTCAGTCAGCATCCCCAGGTACTTCCCTGCTGAGCAGCTTTCCAGGCACGCTGCCCCAAGCACACATTCCACAGCGGTGTGCGTGTGACTGCAGTGACATCTGTGTTCAGAGAGACTGAACTAGGAAACACAGCAGCTGCTCAGCTAAAGACCATTGGCCTTGCTTCTGCAGAGCTATGGTTAAGTCCCACATCTGAGGAAAACTCCCTTCCTGTCCCTTTGCAATCAACTGACAGTCAGTTTGCTGCCCTTTCAGCTGCTGAGAGCCATTTCCAGGAGCACTCACAGCTCTGGTTCTGCTCAGAAGGAAAACTTCTCTTAACAAAGAGAAGTCAGCTCCTGAGTCTTCAGCACAGAAGAGAGAAGCTCTCCCCTGAGATCTGGGCCCTGTAACCCATGGGGTTGCTGTCTGCTGTCAGGTTTAATGCTGCCAGGTCTAGTTACTCTTTGGGAACCAGTTGCTGATGCCCCCAGGCAGCCCTGAAAATGGCTCAGGGTTAAGTCAAAGAGCTGGGCACCATCCCAGTAACAATATGCCCAGCTTTCCCAGGAGCATTTGCTTCCCATTGTTTCTCACTGTTTGGTCGTTGGGTGTTTTCCACTTGCTTCTTAATTATTCCCATCTCCTGTACCCAGTTGGCCCTTCAGGAGAGCCAAGTAATAGAGAAGGCTCATTAAGAAGTCTCAGAGCATAGAGGGTGAAAAGCTACAATGGCTTTGAGAGATACACTGGGCCAAGATATGCAGTGTGCAAAGCTCTTAATCTGCCTGCAATTAAGGTACTACCTGAGCAAATAAGTGCATCCAGGCTGGAGAATTTGAACCACAACTGCCTGAGAGGAGTCTCAAAGAAAGGTGCTGGATGCAGCTGCTGCAGGTGAACCTGTGCAGATGAATAGCCAGAAGAGGTTGCTTTGTCTCACATTAAGCTACCCTGGAGCCCGATGCTGGCATGGATTTAGATTCCATGGTGGAGCTGAACCCAGTGGGTTATTTTCCCCCCCTGCTTTCAGTGCAGCTCAGAAATTCCTCAGAAGCTCATCTACTCTCAGAGAAGTCTGTAACTCTAGCAGGTCAATAATGTACAGCCTTTCTCTCTAACCCATGTGGGAGATGCCTTCCTGTCCACACATCTGTCCAGTGGTAACATCAGGGGAGATCCCTGGGGTTCATGGCCAGGAAAGCAAAGGGTGAAGACTACTCCTATAAACTTTTTAAGAGATTTTGAAAAGCATGGATGGAGACACTTGGCCCAGCTTTCTAACTGCTGTTTGTCCTGCTGCATGATCTCCACAGAGAAGACCAGTGTGCCCCTGAAAATCTGATGAGGAGGTTTGACAGCAGGAGTGTTTGGCACTCCAAGTGTTTTTTGCCACAGGTCTTCCACAAATTATGGCCAGGACCTGGCAACAGAAGGAAGCACTCACAACATAGGAGGTCTCCAAGGGTCCATCAGATCTGGTTTCAGAAGGCAGGCAGGCAGGGAAATTCTGCTGACAGGGTCCTTCCCAGTGTCCCAAACCTGGAGCTTGCCACAGTGAGTGGATTAGTGCCAGCTGCTCTGATGAGCTCACGTTAAACACATCTCCCATCCAGAATGAGCTGCAGAACAGGATACCTCCAGGAGAGAGCAGAGCAGTCACAGCTAAAAGCAGCACGGAGCAGTCTGAATCAGATGGCATTTTGACCTGGGGATGATGTGGCAAGTGGTCAGCCCCAGCTGCAAAGCAGTCTTTGACAATAAGCAGGTAGCAGAGCTCCTGTTCACAGAGGGGTGGTCTGCAGGGTGTTGTTTCCACAGTAGGGGATCCTGGAGGACAGGAATAAAAGAGTGTATTGTGAAGAGAGAGTAAAACAATAACATTCTGGAAACACATGGCAAAGAGGAATTAAAATGCCCTGTAATGAAGGAAATGAAATTGATTGTTTGCAGCTAGTTATGATTTATTTTTAATCATAGAGAAGATGATGATCTCAAATGGAATGTACAATCCCAGCTGTATAGCAATGTCCAGAGCCCTTCACACCCTTTCCTATATTTATAATGAAGAAGGAAGTCTTCTGCTGACGTCCCTCAGGAGGAATGAGAAATTACTTAGGTTAAGTTAAAGAGCAGTTTCAAGTCCTCCTGGAAAATGAGTTCTGCTCAGAGGACACATTCAGCAGTGGGTCTGAGCAGAAGGAGATCAATTCTTTGCCCAGAGTACCCACATGTAAATGAAGCATGTTTACGTGTAATCATCATTCACCCACTCCAACCCAGGTTTAACAACACCAGTTGTTAAGATAAGCACTGTGAGGGAAGGGGACACTAACAGGGTGGGTTCATACAACAGGGAGCAGAGCCCAGTACCTCTGCCTGGTCACTTTGCTATTTGTATGGTTAAGAGAGTGGACAACAATGAAGTGAGCAGCATCAGTGAGTTTCTCTTTGTGTTGTTGCTGCTGAAAACGAAACACTCTGTGCTTGAAACAGAATGGCAGGGGTTGGAAGGGACCCCAAGAGATCATCGAGTCCAACCCCTCTGCCAGAACAGGACCATACAATCTAGCTCAGGTCACAGAGGAATGCATCCAAACAGACCTTGAAAGTCTCCAGAGAAGGAGACTCCACAGCCTCTCTGGGGAGCCTGTGCCAGTGCTCTGTGACCCTTACAGTAAAGAAGTTCCCCCTTGTATTGAGGTGGAACCTCCTCTGCTGCAGCTTATATCCACTGCTCCTTGTCCTATTGCAGGGAACAAATGAGTAGAGCCTGTCCCCCCCACTCCTGACCCCCAACCCTCAGATTTTTATAAACATTTATTAGATCCCCTCATAGTCTTCTCCTCTCCAGACTAAAAAGCCCCAAGTCCCTTAGCCTCTCCTCATCAGGCAGTGCTCCAGTCCCCTAATCATCCTCATAGTGCTCCCTTGGATTCTCTTGAGCAGATCCCTGTCCCTTTAAACTGGGGGAACCTGGGGCAGCTCTGAACTTCGGACCATTTGAACCAGACAGATGTTTGTTTGGTTGTTGTTGTTCCTTGGTAGGAGTCTAAGCAAGTCAAGGTCGCAACAATGCTGCAGGCACTGGGCACAGCCAAGTGGCTGGGAGTCACCGAGGCTGAGCAGTGTGCCTGGGTTTGACTCCCTCAGAGTGGCTTCTGAAGCCTTTGACATGACCAGATGTAATCTGGCTTGTCCTGGTGCTGCATGTTCACAGGTCACATCTTGTACGTAACACAAGGTGACAGCTCTGAGGAAGCAGGACCTATCAGTTAGCCCAAATCAGCAGATTGCACTCTTAAAGTTTACAGAGAAAGTTTCCTTTAGAAATACCTCATTTCTCCCCTCACTATTTTCATTTGTTAGTGAAAAAGAAAGAAAATCAAATCATTACATTCTGGGGTCACCAGTGTACTTGGCACATGCCTGTCCCAAGGAAAAGGATGAAGTAATTACGCATCCAGCCTCACAGCATGGAAAATAACAGATTACAGCCCAATGCTGACCAGCCCCATGCAGCCATAGGATCACAGGATGTAAGGGGTTGGAAGGGACCTCCAGAGATCAGTGAGTCCAACTCCCCCTGCCAAAAGCAGGATCACCCAGAAACACATCCAGGCTGGCTTTGAAAGTCTCCAGAGGAGGAGACTCCACAACCTCTCTGGGCAGCCTCCTCCAGGGCTCCAGCAGCCTTTATGCCTAGAAGATATGCAATAATCACAGAATTGTCAGTGTTGGAAGGGACCTCAAGGACCATCCGGTTCCAACCCCCTGCCATGGGCAGGGACACATTCCACTAGATCATGTTGCTCAGAGCCACATGTAGCCTGGTCTTATAAACATGCACCACCTCCCTGGGCAATCTATCCCAGTGTCTTACCACCCTCATGGTGAAGAACTTTCTGAAGCCTAATCTTAATTTCCCCTCCTCTAACCTACTCCAGGGCTCCAGCACCCTCACACCAAAGAAGTTTCTCCTCATGATGTTCCCTCCCTGGAGGTGTTCAAGGCCAGATTGGATGAGGCCTTGAGTAACCTGTATTAGTGGAAGGTGTCCCTGCCTATGGCAAGGGGTTGGAACTAGATGATCCTTGAGGTCCCTTCCAACCTTACCATTCTATGATTCTATGATTCTATGTTGAGGTGAAACCTTCTATGTTCAAGTTTGTATCCATTGTTCTTTGTCTTATTACTGCACACCACCGAAAAGTGGTTGGCCCCCTCCACTTGACACCCACCTCTCAGAATACTGAGACAATCCTGTGAGGACTTGACCTTTGCAGAAAACACAGGACAAGTGATCTGCAATAACAGCAGAAGCCACAAGATGTCATTCCTGGTGCAGAAAAGCGGGGAATGGACAGCGGCTTTCGGCTGAAAGCCTTTTACTGTCTTAAGGGAAGCTCCTGCTCTTCCCTGACAACGAGTGGCTTGTCAAGGACGGGAGTCCTCACCCTGTATCAGCTGGTGGGATGCTTTTGACACCTCTGCAGCCCTGCACAGCTCTGGGAGAGAAGGCAAAACACTTCTAATTGTGTCTGGAATGGCAAGACCAGGGGTAATAGAAAGTAGCCCTGAGGAAAAGGACTTGGGGTTGCTGATGGACATGAGCAGACACTATGAGCTTGCAGCCAGAAGCTGTTTAGGTGTTTAAGGCCAGGTTGGATGACGCTCTGGGTAGCCTGACCTAGGATAGGGTGTCCCTGCCCATGGCAGGGTGGTTGGTAGTATATGATCCTTGTGGTCCCTTCCAGCCCTGACTGATTCTATGATTCTGTGATTCTAAGGCAAATGGCAGCCTGGGCTGCATCAAAAGATATGTAGCCAGAGGGGAGAGGGGCCACGGAGAGAGGGGATTCTGCCCCTTTGCTCTGGTGAGTCCTCACCTGGAGTGTTGTGTCCTGCTATGGAGCTGGCAACACAGGAAGGATATGGAGCTGATGGAGCAGGTCCAGAGAAGGCTATGAAAATAATCAGAGGGTTGGAGCAGCTCTGCTATGAGGACAGGCTGAGGGAGCTGGGGGTGTTCAGTGTGGAGAAGGCTCCAGGGAGAACTAATAGCAACCTTCCAGTACCTGAAGGGTGCTACAAGAAGGATGCAGAGAGACTGTTTGCAAAGGCCTGCAGGGACAGGGGAAATGGCTTCAAACTAGACCAGAGCAGATTTAGGTTGGATGTGAGGAACAAATTCTGCACCATGAGGGTGGTGGAACACTGGAACAGGTTGCCCAGGGAGGTGGTTGGGGCCCCATCCCTGGAGACATTTAGAGTGAAGCTCAACAGGACTCTGAGCAACCTGATCTAGTTGAGGATGTCCCTGCTGACTGCAGGGGGTTGGATTGGATGAACTTTGGAGGTTCCTTCCAACCCAAATCATTTTATGATTCTGTGATTCTATCACTCAGACTTTAGCCACCAGGTTTTGCAACACAGTTAAACTGGGAAAGGTTTCACGTTCACATCCCAGGCTTCATGTTTTGTGGTGCTGCTGATTCACTGTGGCCCTGCACAAATCACTTCATCTCTGTGGCAGGTTCCCATTGTCTGAATAGATCAGCACAGATCCAGGCCGGGTGGAGAATGGAGAGGACACATGCTCTGGGCTGCAGTGAGATATGCTCAGGCCTGCACATGGAGTTCATCAAGAAGCAGCACCCAAGAATGAACACCAAGGGGTCAGGACTTCAGAACAAAGCAGAGGATGAAGGTCTGGCCTGTACTGATGTTCCCCAAGGGGTTGTGCTGTGGGCACTGCACAAACTCTCAGGAGGTGCCCTGTGAGGTCCCTCCTGCCATCAAGTGTCTCTGCTGCAGCAGCACTCAAGGTTTGCTCCATCTGTATCCACAGATGCAGGACTGATGGACACACACCCTTGGGAACAGAAGGCAGATGGGAATGTTCTTCAGAACCCATTTCTGCAGAGCTCTGCTGGTACTACCTGCCCCTGAACTCTTGGATCTCCAAAACGTTGTTGTAGCCAGCACTGCTGCTGCACAGCACCAAGAGTCTTCTCACCGCTCATCAGGGTCACCCTGGTGACACAAGGCAATTGTGTCCTAAGGGAGGGAATGCTGGGAAGCTCCCCAGTAAGGGGAGGCCCTCTGAACATCCCTGTGCAGAGCCTGTGCTGCCTGAGTGCAGCAGTGAAACAAAACTGCACTAGGTGGTAGCCGCAATCCACTGCAGAGCAGGGCAGCTCCAGCCTGGGCTGGGGACGAGGGTTTGATGGGTGGACAGTGGGTGAGTTATTGGTTGGGTGATCACATACAAAGAAAAGTGGTCAACAGCTCAATGGCCAGATGGAGATGGGTGGCAAGTGGTGTCCCTCAGGTTTCTATATTGGAACCAGAGCTGTTCAATATCTCCATCAGTGATACAGACAGGGAGACAGAGGCACCCTCAGCAAGCCTGTAGATGACACCAACTGAGTGCGGTACTTGAGAAGACTGAAGGATGGGATCCATCCAGAGAGACCTGGACAGGCTGGAGAGGAGGCTGAGGAGAATCTCATGAGATTCAATAAGGCAAAGTGCAAGGTCCTGAACATAGGTCAGAGCAATCCTTTGTACCAGTCCAGGTTGGGGGATGAAGAGATTGAGAGCAGCCCTGCAGAGAAGGCCTTGTGGGGTGTTGGTTGGTGAGAAGCTGGACCTGAGCCAGCCATGGGCACTTGCAGCCCAGAAGGCCAATGGCAGCCTGGGCTGCATCCAAAGCAGTGTGGGCAGAGATGGAGAGAGGAGATTCTGCCCCTCTGCT
The DNA here is from genome assembly GCA_013396675.1 of Eubucco bourcierii. Classification (NCBI taxonomy): domain Eukaryota; kingdom Metazoa; phylum Chordata; class Aves; order Piciformes; family Ramphastidae; genus Eubucco; species Eubucco bourcierii. The sequence continues at coordinate 11,322 of VWZE01003729.1, forward strand.
CTGCTCAGGGGATACCTCACCTGCAGTGTTGTGTCCAGCTCTTGAGCCCTCAACACAGGAAGGACATAGACCTGCTGGAGAGGGTCCACAGGAGGACATGAAGATGATCAGAGGACTGGAGAACCTCTGCTACAAAAACAGCCCCCCCCCCCTTTTTTTTTCTTTTTTTTTTTTTTTTTCAATCAAGTGTTCTGAAACAAGGCCTCTTTTACTGCTGTGCTGGGGCTCTGCTTTGTCACATCCAGCCTGTGGTGCTGTCTGCACCATGGCAAGAAGGAGCTGTGCTATGTCCCTGGCTTGGAATGCTGTGTGTAACCAGAAAGGCAGATAATTCCTAGTTGGGATGATGAGCAGTAACGCTCAGACCACTAATACCATGAAATATGGTTGCATGGGATTAAGCAGGAATTCTTTCCAGCCACATCCCCCTTTTTATGGCCAGATAGCATGGTAATAACAGAGTTCTCTCTGTGTGTTTCCTGTGGGAGGGTTCATCCAGCCTGCAGGAGGGCTGCAGCTGCAGCAGTAGAAGCACATGGGAAAATGACTCACCTGCCATGGGCTAGATACAGATTTTTGACCCAGCAAGCCTCAAGAGAGCTGAGATAAAGGTGGAGGGTTGTGCTGTTGGGGGAACTAAATGTCACTGCCAATGACTGCTTCCAGTTTGCTCTGGTTTTTAACTGACTGGTAGGCTGGGAAGTCAGTGTGAAGAAAAAGTACTTCTTGATGCAGCACACAAGGCCCAGCACAGTATCAACCTTCCGCTGCAAACGGTCTGAGGGATGATAGGGGTTGGAAGAGACCTCTGGAGAGTCCAACTCCCCTGCCAGAGCAGGACCATAGAACCTAGTGCAGATTGCACAGGAACACATCCAGACAGGGCTTGAGAGAGACTCCACAACCTCTCTGAGCAGCCTGCTCCAGGGCTCTGTCACCCTTACAGTAAAGAAGTTCTTCCTTCTATTGAGGTGGAACTTCCTGTGCTGCAGTTTCCATCCACTGCCTCTTGTCCTATGCCAGGGCACAAGTAAGCAGAGCCTGTTCCTGTGCCTTCCTTCCTGACTCTCAGTCCTCAGATATTTATAGGCATTGATCAGATCCCCTCTCAGTGTTCTCCTCTCCAGCCTAACCAGCCCCAGGGCTTTCAGCCTGTGCTCCAGTCCCTTCAGCATCCTTGTAGCCCTCCATTGGAATCTCTCCAGCAGATGTCTGTCTCTTAGGAACTGGGGAGCCCAGAATTGGATGCAATATTCCAGGTGAGATCTCACCAGGGCATAGTAGAGGGGGAGGAGAACCTCCCTGGTTCTGCTGGCTACACTCTTCATAATGCATCCCAGGATGACATTGACCTTGGCCACAAGGGCACATTGCTGTCCCATGGAGAACTTGTTGCCCACCAGGACTCCCAGGTCCTTCTCCACAGGGCTGCTCTCTAGCAGATCACCTCCTAACCTGTACTGGTGCAGCCATCTCTACTTACAGCCATCTGTGCCCTGCTCTGTTGGTAGCAGGGCTCTAGCTCTGAAATGAGGAGCTAGGTGAAGTTTCAAGAGATAGGAAGAGGCTCCATTTTCCTTTGTGCTTCTTGAAAACTCCTCCACTGTTCCCACTAAATATCCTGTACAAACACCATTGGATGTGGCTTCCAGTTGCATGACTACTTCTTCCCAGACTAGCATTGGAGAGCAAGGTCCCTGCAAAGGAGACCTCTGCAAGCTGTGGCACCCTCTATGGTCCTGTGCAGGTTCTCTAGAGGCATCCCTCCTCTGCAGCAACCATCAGCTGCATCCAGACTAACCTGAAGGGAAGCTGGTTTCAAGGATTGGTTTTGGCTTTGTGGGCTTCCAAGAAAGACAATCATTTGAAGATGCTCAGGGGGCTGCAGTATGCCCAGGGGCATCTGAACTGTCTCTGTGCCCTCACAGTTACAAACTGAGCTTGGACAACTTGGATCTCTCACCTAAAGCACCTTCACAGGAGACAGGGAGTTGTCTTTCTCCTGGAATTTCCAGGGCTGGAAGGAGAGGACTGGGAATGGTGCAGGGCAGGGCAGTTTGTCTCTGTCCTACCTACTGCAGCCTCCGCTTTGTGGCTTCTCCCCACACAAACACCCCACAGCAAGTCCCCAGCTGCTGCTCAGCCTTCAGCAGTAACAGGAAATCTCTCCCCACTGCTCCCCTTCCCAGAAGTCAGTCCCATGTCTGCATTTTCCTGCATGCTCAGGCCAAGTTCCAGGCCAAGGCGAGCTTTACACCTGACTTACAACCTGTTGAAATAACGTTCTTCTGGAAGCAGTGACATAACTTCAGAGCAATGCTCAGAGGCCCCACGGTAATGCCAGAGCTTTCTGTCACTTTATGAAGTGCCAGTGCAGGAGGTGACAGCCCCAGCACAGGCAGAGCTGGCAGTACCTGGCTGGGACCCTTTCAGAGACGGGGTGAGTGGCTGCAGGGTGCCTGCTGGCAGGCATGGTGATGAAGGGGTTCTCATCCAGCAGACCTGGCACCTACTAAATCACAGAATCATAGAATGGTTTAGGTTGGAAGGCACCTTAGAGGTGATCTACTCAAATGCCCCTGCTGTGATCAGTGACATCTCTCAACTAGACTCAGCTGCTCCAGGCCTCATCCAACCCAGCCTTGAACACCCCCAGGGACAAGGACACGAGCTGAAACAGGTCAAGGCTGCCTCTGGCAGGACCTCTGCTACACAGAATGGAAGGGAGCTTCCCCTGAAGAGCATGTTCACCCGAGAGCAGAATATGGCCCCTGAAAAGCCTGCAGGTTGTTCTTATTCTTAGCTCTGAAGTAAAGATAACAAAAGCAGTTTTGTCGAGGCTGCGGTGGATGACCTTCAGGGAAGGTCAGGAATTAGAGCTCATCCACTCCCTGACAAATAAAACCAGGCAGTATGAGCATGGTGGAGCTGTAAGGCACCTCTGGAGATCACCCAGTCCACCCCCCAGGTAGAGCAGGGCACTCGTAGCAGCTTGCCCAGGACCACAATGGCCAGGGAGGTTTGGAGTCTCTCTAGAGAAGGAGACTCCACAACTACTCTGGGCAGCCTGCTGCAGGGCTCCAGCACCCTCACACCAAAGAAGCTTCTCTTTACAAACACCACACCAGACTTCTCATCAGTTTTCTATTTTCATTCTATATGGGTTTTTTTGCTTGTTTGTTTGTTATTTATTATAATTAGTTGTATCTCTCACCACTCAAAGCCTTGCCATGTTGTCCCATCTCGTTCTGCTGTGGTGCAGGATTTCTGCTGGGTGCCTTGATACCTGTCAGGCTTCAGTTTATGGTGCTCATGCAGAGCCTTGCTCATGCTGGAAGTTAAACAACTTCTTCAAAGGCTCTCTAAGATCAGCAAGAAGAATGCTAAGTTAGTGGAGCAGAAGCTGTGTCCCTTTGGCACCTACAGCCATTCAAAGGGAGGTCACTGAGTCTCAATGAACAATCTGATGTAGTGTTGAGTCATGGAATTACTATGGTTGGAACAGAACTTGAAGATCATCCAGCCCAACCATTCTATAACTCTACCAAGGCTGGGGCTAAACCATGGCCCTCAGCAACACAGCTCTGCCTCCTTGAAGCACCTCCTGGGATGGAGATTCAACCAGCTCCCTGGGAAACCCGTGCCAGGCTTTGAGAGCTCTTTCAGTCAAGAAGTTTATTCTAATGTCCAACCTAACCTTCCCCTGGTGCAATTTGAAGTCATTTCCTCTTGTCCTACTGCTTGTTACTAGCGAGAAGAGACCAGCCCCCACCTGCTCCCATCCTCCATTCAGGGAGTTGTAGAGAGCAATGAGCTCTCCCCTCGGCTTCTATTTCTCCAGGCTGAACAACTCCCTCAGCTGCTCCTCACCAGCTCTGTTCCCCAGAACCCTTCACTGGCTTTATTGCACTTCTCTGGACCCACTCCAGTCCCCTTCTTGGGCCGAGGGTCCCAGAACTGAACCCACTGCTCCAGGTGTGGCCTCACCAAAATATCTGCCCTTCCAGAAGAGCTGGCGATGCCTCCCGGCTCTGCTGCCCCACCTGTAGCTAAGGATTCATCACCCTATTTGCATTCTCAGCAGGAAATTTCTTCTCCTGTGAGGTCTGAATGCACTTTCTCAGGACAGCAGCCTGCTTGCTTGACACTGCCTTGGCTGGCCAGAAGCACTCTTGATGTTCACCAAATGTCCACATCCACATTGGGACTTTTGAAATGCTGCCAGAGAAGCTGCTCAGCACTTTCTGCTGGTTTGACTTGGCTGCTGAATTTTGAGCAGAGCTCTGCTGGGCTGCCATGCTGAGGTCTCAAGCAGCCTTGCTTTGTGCTGTGATGAATTTCCATAATTGCTCTAAGTTTGCCATTAGTAAAAGTGAGGCAGAAAGAAACCCAATTATGGAACTAACCTGCTGTGACTGGAATCCAGAGCTGGTCTGCTAAAGCCTAGCTGTCAGTCATGCTCAATCATGGCAGCTCTGGAAAAGCAAATAAACATTAATAATGAGTTCCCTGAGCACTATTGCAGCTCCCCATCAGGACAATATCCTGCAACAGATCAATTGAAGGCTGCAACAATTTTGCATCTCACACACTCCGGTTATGGAATGCTTTGGGTTGGAAGGAACCTTAAAGATCATCCAGCTCCAAATCCAGCAGAGGCACCTCCCACTAGCCCAGCTTGCTCAAGGCCTCATCCAACCTGGCCTTGAACACCTCCAGGGAGGGTTAGCCACAACCTCCCTAGGCAATCTGTGCCAGTGTCTCACCACTCTCACTGTTGAGAACTCCTTCCTCCTCTCCAGTCTCAATCTCCCCTCTTCCAGCCCAAAGCCATTGCCTCTTATCCTGTCACTCCCAGCCTTTGTCAAAAGTCCTTCCCCAGCTCCCCTGTAGCCCCCTTTAGGTACTGAAAGGCTGCTCTGAGGTCTCCCTAGAGCATTCTCCAGGCTGAACAGCCCCAGCTCTCTCAGCCTTGGCCTGAATTCACTCTTGGTTTCAGTCTCCTGCACATAGCCACTGCCCAGCTCAGGAGCGTGACACAAAGAGCAGCCTGGTCTGCAGGACACACCAGCAGTGGGGCTCTTGCACATCCAGGGGGGAAAGCTGAGCTTACTACAGGAGCTACAGCAGCCCCCAGCTCTGCAGCCATAAGCCAGTGGGGTCAATTCCATCCACCTTCTGAAGGGCTCTTAACAACTTCTTACAGCCCTTAACATCTTCTTAACAGCTCTAGCTCAGACTTCCAGGTTTTTGGAGGAAATCTGTCTTGCTCCCTGTGAGGTTGCCCCAGAGGTCAGCTTCTCTTCAGCACAAGAGAAACAGGAAAACAACTTCCGGCACTCACCTTTGTGCCTGCAATAAATTAAGAAATGAAATTCCAGAGAAGCACCTCGGGACAACTTCCTGCTGCTGTAGAAAGGAGGAATGAAAGAAACCCCTGGACTTGTGAGTTGGTTGGAGTGTGGAGGGAAGAGAGAGAAGATGGAGATGGAAGAGACTGTCAGGTCTGTTTTGATTGAGTGGGAATAAAGGTCCCTTGTCTCTAAAACAGTCCTTACAGCTGAAGCTGTGTCCATGTCCCAGTTTGGGGCAGGAACTGGCTCACCACACGGGAGGGAATATGCTCACCAAGTTTCTCCAGCCAATCCCCACCCTGATGCCGTCGCTCTCCGACACTTTACTATGCTGTGTTTAACGGGAACCAAGAAAAGACAAGTTTCTGCTCCAGGAACCACTGCCAAGGAGATGATTCTTCATTAACTCTGGGGAAGGATAAGTGGCCTTAGCAACATCTCTGGGGGAAGTCTGCAGCAATTTCCTGTCAGACCTCTGCTGAGTCCTGTGGGGGCATTGCTCTAAATTAATCATAGAATCATAGAATCATAGAATGGTAAGGTTGGAAGGGACCTCAAGGATCATCTAGTTCCAACCCCCTGCCATAGGCAGGGACACCTCCCACTAGTAGAGGTTACTCAAGGCCTCATCCAATCTGGCCTTGAACACATCCAGGGAGGGAGCATCCACAACCTCCCTGGGCAACCTGTTCCAGTGCCTCACCACCCTTACTGTAAAGAACTTCCTCCTAACATCTAGTCTAAATCTCCCCTCTGCCAGTTTAAGCCCATTGCCCCTTGTCCTGTCATTGCAGGACCTTGTAAATAATCCTTCCCCAGCCTTCCTGTAGGCCCCCTTCAGATACTGGAATAATGCAAAAGAGCTCCAAAGCAGCAAAGCCCCAAGATGGACCTTGCCATTTTGAGCTAGAATGGGTTTAACTGACATTGTTTGGTGCATCCATTGCCCCTGTGCTGTCTCTGGGGTGGTCCTTGTTTCTCTGGGCAGCTGATGGAGAAGCTACAGCTGAAGGGCATTGCCCTTCTCAGGCAGAAAGCGTGCAGGGATGACTGCGGCTGACACAGCTGATTCATTGCCACCAGCACTACTGAGCATCTTTGTCATTAACTAATGTCTTTGCTAATGGATGGGTTGCACAGAACAGAAATAAATTATTTGGGAAACTTCTCTCCCCTGGTCACTGAAGAAGTTATTCCTGACCATTCCCATCTATGAAGGTAGCTGTATTCCCGTAGGAGAAGGACAGAAGCCACAGCCAAGGGACAGGCTCTGAGAGCACCCACAGGGAACATTTCTCTCCTAGCAATGTCTTTACAGATCTGACCTTGACACCTCAGAGCTGGGCGCTGAGGACCATTTGTGTCAACCACCAGGACTTTGGGAATAAACAAACTTCTGTGTCTGGGACACAGCACAAGCAAGACAGAGCTGAGGGACACTGGCACTGGCTGGGCTTAGTGCTCTGAGACCTCATTGCCCTCTATGACTCCCTGAAAGGAGGTTGGAGGCAGGTGGAGGTTGGTCTCTTCTCCCTAATAACAATGATAGGACAAGAGGAAACAACCTCGAGATGCAGCAGGGGAGTTTGAAATTGGACATTAGAAGAAACTTCTCCCCCAAAAGGGTTCTCAAGGGTGGTCATAGAGGTGTTGGGTAGCAGGTTGGACTGGATGATCTTAGAGGGCTTTCCCAATCTTAATGATGTTATTGTTTAATGAGTTTGAAGATGATGCTGCCAGAGGCTGCAGCAACCTCAGCTTGAGAGTGGCTCCCATGCCAAGTGACCTGGAAAGTTCCAGATGCAAGTGTGGCTGATAAAAATCTTGTCCCCATGCAGTGATGGCTGTGTTGTCACCACAAAAGCAATCTCTTCTAGCCACATGTGAGAGATGGGCTGGAGCACCTCTCTTATGAGGACAGGCTAGAAGAATTTGGGCTCTGCAGCCTGGAGAAGAGAAGACTTTGAAGAGACCTTGGAGTGGACTTTCAGCATCTGAAGGGGACCTACAGGAGGGCTGGGGTGGTCTTGTCGTGACAGGATGTGGAGTAATGGGTTTAAACTGTCAGAGGGGAGATTTAAACTGGATGTTAGGAAGAAGCTCTTTACAGTGAGGGTGGTGAAACAGTGGCACAGGTTGCCCGGGGAGGTGTTCAAGGCCAGGTTGGATGAGGCCCTGAGCGACCTGTTCTAGTGGGAGGTGTCCTGCCTATGACAGGGGGTTGGAACTGGTCCCTTCCAACTTAAACTATTCTACAATTCTATGGGCTTGGCTGCCTCTCTGAGGCACGGGGCTCTTTGGGATGACCATGAAGCATTGCTGAACCATCTCTTCAGAAGCAGTGAGCTCAGATGGTAGCAGGGAGGCTGCTGTGATGTGCCAACATCTGCTGGCTGGCATGGGAATGTGGAAGAGGAGCTAGGGATGCACTCCCAGCCCCACTGCAGTGTGGGAGTAAATGGGCTCTTGATCAGTGTTCCAAGTGAATGAAAGTGGGAGGCAAAGCAGCTTGCCAAGAGGAGCAGTCAGCAGTTAGTGACAAATGGCTTTGCTCTTTGCAGGCTTTACAGATGCGGGGATGGGCCAAAGACTCTCCTGGTCCTGATTCAGCAGGTTCATGTGGGTCACACAATTCACAGCAGAGCCCTGGGGCTGGAGAGCCAGGGAGCTGCAGGAATGGCTTTGATCTTGCTGGGCTCCTGCCGGTGGCCACTGCTAGGTCAGAAAGGCCTCTGCTGGCAGTGGGGAACGGGAGTGTGGGAAAGGAGATTTCAGAGCCTGCAGAGGCAAAGCCTTCTCCTGCCTCCAGAAACTTGTATGGCTCCAGGACCAGCTGCATGGTGACACCTGCTCTGTAGCCATCTCACTCCACGGAGGTCACACTCCTCCATGTACCACACGAAGAGATGAGCAAAGCCCAGCCCAAAGACCCTCAGTTAAGTTGTGTTGAAGCTTTTGCAGTCACAAAATGTTTCCCCTGAGCTGCAGGAAAAGAGAAAGGAGACACCCAGAGTTTCTAAGGCTGTACTTGTGCCATAGCCTGCTTCAGCTGCCAGCAGTGGCAGTGGTGGCCACATCCTCCCAGCATGGTGGCACCATGCAATCCCCATGGGAAGGTGACCTGCTCTGGGTGATCCTGCTTTGTCAGGAAAGTTGGACACGAAGATTTCCAGAAGTCCCTTCCAGTCCCTAGCATTCTGTGATTCTGGGACTGGGACTGGGACTCCTCAGTCTGCTGGTGCCTGTGTATGTCTGGACATGCTGGTGTAGAGCTCCTGTCTGATTAAGTTCCTCTGCAGCGTAAATTCAAGCAAAGAACTTCTTCAACTGAGTTTAACAGTCCTGCAGCCTCCATGCTAAAGAGAGGGGCTGAAGATCCCTGCCCTACACCTTCAGCTGGCCAAGCAGAAGTGGCCTCAGCTGCCTCATGGTCTAAAGTCACGGTCAGTGTCCCTCAGGTGGAGAGCAGTCACCTACAGCCAGCCACTACCTCTCAGGCGGGGAGCAGTCACCTATGGCCACAGCCACTGCCTCTCAGGTGGGGAGCAGTCACCTACAGCCAGCCAGTGCCCCACAGGTGGGGAACAGTCACCTACAGCCAGCCACTGCCTCTCAGGTGGGGAGCAGTCACCTACAGCCAGCCAGTGCCCCACAGGTGGGGAACAGTCACCTACAGCCAGCCACTGCCTCTCAGGTGGGGAGCAGTCACCTACAGCCAACCACTGCCCCTCAGGTGGGAAGAAATCACTGGCAGTGCTCTGTGGGTGGCTGGTGACAGGAGGTGTTTGGAGGAGCTGGCTCCCATGCAGTGTCTGGGACATGGCTTGGCTCAGCCCCTGCATTACTCATGCACCCTTCCTTCTCAAAGCATTAAGGACACATTTCTCAATCCTGGGCCATTCCCCGGTGGAGACACAGAGCAGCTTGCTGTGTTTAACCCACCACGCACCACCAGCTGAGCAAATCCCCCCTCCAAGGGTAGGTGGGAAACCAAGGTGGGGCTGTTGGTATGGAGGAGACCTTGTTGGGCTTCAGCTGAGCACATTGGGTTTTCTGTTCTGTGCTCTGCTGTCTCTGTTTTATTAGCTCAGAGCTGCAGTGCCTCATATTAATGTTCCCATTGCTTAACTGCACAGCTGTAGCACTGGGTCCAGTTCTTCCCAGGTCAAGAGAGACAAAGAGCTACTGGAGAGAATAGAATGGAGGCTACAAAGATGCTGAGGGGCCTGGAGCATCTCTGTGGGGAGCAAAGGCTGAGAGCCCTGGGGCTGTTGAGCCTGGAGAAGAGCAGCCTCAGAGGGGATCTGATCATTGCTCAGCAAGAGCTAAAGGGTGGGGGCCAAGAGGATGGGGCCAGACTCTTGTCAGTGGTGCCCAGGGACAGGATAAGGGACAACAGGCACGAACTGGAACACAGTAGGTACCATCTGAAGATGGAGAAACTTGTTTGGTGTGAGGGTGCTGAAAGCCTGGAGTAGGCTGCTCGGAGAGGCTGTGGAGTGTCTTTCTCTACAGAGATTCCAAAACACCCCAACCACTGTGATCCTGGGCAGGCTGCTGTGGGTATCCTGCTTTAGCAGGGGTTTTGGACTGGATGATGTCCAGAGGTCACTTCCACACCCCCCCCATGCTGGGATTCTGGGATTCTGGGATTTTCTGCTATCATGCAGATCAACTGAATGCTCTCTCCACCACTCCTTGGCTAACTGAACCCAAGGCTAACTTTGGCTGCAAGACAACAGCCATGGGCCCAACAGCACAGCCACCTTCATTAGATCTGGCTAGCAGCTGCTGTCATGCCAGCAAGGTCCTCCTCTTCTGCAGGCTAGCAGCTGCCCTGGCATTTACACTGCACCCATGCCAGAAGCTCAGACAGAATGTCAAGGCAGCCTTGTTTCTCCTCTGTGTTGGCCCACGATGGTGTCACCTGCTGGTCACTGCTCAGGCTCCAGCTCCTGTGGATCTGAGAGTTGTGCAGAAGCCTTCATAGCTGGAGCAGTTTTGGAGCCTGGCAGCAGCCAGCTGCTTTCTGAAGTAATTTTTCTGGGCAGGTGGTATTATCCTCTGCATTTTAAAGTCCATTAAGATGGAGTATGGAACTGGTACATGGCAGAATGGACCCCAGGCAGCTGCTGCTCTGATCTCAGCATTGGTTTCCAGGTCCTTGTGCCTCCTCCAATAGTCCCTGCAGGTCTGTGCTTGCACTGGAGCAGGTGGCACCCTGACAACTCCATCAGCTGGCACCTTCCATTCAGTCTAAAGCTTTCTAAGGAAAATTGTCATGGATATGAAACCAAAGCTAGAGGTGTCCTTCAGATCTATATGATAACTGCCCTGTTTCTGTGCTGGAGGTTGCCCTGGGCTCCAGGGAGGCATCTGTGGCCACCTCACTGTTACCCAGCATAGACTGTCACAAAACATAGTTTCAAACTGATATCTCAATCTGATATACCATGATCTCAAAGTTCAGAGTCTTTCTCTGTGCCCCTTCAGCTGGAAAGGTAGAACTGAAATGATGAAATGCTGAGAAGTGAGCCCAGAACGCAGCAAAGGGCTGGAGATGTGCCAGGGCTGTGCTAGTTAGCAGCAGCCAAGCTGAGCTTTGGCTTTCAGCTCCTTATCTGATGACACAAGTTTGTTGTTGTGGAGCGTTTGGGTCTGTTTTGGTTTTATCTCCAGTCCTTGTTCTGGGACTTGACTGCATTGCAACATCTGCAGCCAGCAGCCTGCCTGAGAGCCTGCTGGCAAAGATTTCTTGGGGTCCAGGCTGCAGCTGTAATCTCAGCTGCTACAGCCTAACCCAGCATCTGTGCTTGGAAAGAGTGCTGCCTCTCTGGTCCTTCTCCTCCAGCCCGAAGCACGCTGCCCAGACAGGTTGTGGAGTCTCCTTCCCTGGAGCAATTCCAAACCCACCTGGCGATGGCGATCCTGGGCAGGCTGCTGTGGGTGCCCTGCTTTAGCAGAGGGGTTGGATTGGATGTTCACCAGAGGACCCTTCCAATCCTACCACTCCGTGATTCCTTCTTTGGTGGCAGGGGCTTGCACAGGCTCCAGGGGTGGACTCCAATTTTATCCTCTCCCTTCCCCTGTGCCAGGGCAAAGTGTGTGCCAGCTGCAGCTGGTCCAGAAAGGCCTGGAGGTGAGCAGGTAGCAGAGGTGCTTGGGGGCTTTCTGAGCAGCAGCTACCACCATGCTTTGCTAATCCCATTCGAATCTCATCCAAACAGTAACAAGAAGAAATCTGCAAAACCCACCGAACGAAGCAACCTTCCCCTTTAACTCTTCCTTTTCCCACCCTAGGGGTACAGCTTACACTGGAGACCACTGGAGGGAGATGTGTGGGCAGCTGGGGACCTGCCCACTGACGCCTGGAAACTTCTTCAGAGCAGGAGAACGGAGACAACAGAGCAGGCTGCTGCAGGTCAGACCTTCATGGAGGGTTTTCCTGTTTATTTGTTTTTCTTCCTGATGGCTATAAAACTCTTGAGCCTATGAGCCTCGTTTTTCATTCTCTCTGGGAGTGGGAAGGAGCAGCAGGGATACAGGAATATCCCTGACCAGTTTACATCTGTGCTCTGAACTGGGAGGGAACACCCAGCCACACTGGGGAGGGAAACAGGAGGCAGTTGTGAGAGGGGCGTTGCTGCTCTCTGCTTTACAGGGTCCTCTGCTCCCTGCAGTAGTCAGAGCAGAACCAGGTCCAAGGCAGCCATGGGCTGTCTTTGAGCATGAGCTAAGCAGGGCCACATCGTTTTCCAGCCCCACTCCTTCCCCACACCAGGAAGCCAGCAGAGAGGGGGCTGCTGGCCGGGGGGTGCCTGCCGCACGGACCCAGCTCCAACGCTGCACTTCCAGCTCCAGTGGAGAAAAGAGGAGGGAAGACCTCAGCTGGATTTTCCAGAGCAGGTAACGCTGGGGCTGCTGCTTGGCTGTGCAGCGAGAGGATTTTGTGTGCTTTGGGTGTATCTCCAGGTACCAGCTATCCAGGTATCTGCAGCTGACAGCTCCAGGTAGTCCCCGTGGGGCTCCTGAGATGGCTTTGCCAACAACTTGGCTGGCTGTGAGCCTGTGCTGCCCAACAACAGGGATGTTTTCCCTGGCTGCATGATCACTTTCACATGTTGTCAGAGATCCAGCAGGGCAGAGGTCAGCACTAACCCTCCCATAGCCCTCAGCTGGCCAAGATTTAACTGGCAGGTCCCTAGGCTAAGGCAAATTTTTATTAGTTCCACACCTTCTCCAATTTGGGTAGCCTCTGATATGAGGCCTGGTTGCTGGCTTGGAGGAGAAAGATTCTCTGCAGCACTGGGGACAGTCACCCAGCTCCCAGACAGAACTGCTCTGCAACACTGGGGACAGTCACCCAGCTCCCAGACAGAACCGTTCTGCAGCACTGGGGACAATCACCCAGCTCCCAGACAGAACTGCTCTGCAACACTGGGGACAGTCACCCAGCTCCCAGACAGAACTGCTCTGCAACACTGGGGACAGTCACCCAGCTCCCAGACAGAACTGCTCTGCAACGCTGGGGACAGTCACCCAGCTCCCAGACAGAACTGCTCTGCAGCACTGGGGACAGTCACCCAGCTCCCAGACAGAACTGCTCTGCAACACTGGGGACAGTCACCCAGCTCCCAGACAGAACTGCTCTGCAACACTGGGGACAGTCACCCAGCTCCCAGACAGAACTGCTCTGCAACACTGGGGACAGTCACCCAGCTCCCAGACAGAACTGCTCTGCAACACTGGGGACAGTCACCCAGCTCCCAGACAGAACTGCTCTGCAACACTGGGGACAGTCACCCAGCTCCCAGACAGAACTGCTCTGCAACACTGGGGACAGTCACCCAGCTCCCAGACAGAACTGCTCTGCAACACTGGGGACAGTCACCCAGCTCCCAGACAGAACTGCTCTGCAACACTGGGGACAGTCACCCAGCTCCCAGACAGAACTGCTCTGCAACACTGGGGACAGTCACCCAGCTCCCAGACAGAACTGCTCTGCAACACTGGGGACAGTCACCCAGCTCCCAGACAGAACTGCTCTGCAACACTGGGGACAGTCACCCAGCTCCCAGACAGAACTGCTCTGCAACACTGGGGACAGTCACCCAGCTCCCAGACAGAACTGCTCTGCAACACTGGGGACAGTCACCCAGCTCCCAGACAGAACTGCGCTGCAACACTGGGGACAATCACCCAGCTCCCAGGCAGCTGGGTCCTGAGATCGTGCTGCAGAGTGGAGATGTGCTCATCTTGGAAGCAAATAAAAGAACTGTTGATTTGAAGGTGGTCACACAAATAGGAGTCCCCCACTGTTGTAAGCAGAAGTGTTCCTACAGAGGGGAAAGCTCCTGGCAGTAGAAGATGAGCAGGCAAAATTCAGCAGCTTGGAGACATGTAAACCAGACATCTAGGTGAAGAAATGACTTGAAGTTAAAAGCCTGTCAAGTTTTTGCTTGCTTTGACAGGACAAGGTATTAAAAAAAAAAACAAACAACAAAACCAAACCAAAACCAAAACCAAAAAACCCATACAAACAAACAAAAACCAATGAAAAAAAAATAAACAAAAAAACCCCAGTCCACAGAAACTTAAGGGAGAGCTTAAAGTTACCCTCACCATGCTGCCTGGGCTGGATGCATGCCCCTGTAGCCTTTCCAGTTCCATCCCTTCTTCCCAGGCAGATGCTCACTGCCCCTCTCCCAGTCCAGCTGCTGTTCCCAGCATGGAGCTGTGGTCATCCTGATCTCATCTTGAGCTGGAGAAGCAATTGTCCAACAGTATCAAACAGGGCCCCTTGCTGCCTTCTGGCTCCTGTGCTGTCAGCCCCTCTCCTGGTTTTACTGCCTGCCAGTGGTTCAGTGGAGTCCTTCAGAGATGCTTTAATCCTTACTTCCTCCTTTGTCCTGTCCATACAAGCTGTTCTCTTGTGAAATGAATTTGTTCCATGCACCAACAGGAGACAAACTCATAAGAGGACACCAGACTTGGTCAACCAGAGTAGCTCTTTACAAGCACAGTGATGTGGAGCACACACAGTTCCACAGGACCTCTCACCCTGCTATGGCCCAGCTGCCAGCCTTCTCCTGCCTTACTTCTCACAGCATGAAGGTGCTGGAGCCTTGGAGCAGACTGCCAAAGAGGTTGTGGAGTCTCCTTCTCTGAAGAGATTGCAAACCCACCTGGATATTGTGATACTGGACAACCTGCTCTGGGTAACCCTGCTTTAGCAGGAGGGGTCCCCAGAAATCCCTTCTGACCCCCACCATGTTGGTATTCTGCACCCTGTTGCCATCCTGGGTTTCACACTGACTGCTCTCCTGCATCCCTGGAGGTTTTCAAGGCCAGGGCAACCCGACCTAGCGGAAAGTGTCCCTGCCCATGGCAGGGGGATTGGAACTGGGTGATCCTTGAGGTCCCTTCCAACCCTGACAAGTCTGTGATCCTCCCTGCTGCTCTAACCAGCAAGGCTGGAGCAGTGCTGACATCTCTGCACCCACAGAGGCCTGCTGACGTTAGCAGAGCTCTGCGTGGGTGCAGAACCCACATAAAAAGAGCCCACACAGAAAGAGCCCTGTGGGCTCTGGGTCCTGGCTGGCAACTTTACATGTTTGCAGTGCTCTGCTGAAATGACCTCGCACTGCTTTCATCCTCCTAAATTAGGAGCAAGCTTCAAAGCATTCCCTGGGAGGCAGCTTCACACACTGCCGCCTGTTGGTGGTCACTCTTGTCTGGGGCTTTTGGTTTGGCCTCTTTGCAACCTGCCTGCCACTGGCTGCAGCAAACTTGGAGCAGGTTTTCAGCCTGCATTAGCCAGTTTATCCACCACAGAATGAGCCAGAACCTCATCTGCTCTCTGGAAACTCTCCAGATCAGCAGTGAACACTTTCTGAGAAGCAAATGCTACAAAGCAGTGCACTGTTATGATTGCACCCTCAGCACCCTCAATCTCATGGTTTCCTGGTACAGGAGATCCTGTGAGGGGAACTGGGATGGCCAGGAGGACATGGGAGATGTCAACAGGGGGGATAGGGCAAAGCCATTACCCCTCCTGTTCATTGCACATCTGTATGGATGTCAGATGTGAGACACCACTGCATAGTCGGCATCAGTCCAAGCTAAAGCACGCCTGACCTGCTCAGCTGGGGGCTCTTGGGAACCTTACCTGTGGTGAAAATGGACATAAGAAGGCCTACAGAGGGCCTGTGGTACCTGTTCCTGCTGCTGTGGGGTAAAGGAAGAGCTCAGCTTGGCAGGGGATTTGTCTCAGCAGCCTTTTCAGCCTGAAAGTTCATCAGTGAGGTGACATTTGTGGCTTTCTGAGAGCCAGGCTCTCCGTGGTGCACTTATGGATGGGGAAAGAGGAAGCAGTTTGAAGTTAGGTTCCAAGGCAGACATCATTGTCCTGCCATTCATCTTGAACATGCTTTGGGCTTGGATCTGGGTACATCTCTCAGACACTCACAGCAAAAACATCCCAGTCTGGAAGCACATCTGCTTGTCAGAACTCTTTTTCAGGGCATCAAAAGCACAGCAAGTCCCTGCTGGGTGCTGGCTGCTTGCTGGAAGGTCTGCTCCACCTGTGGGACTCTTTCCCTCCCAGGGCACTGCAAGGGTGGAGCAGGGTATTGGGTTTGGCCAAAGACCTGCAGAAGGAGAAATTTGTTTGGTGTGAGGGTGTTGGAGTCCTGGAGCAGGCTGCCCAAAGAGGTTCTGGAGCCTCCTTCTCTGAAGAAATTCCAAATCCACCTGGCCATTGTGTTCCTGGGCAAGCTGCTGTGGATGCCCCTACTTTAGCAGGGGGGTTGGGCTGGACGATCTCCCGAGGTCCCTTCCACCCCTACCAAACTGGGATTCTGGGATGTGGTTGTATTACAATACATGCAACTTCCATAAAGCCTGAAGCTCCTCACCAGAAGGCTGGCAGCAGATCCTTGTCTTTAAGCATCTGTTGATAACCAAAGCACAATGCTGTGTTCTTCCCGAACTCCTCAAGGAGGTAATTCTCACACTGCATCCATCCTGCACCACAGTAACCTTCACTTGTAAGCTGGTTCTTCACCTTTCCACTGTTAAGAGCTCCACCATACAAGACACTGCAAATCTTTGCAGTTCCTGGTGATCAGAAATCTCCAGAACCCTGCCAGCTTATCTCTCCCAGGTTCAGAATAGACACAGGCTGTGACTGATCTGCTTGGACAGGGATGACCTATAAATTCTGCAGTTTCTCTCATGGAAACATGTGAGAGCATCAATTTGACAGTTCAGAGCAGCAAAAAAATTTTCTGATGTGAGCTGGGCACTCATTCCTCAGCTGTGCACTGCAGCAGAAGGCTGCTGAACAGCCTGGCAGTGGCCAGCAGGCATTGTCTTCTGTGACTTTGGGACAGTTCTCCAAAGGCTGGAGCACTGAATTGTCAGGGTTGGAAGGGACCCCAAGAACCATCCAATTCCAACCCCCCTGCCATGGGCAGGGACACTTTCCACTAGGTCAGGTTACCCAGAGCCACATCCAGCCTGACCTTAAAATCTTCCATGAGGCTTCCACTACCTCCCTGGGCAACCTGTTCCAGTGTCTCACCACCCTCATGGGGAAGAACTTCTTCCTAAAAAACTCTGTCCAATGATTGAGCTCTGCCCCATGGTTCCTCCACCAGAGCAGCACTGCTCTAGAGTGGGTATGCAACAGCCATGTGGAGGAAAGAGTCACAGGAGAGATGTGGCAGAAGAATCATAGAATGATAAGGTTGGAAGGGACCTCAAGGATCATCTAGTTTCAACCCCCTGCCATAGGCAGGGACACCTCCCACTAGCACAGGTCATAGAATCATAGAACCATAGAAGAGTTCCTGCAGCTTCCAGTGGCAATAAATGGGGTAGAGGACATTGGTGGGGTGGCTCCCACTGCTCTGCAGTTAGCAAATTGTTGCTTAGGAAATGCTAGAGACTTTTTTTTGTTAGATCTGGAATTCTAAACCATTACATCTTTTCTCCCCTGATTGGGTTCCTCTTCTTTGAGGCTTTTGGTTGCAAAAGCTCCAGTTGCCTCTAAGTGGGTCAAGTCCTCTAGGATTATGTACACCATGCACAGAGGCTTCTCTATGTGTTCTGGTTTCCTCCTGTCTCTTGGAAGGACACAGTGCTGCCCCTCTCCCCTTTGACACCCAAGGCAGAGTGCAGGGTTTCAGGAATGCTGGAGATGCAAAAAGGGGCTGAACCAAAGTCCAAAAGAACATTTTTCCTCCTTAAGCCAGACCCCCAAAGAGTTAGTTTTGCTTTCCAAAGCTAATCCCTCAGTGGGTATGTGCTAATCCTACCAATGATGATGGCTGCTCTCTGTGGATTCTCACAACCTGCCTTACCCTTCCAGTCCCCAAAGAGCGGGGTTTGTCAACTTGCCTTCACTCAGAAATGACAGACATCTCCCTTCAGCCTCACTGGATGTGTTAGCTTTTCAGTGACACTTGAGGTCTACTGTGACACTTGAAGGCAAAGCAAAATATTTTCAGTCCGTGGCCTTATGATCATAGAATCACAAAATGGCTTAGGTTGGAAAGGACCTCACAGATCATCTACTCCAACCTCCCCATCAAGGGCAGTGACACCTCTCAACTAGACCAGGTTGCTCAAGGTTTCATCCATCCTGGCCTTGAACACTGTCCACAACCACCCTGGACAGCCTATTCCAGAGTCTTACCTCCCTCATACTGAAGATCCTCAGCTCCAGTCTAACCCTGCTCTCCCTCAGCTTCAAACCATTCCCCCTTGTCCTGTCCCTAGACACCCTCATGAAAAGTCCCTCTGCAGCCTTCCTGAAGGATCCTTCCTGAAGGATCCTGGGAGGCAATACAGACATCACTGTTTCTGAACCATCTTTTTCCTCAGGCAAATGGAGTGGAAGCTCTGCTTGATGACAGGCCACCAGCCTGGGACTCCAACTTTCCATCTGGGTTTAGGACTTCCTGGGTTTATCAGGTGAAGAGGTGGTGTGGTGAGGGGCAGCAAAGCTGGGCTAGCAGGGTCTCCAGGAGTGCTGTGCTCAGGAGTTTCTGTCCCCTACAGTGAGGTCCTCTGGGGCTAGGCTGCAACTGTGGTTGCTGGTTCACACTGGTATGTGGAGGAACAAAATGCTTTATCCTAGTGGATGTCGGAAGGTCAGTGGCAGAGTCTGCTCCCTGTCACAGTTATCCAGCCTGACAGGTCACTTGCTCTCCTTAGCTCAGTCCTCAGCTGCTGGACACAAGCCTGAGACCCCATGCGTGACCTCTCTGCAACCTCTCCCCTCCTAAAGGTGCTCCAGCAAATGCCAAGGCTTTGGTCAGGTCTCCTCCTGAAGTCCACCTCAGTCCCTACATTCAGCTCTGGGCAAAGCAAGGCCACTGGCAGTGTGATTTTGAACTTCAGGTTCTGGTTGTTAGGATCTCATCCTGCCACCACCTGTGCTGGTGGAGCAAAAATGGTGACAGCAGTCAGAGGGTGCTCAGGAGAAGGAAGCCTCATGCTGGAGATCTAACATAGTCAGGTGTGCAGCTTGCACCTCTGCCTCTTGGATTTGAGGAAGCCTTTGTGTGCCTGAAAGCTTCACCAGTATTTTCCATATGCATCTCTCGGTCTGGTGAGGAATTTCACCCCCACCTGCAGAATTTGCATTGCCGAGGTCTTCAAGGTTTGAACAGAAAAACTGCTGGAGCCACTTCAGGAGTCTCCTGAAGGCCCTTGGTTTTATATGGAATAGAGTGAAAGTTTGGTGAGTACACAGCAGGCCCTGTTGTGACAGGACAAGGAGTGATGGTCTGAGCTAAAAGAGGCAGATTCAGACTGGAGAGAAGGAAGAAATGTTTGACATTGAGGGTGATGAAAGCCTGGCCCTCGCTGCCCAGAGAGGTGGGAGATGCCCCATCCCTGGAACCATTGCAGGTGAGGTTGATTGGGGCTCTGAGCACCCTGCTCTAGTTGAGGACATCCCTGCTGACTGCAGGGGGGTTGCACTGGCTGAGCTCTAAAGGTCTTTTCCCACTCAAAGCACCCTGGGATCCTATGGTCACAGTCCTGGGCTTGACTCCATCAGTCTCTCCTGTGTGACTCAGAGCCTGGCATGTGGAGCTGGCAGATGTGAGCTCCATTCCAGCTCAGCCACAAACCCTGTGCAAAGCCCAGAGGAAGGGTTACTGCTGCTTCCACTCTGCTGGTGGCACAACTGGTTGGCAGCAAGTGGCACTCATGGGCTATCACCAAATGATTTAAGGAGACTACAAATGCTGCCTTCAGAGCAGCAGTGCTCACCTTGCATTTTCTCAAGAGCTCAAAGCAGTTAAGAGTCCTCCGCTCTCTCTGTGCTTTCTTCTTTCCTTCAGATGAAATCTGAGACCATGCAGAATCATTCTGGGAGGGCTGCAGCACTTTTCCCTCTGGCTGAAGTTACACCATGATTTGGAATCCTTGCTCTAGCCCCGAGGGTGCCCAGCAGCAATCCCTTTTCCCACTTAACCCCGCAACACCATGCAACAGGACAGCCCTGCTTGCCCAGGCTGTAGTTGTGCTGGAGACAGGACACCTCAGGTTTCAGACAGGGAGGTTCTTGTGCTGTTCCTTTTCCCCAGTCAGAGGCATCTTTTGTCTGGGCAAACTCCAGGCCTGCCTGTGTCCAGGAGCTGTGAGAGCCAGAGGCACCCAGAGGTTCCTTAAGCCATGGTGCATTTTCACTGCTGCATGCTCGGCTGAGCTGCATTTACTGCTATGGGAGAAGAAGAGCAGCAGGGGGAAGAGGGCACGGTGAGGAGCCTCTGCCCCAGGATGGCAGTGACAGGGAGAAAGTGACCAAAAGCAGTGGAGAGGGCTACCACCTCTGACTGCAGCAGAAAATGCTGCTCCATCCCTTGGTTCCTGAGCAAGGCAAAGATGGCAGCCAGCTCCTGGCTGCTCTGCTGCATCCACCAAGCAGCTGGTCCAGGTAGTGGCCAGCACAGGTCAGCTGGGGCAGGCTGGTGGGGCAGAGGCATTTTGATGAGGGCTGGACTGGCAGCCTCGACCATGCTTGTGTCCCTTCTTGTGTAGGCTTGTCCTCTGCTGACAGCTTTGGTGAGCATCCAACAGGATGAGCAGTGGGGTCTGGATCTGCTATGGAGTGTTTGGTCGATCCCATAACTAAATGCCCCAGAAGATGGAGGACTCTGCAGGGTGCTAACATCTCAGCTGGGTCTCCCAGAGCTGCCTGCCCCAGAGGCAGAGAGTCAGAGCTAGCCCAGCAGCCAGGCTGCAAATGGCTGCACTGAAAGGGCAGAAATGCAGGGGGAAGCTGATCTTCGTGCCCCAGAGGGACCTCCCAGTGCTGGTGTACCAGGAGGCCACCAGCCTGGCCAGGCCAAAGTACTGGAGCAAGCCTCCTGTGCTTGCAGTCAGGTGCCCAAGGCAGGCTGAGTTGGTCTAAAGCCCTTCTGAGGGAGGTTTTCTCACTGACATGGCACTGCAGAGATTTGTTCTTCTTGGGGCTTGTGCCTGCTTTACACCAGGGTGGATTTCTGTGAACAGTCTCCATGGCCAATATGGAGGTGACAACTGGCACCTCTTGATGGAAAGACTGGGACCGAAGTCACCAAGGGCTCCCAAGGCAGCTCACAGCAAGGTCACTTTAGGGCCGCTTAGATCTCAGGAAGCAGATCCAGGGCTGAAAGAAAATTGGAAAAACACTTATGGGCACAGTTTGGAAGCCCCTTTGGATTGACTGGGTGGGCTTAAGCTGGGCATATCTGCCCCAGCTCTGCAGGGCTCTGCCTGCACCCCACTTTTGTGGGTTTGTTGCTGTTGTCAGGGCTTTTTTCTCATTTGGTCTCGATTTTGGTTTTTTTTTTAATTATTATTTGGTTTTTTGTTTTCTTTTTGGCTTGGGAGGGTGTTTTTTGGTTGTTGGGGTGGGATTTTGTTTTGTTTGGCTTGTTTTTTGCTTCTTTTTTTTTTTTCTTTTGATGGGGATTTTGTGGGGTTTGGTGTCCTTTTTTTGGTGGTTTGCTTTGGGTTTGGAGTTTGTGTATGTGTGTGGTTTTGTTTGGTTTGCTTTTTTCTTCCCCCTTTTTGGCTTTGTGTTCGTTGTTTGGTTGGGGGTGGTCGTTTGGTCGGTCCGAGTGTTTTGGGTGCTTTGCTTTTTGCTAAACGAAATGTTTTTGTTTTGATTTGGTGGGTGTGGGTTTGGTAGTTTGCGTTTGGTTTGGGGTTTGTTTGGGGTTTTTTTTGGTTGTTGTTGTTGTTTTGGTTGTTTTTTTTCTGTGTGCTTTTTGGGGTTGGTTGGTTGGTTTGTTTCCAACTGCCCCTCCCCAGGCACCGGGCTGCAGCCTTTCCCCGCTCCAGGCAGCCTCCCGACCCCGCCGCTCTCCCTGTCCCGGGCCGTCCAGCCCCGCTCCTCGGGCACCCGGAGCCGGCAAGCTCTCGATGCGGAGCGGGACGGCAGCGACAGCCCCGGTGCCGGCTCAGACAATCCCGGGCAGCCCCGCCGCAGCTTTCCGGTCCCTCCCTCCGCCTCCCGGGGTCCCCTCGCCCCTGCCCCGCGGAGCGGCGCGGAGCAGCGCGGAGTCGGGCGGTGAGTGCAGCGCTGGCGGCGGGGCGCGGAGGGGCCCTAGCCGGTGCCGGGCGGAGCGGAGCCGGCCGCAGCCCCCCCCGGGGCCGGGAACGCGTCCCAAAGCCCCTCCCGGGCGCGGGGCCAACGCGCTGCTGAGGGACCGCGGCTCCTGCTCAGGCTGCGGGCTCTGGGCTGTGCCGGCTGCGGGGGTGTTCGGGCTGTGCCCTGCCGAACAGCTCCGGGGCGGGGTGGGGGACTGCGTTGGCAACCCAAATGTCATCGGGGGTCTTATGGAAGCGTTCTCCAGGCCCTGCTAGCTTGGCCGCCTCGTGCGAGTGCAGCAAAACCGAGGGGAAGCCTGAAAGGAGAGGAGAAAATCGATGGGAGAACAGGAAAAGTGGCTTTGTCCTGCATCTTTGGCGTGGCGTGCTGGGGTGCCTGGCGCAAACACCCGCGGGCAGTGTAGGGCCACGGGCTCTGCTGGGGAGACAGGGGAGGACCTGGCTCCTAAGAGAAATGCTGCTGCCCGCAGCAGGACCGCTCCCGACAGGGTCAGGGCTTGGGCAGGAGCCAGCCTGTCCTCTGCCCCCTTCACCTCTCCTTATCTCTTGCTCATGTCACTCAAAGGCTGGAGCTGGAGCCCCTCGGTCCAGCCAGAGCTGAGCCTAGGGCAGGGAGTGAGGCCGGACAAGGTGGGGATGGGCTCATGGATCTTCCAGCTGTAGGAAGGTCCTTCGAGCTTTCTGGTGCCACACCAGCCTTCAGGTTTTTCTCTCACCTTTCTGTACTGAAAGAAGAGACATTGTGACTTAGTACTGACCTTTGCTTCTGGGCACCCACAGGTGATGAGTAGGGAATAGAGCTTGAAGGTCTTTTCTTCCTGTTTTCTGACTTACCATGGGAGAGACTTGGACAGGTTGGATAGATGGGCTAGGGCCAGCGGGATAGGATTCAACAAAGTCAAGCCTCAAGTGCTGCCTTGGGCCGCAACAGCCCTGTACAGACTTGGGGGCAGAGTGGCTGCAGAGCTGCTTGGCAGAGAAGGACCTGTGGGTATTGATTGATGGGAGGTTGAACATAAACCAGCAATGTGCCCAGGTGGCCAAGAAGGGCAACAGCATCCTGCCTTGTATCAGGAATAGTGTGGCCAGCAGGACCAGGGATCTGATTGTTCCCCTCTGCTCAGCACTGGTAAGGCAGTACCTCAAGTACTGGGTTCAGATTTGAGCCACTCACTATAAGATGGACATTGAGGTGCTGGAGCAACTCCAGAGAAGAGCAACCCAGCTGCAGAAGGGCCTGAACACAAGTCTTGTGAGGAACAGCTGAGGGAGCTGGGGTTGTTCAGTCTGCAGAAGAGGAGGCTGAGGGGAGACCGCATCACCCTCTAGAACTCCCTGAGTCAGGAGCCAGATGGGGACAAGCAAGTGACAAGACAAGGGGAAATGGCCTCAAGTTGGCCAAGAGACGTTCAGGTTGGATAGCAGAAAGAGTTTCCCAGCAAGGGTTCTCAGACACTGGAACAGGCTGCCCAGGGAGGTGGTGGAGTCACCATCCCTAGAGGTAGGAAGGAAACCTTTCAGGGATGGTGCTGCTCAGTAAGTCCTAGGGTGTTTGGTGGCATTAAAGATAACATTCCAGTGCCATCAGCACCTTCTGTCTCACCTAGGCATGCAGTGGGAGAGCACCACATGCCCAAGGGTGCACACAGCTGAGGATCAGTTGGCCCACTGGAAAAGGCCTGTGAGGGGTCTGCTCCTGAGTGAAGATGTACAGAAGATGAGGCTCACCAAACACACCAGGCTGGCTTTTGGCTCGGGTGGTAGATAGCTATGGAGCAGCAGCGCGGCAAGGAGATGGCATCTTCTCAAATGCCATCTGTCTGATTGGCACTGAGCTCTGTTACTACACTTTTGGGAAATGCTTTTGTTTGCTGTCTGCAGGAATATGCAGTTCCTCACCAACAGGAGGGACAGTGCTGGGGGCATTTCCATGCTACCAGAGCTGTTCCACCCCTGTGGACATCAGTTCCTCTGTGTTTGCAGGAGCAGAGTGGTTGCATCCCACCTCCAGGCTGTGACCTGCTTTTGCTCCCTGTTAAAAATGATGCTTCCTTTGCCTTTTGTGAGTGTGTTGGAGCCTCTAAGGGCTCCTGTGGCTCTCAGTGCTGCAATGCCTGGTATCTGCTCTCAGTTCTCAAAGCACGTGTGGAGGCTACTGGGACTGGAGGGTCCCTTGGCTGTCCCTGCTTGTGCTCTGTGTGTCCTTAGAGCCTGCACCCTGTGTAAAGCAGGCCAAGCCTGCTGCCAGCTGTGCCTTCCCCAGCTGCTTTCTTTCCGCTGTTCCCGGAGGTGACAAATGTGTGCAGTGTTGGTTTTCCTTCTGAGCTGGTCTTTGGAAATCTTTTCTGTGCCTGGGAGTTTCTTCCCCTGGTTTGTGGGTAAGAGGTGGAAAGAAGTGCTTCTGGCAGACCCAGAAGTGTCCCTTAAATGATCCAGAGATTTTTGTGGTGGCTGAAAGACTCGCAGTGGGCACACACTATCCTGCAGCTGCCTTCAGCTTTTCAGCATCACACTGCACAAACCAGACTGCTGCTAGCTGGGCCACCAGTGCCCAGGGCTGCTTGCCTCTTCCATGACCTTAGATCTCAGGTGGCCTCACAATGCCTTGGGAGGGGGCCATGCCTGCTGGGAGCTCCCCTTCCTCCTCTGTCCCAGGGCTGAGCTGTATGAGGTGTTTCTTTTCTAAGTTGTGTGCAGATCCCTAGTGGCAGGAAGAACCTTGACTCCTGTTCTGCCCCTTATCTCCTCCTAGATGTCCAACAGACCATGTGCTCAGAACAAGGCTCTGATCTGGTGATATGGTCTCATTCATTCACTTTTGTTTTGCCTTTCCCCTCATTCTCCTGCATTAGAAATTTGGATTTCCTGTCATTCTGACGAGAATGGACAGAGAGCAGCCTGGAGGAGAGGGACTTGGGGGTGTGAGCTGTTGAAAAACTTCCCATGAGCCAGCAATGGCTGCTGGCAACCCAGCAGGCAGCTGTGTGCTGGGCTGCATTCAAAGGAGGGAGAGCAGCAGGACAGGGACAGGATTCTGCCCCTCTGTTCTGATGAGGCTCACACCTGCCCCTTCCAACTCTGGGGCTCTCAACACAAGAAGGACATGGAACTGTTGGAGCAGGTCCAGAGGAGGCCGCAAAGATGATCAGAGGGCTGGAGAACCTCGCC
Organism: Eubucco bourcierii; assembly: GCA_013396675.1. NCBI lineage: Eukaryota > Metazoa > Chordata > Aves > Piciformes > Ramphastidae > Eubucco > Eubucco bourcierii. The sequence goes on from VWZE01003729.1 coordinate 36,458, forward strand.
TCTAGGGACAGGTTGGGTTGAGCCTGGAGAAGAGAAGGCTCCAGGGAGACCTTAGAGCAGTCTTCCAGTACCTAAATGGGGCTGCAGGAGAACTGGTGAGGGACTTTTGGCAAGGTCTGAGAGTGACAGGACAAGGGGCATTGGCTTTGATCTGGAAGAGGGGAGATTAAGACTGGAGATGAGGCAGAAATTCTTTAGAGTGTGGTTGGGGAGACGCTGGCACAGGTTGCCCAGGGAGGTTGTGGATGCCCCCTCCCTGGAGGTGTTCAAGGTCAGGTTGGATGAAACCTTAAGCAAGGTGGGCTAGTTGGAGGTGTCCCTGCACATGGCAGGGGACTTGGAACTGGATGATCTTTAAGGTCCCTTCCAATCTAACCCATTCTGTGACTCTATAGATCAGGAGCTAGAAGAAAGAGACTTCTGAGAGGGGCTTTCCAAGTCATGGTTTGTGTTCTCCCGCTTGCCTTCTTGTATTCGTTTTAACAAATCAAGCTGCTGACAAACACAAATCCCACTTAGAAGCCATCCCAGCTCACTTGTGACCTGAATCTGCTCCTTCTGTTGAACATGATTGCAGCAAGAGCAGACCCTTGGGGTTACTTTCACATGCCTGAGTGTTACAAACCTAATTCATTGTTCATGAGAGTTAAGCTGTGTTAATTTGGGATGGACCAGGGTTCCTGTCTGCCTTGTTTGCTGATGAATCTGTGGATTGCATCCAAAGTTGGGGAGAAGCTGAAGCACTGTGGATAATCCATGGTTTCATTGTCCAGATGTGACCTCCAGGCTTCCTGTGTAGGGGTGGCTGTGGAAGTAGATGTCTGATGGGAGGATGTCCCTGACATTTACTGCTGTGTGCACTGGAGCCAGCATGGTCTCCTGCTCTTGGCCAAGTCAACCAGGTTAGCTTAAACCACCTTTGTTTGGGGCTTAGATTGTTTGAGTCTGCACTAGCACAGAGAATGTCTCCTGTCCTTCTGCCAGACATGCAGTGGAGGACTACCAGCCAGCTGCTGGTTGTTGCCAACTCCTATTGTAGCCACACCCGGGAGAGACCATCTGTGTGTCCCCCAGGCTTTACTGACGTAAGAGCTGAGCCATTTGTCCACTATGAGCTTAACCACATTTATTAGACGAAGCCTACAACAAGTGGAACTTCAGCAGGGCTAACTTTGTCACCTTCAAGAGACTGAACAAAGACTGAGTGACCTGGGACTTTTTAGCCTGGAAGGCAGAAGACTGAGGAAGATCTTCTCAATGCTTACAGATACTTAAAGGTGGGCATCGGGAGGTTGGGGCCAGACTTTGCACTGGTGCCCAGCAACAGGACAAGAGGTAAGGGGCACAAACTGGAACGCAGGAGGTTTCATGTCAGCATGAGGAGGAACTTCTTTATGTTGAGGGTGGTGGAGCACTAAAACAGGCTGCCCAGAGGGGTGGTATGGTCATTCAAAGCCTGCCTGGATGCTGTCCTGTATGCCCTAGGTGACCCTGCTCTGCCAGGGGGTGGGACTAGATGGTCTTTGGAGGTCCCTTCTAACCCCTACCACTCTGATTCTGTGACAGACTCAGCTTAAGATGTGTCCCTTACGCTCGGGTTGATACTGTCCTCAGTCATTGCAGCTTGACACCTGTCCTCCAGCTTGGCTCAGGTCCCTCCTCTCTCTGGGAGGCTTCACAGGTCACTGCTGCTCTGGCCAAGCCATCAGGAGTGGGACCAGCTGAACTTCAGGGTGTCTCTGTGGTTCAGATGGAACAGCTGTGCAAGCCCCAAAGGGCCAGACCTGTTTCTTCACCTGAGAGTTGGTGAACCATGTAGGATGGTGCTGGATGCACAGGGGCTTGGGCAGAGGTTTCCAGGATGCCTCTGAGCTGTGAATCCCTGTTTGAATTCAAAAGCAGTTTGGTGTCTGCTTTTGTGGCAATCCCTTACTAAGTGATTCATAGAAACAGCTTCTAGGACTTTTGCTCTTCTGGGCTTTGGAGGACAGGTGACTTAAGAAGAAGAGAGGGAAGGTGGGAAAGTGCTGTTCTGCTGGTGCCTTTAGATAGGAGAGAGACCATACACATTGAGAACTCTGAAGTGTGCAGCCTGAGACCTTCCCCAGGAGAAGCTGCTTTAAATACATGGCTGGAATGGCAGAGAAAAGGAGATAATCACTTCTGCAGAGGAGGAGGTTTTAAAAGCTCAACCCAAGTGCTCAGGAGTGATGAATTGGTGGAACGTGTGAGCACTGCAGAGTTTCAGCTGCCCACGGGAGCATTTCAGATGATTGCAAGTTGTTTGCTCTGGGTTTGCTTTTCCATGTCATGAACCATCATGGATGTGTGCCAGCTGCCCTCCAGAAAGGGATCGCTCAGATGGAGGTTGCATGGGAACAGGCTGCCAGGTTTTAGTTCTGACACCACAGCCCAGTTTGATTTCATTTTTGATTGAGCCTTTGCAGATGTATTCCTGGCTTTTCTTGGATTTGGCAGAGAAGGTCCTAGCAGCTCTGCTGGGCAGGATCATTGAGCTTGGCTTGCACCTTTGGAAAACCCTTGAGACTGGAGTCACGGATGGGCATCTGTGCGGGTACCCAGACCATCTGACCACTCCCAGACCCTTTCCCTGGCAAGGGCTGTGCACAGACACTGCCTCCCACTGCTGCCCCTGCCTCCCGGCAGGAGGGGTTCAATCTCCCCGTGTTGGCTGCACAGTTCCCAGGAGCACTTCCTAATGTGCTTCAGGCAAAATCAAGTGGATTATCTCAAGCCACTAATTAGACTGTTGAAGAGAATCCTGCTGGCTTTGGAGCTTGTCTCTTTGCTTCCTGAAGGGATTTAGGGAGGACTGTAAGAAGCTGCTCCATCAGCCACATCTGAAGGGAGCAGGGCTCAAGGACAGGCAACTGGAGGTCTCCTCAACCAGCACAGCTGTAGTTGAGATGGGGAAGGAGGTACTGTGTGTTCATGACCAGCCCGAAGTCACTATTGCAGGAGAACATCTTTCTTATTGATCAGCTGAGCCTTGCCCAGAGCTCTGCCAGGTCTGTTGAGGCTTATTTTTTATTCACTCACTCACTTCTTATGGCCACAGCACTTCCATTTAGTGGTGTCATGTTCTGCTGTTCTCAGCTTCTCAGCCTCATGCATGGAGCTCTGGCATACAATCAGTACAGTGTGTAAGATGCCATCTGATGGTCTTGAAACACCAGGTGTGATTAATGTGCAAAGACTGCATGGCCTCTTGGCAATGATACCATCTGATCCTGCACATGGCAGATGCATTTGGGGGTTACCCCTCAGCTTCAACCTGGTAAATGGCATAAATGGATCTGCTTGGTAAGAGGAACTGCAGCTCTGAAGCTTTGGCTTGCCTTCAGAGCAAACCCAAACTGCAGGATGCTTCCTGACAGGATTCCTGGCATGACTGCTGGGTATCCAGAAGGATCTGTCCTGTGGAAAATGTTGGTAGTAATTTGTGGGCTCTTCTAAAGTGTAGGCATTAACAGTGAGAGCAGATGATCAGCATCCTCTCTCCATCCTTCTTGTAGCCCCCTTCAGGTACTGGCAGGTTGCTATTAGTTCTCCCCGGAGCCTCCGCTTCTCCAGGCTGAACACCCCCAGCTCCCTCAGCCCAGCTGTAGCAGAAGTGCTTCAACCCCTTGGTCTTTTTCACAGCCCTCCTCTGGACTCAGTCCATCACCTCCATGTCCTTCCTGTGTTGAGGGCTTCAGACCTGGACGCAGCATTCCAAGTGAGGTCTCACCAGAGCAAAGTGGCAGAATCCCCTCTCTGGATCCTGGCAACGCTGAGTTTGATGCAGCCCAATATGTGATTGAATATGTGGAATGAGTCTAGGAATAGCTTCTGGCTAATGTGCAGTGACATTTTCCCTGGTGGGTCAGTGAAGGAGTTCTTGTTTGCTCATGACAAGAAAAGCTGCCTTAGAGAAGAAAAGTCTTTTAGCAGATCCCATCCTGCTTCACCCTCAGCCCATCAGTGGGGATTTGGAGTGGCAGAGTGAACGAGGTCCATCTGAACTTCCTCCCTCCCCTCCTTGTGGACACTCAGAACTATGGGAAAACTCAGCCTGTTGGCAAAATGGGTGGAAAATCAAATGTTGCATGTTTTACTTGAACATTTTGTGGTTTCTCCTGAAATTCTTCATCTGAAACAAAGGATGGGCTTTGTTCTTTTGTTGGGGGGAGGGGGGGTTTGCTTTTTTTTTTTCTGTGGAAAAAAATCTGCAGTGTCACTGTTTGGTGCAGAAGTTTCTCCAAGAGTGGCACAAGTTCTCTCGAAAACCTTTTTGTGTAAACCTGGGGAGGGGAGAAGGAATAGAAACTGCAAAAATGTGTCTGTTCTGGTGGTGAAAAACGGTTTGTTGGCAGAGTCTTCCAGTTCCATTCAGAATCACAATGTTAGTGATTTGGAGAAATCTTGGAGGAATTTCACATGACCCACCCCCTTCTTGGAAGCTTCTCAGTTTTGGATTCTTTGCTCCAGCACAATTCCCACAGAGGAAATACTTCCAAACCCAAGGTTCTGGACTCTTTGGAAAGCAACGTTCCTTGCTTTGTGGGCATTGCACTAAGTTGTGTTTATTCACAGCTTCGTCTTACCCTGGTTTTTTTTGATGAGAACTGAGCCTGCCTGGCTTTGTTTGGAGTCTAGAGAAGATCTGAACTGAAGCTCCAGACAGATAGTCACTGCCCTGCTGAACTTGCAGGCTGTGGGTGCCAGGCACTTGCAGCTGGATGTTGGGAAGCAGAAAAAAAGTCGTGTTTGTGTGGTGATGTGCGTGAAGGGACCTTCTAGTGACAGATCTTCTGCCCTTCAGCCAGACTGGCTTCTCTGTGCCATAGATCGGGCTGTGAAGTGGCTGCTTTGTCCCTCCAAGTGCGGCCCTTTGTTGTTTCAGAATTACTGAGACAGTTAATTGGCCTCTCATTAACGGCCCTGGAGAGAAATAAGATCTCATTAATCATCTTCTCAGCAGCTTCCAGCCTCTTGCTAATGAAACGAGGCAGTGAAATGCTAGCTTCCTGCAGCTGGCTGTGACCTGCCCTGGGCCCACAGCCCTGCCCTGGACCAGCAGGGCTTGAAGAGCACAGAAATTAGAGGGGTCTGCAGTGAGAACCGGGGATGGAGAGCGCAGAGCCCAATGGTGACAAGGCAAGGAGCACTGAGCTGTGCCCAGGGTGCAGTGGAGGTGCTGTTGTGCCTGGCAGAGGTGCAGGTTGTAAGAGAGAAGCCATCATTCCAAGCCTTTGAAGCACAGAATCACAGAGTCCTTTCAGTTGGAAAAGCCCTTTAAGATCATACAGTCCAACCATTATTTACCTCTGCCAAGGCTGGGGCTAAAGCATGGCCCTCAGTACCACAGCTCTGCCTCTTTGAAACACTTCCAAGGAGGGGGATTCAGCCACCTCCTTGGGCAACCTGTGCCAGGCTTCGAGAACCCTTTCAGGGAAGAAGTTTCTTCTAATGTCCAGCCTAAACCTGCCCTGGTGCAACTTGAGGCCATTTCCTCTCATCCTATCATTGTTACTAGGGAGAAGAGACCAACCCCCACCTGGCTCCAACATCCTTTCAGGGAATTGTAGAGAGCACTGAGGTCTCCCCTCAGCCTCCTCTTCTCCAGACTAAGCTCCCCCAGTTCCCTTAGCTGCTCCTCACCAGCCCTGTTCTCCAGACCCTTCACCAGCTTTGTTGCCCCTTCTCTGGAGCTGCTCCAGCTTTGAGATCACTTCCTTTCTGTGACTTTTCTGTAAGCAATCATTGCTATAATTGATCAAGATTACGTTTCTGAGCTGAGCTCTTGAACTCATCGGTGAAGAATGTGGATTTTCCTCAACTGGTTCTACACACTGCATTATCTGCAGTTTGACTGCACACACATGCTGGTCTCAAACAGGACTGGGTTGAGTGAATTATGCAACAGGGAAGATGCACCTGGCACCTTTGCTTTAGAATGAAGGTCCAGAGTTTGTAGAAAGGAGAGCTCCCTAGCTGCATGATGCAGTGCTTAGAAATCTCATCCCAGGTATATGCAGAATGCAAAAAGCAGGTTCCTCACATGAAGTTGCTTTGCTGAAGTTTCTTCAAAGCTTTTCTGTTTCTCTGCTGTCTTTGCACCTTACATCCTTCCTTTTCCAGGACATCTGACTATTCCTTCCTTGCAATCTCTTTTAGAGGCCCTTTCTCAGCTGTTTAAGAACAGCTTTGGCTACTCCCCGCTTCTGCCTGGAGTTGGCAGAGAAAGAAATAGAAACCTCCTATTCCTTGCCAACTGAGGCTTCTTCAGCCTCCTGGTGTGATCAGATTTAGTGGTGTTAGAGACATTTGACAAAGCTGACATTGGGATTACATGGAATTTGCTTTCAAGAACTTGGGAAGAGGCATTTCTTCCTCTGAAGCATGATCTTCTCTTCAAACCCCACCTGCAGTGCTGGGGCCACCTCTGGAGTCCTCAGCACAGCACAGACAGGGACCTGTTGGAGCGGAGCCAGAGGAGGTCACAGCAGTGCTGGCAGGGCTGGAAGCCCTCTGCTGTGAGGCCAGGCTGAGAAAGTTGGGTTTGCTCAGCCTGCAGAAGACAGGACTCCACGGACACCTTCTGGTGGCCTTTCAGTGCTTCAAGGGGACAATCAGAAAGCCGGGGACAGACTTTTGAGCAGAGGCTGTTGTGACAGGCCAAGGGATGATAGTTTGGACTAAAAGAGGGAAATTCAGAGTGGAGAGAATGGAGAAATGTTTGACACTGAGGGTGGTGAGAGCCTGGCATAGGTTGCTTAGAGAGATGGCAGATGCCTCATCCCTGGAACCATTGCAGGCCATGTTGGTTGGGGTTCTGAGCAATCTGCCCTCGTTGGAGGCTCCCTGCTGACTGCAGGGTGTTGGACTGGATGAACTTCCAACCCCAAACAGTCTGTGACTGTGCTTAAGCACTGTGATGGAAACAGATCAACAACAATGGAAGAAGATTATCAGAAGAATTAACTGAAGAAATTGTGGAGGGTTTTTTTGAGTTGAAAAGTTTCTCCTGTTAGCAGAAGAGACTGAGGTTGTTTCTCATTTAGCTGATAGCTGCACTGCAGAGCAATGGATGGGAGCCTTGCAGCCCAACCCATGTCATGCCTTTGCTGAAAAAGATCCCAGAGCAGATGCCCAGACTTCTCTTGGTGTGGAGTGCCCTCACTGGGCCTTCCCAGAGCTATCTTAGTGGAGATCTTTAGGTATCTGCCATGGGAGTCACAGTGGCCCCAGCACTGTGGTGGTGGTGACCCCATCGAGGAGGGCTGCCCCCACCCCAGTGTGGGAGCCGTGGTCCCCTCTGTACTGGGTGTCCAAGGGAAGAGAGATCAGGGACTCATCAGCACAGTGAACCCCCACCCCAGGGTTTGGTAGGTGGGACTGAGCTGCTGGAGGGCCCCATTTAGGTGGAGGAGGCAGCTGCAGCGCTGCCCTGGCTGTACCTGGGTCAGGAAGCCTTAGGCAGGGCTCTGGAAGGCGCAGCAGCTCCCTCAGGCCTTGCAGGGGGGTGAGCCATGAATTCCCTGTGTCACAGGCACATGGTGCTTCCCTGCTCAGATTACAGGACAAAATCTGGGCAGTTCCTAAGATAGAGCTGGAAACGGGGATTTGGGAACGAGCAGCACTCGGAGCAGAGCGCAGCTGCCATGGCTGGGAACAAAAGGTGAGAGGAGAGCTCACAGCAACCACCTCGCTGCAGCCACAGGTCAGCAGAAACCCTTCCTAGCTGGACTTTGTTGGGAATTCCCTGGGAGAAGTGTGAGATGCCTTTGTGTGAGTGCTGCCTTTGCTTTGTGCCGTGTTCCGCGGGCTGCCGAGGCTGCCTCTGGCTGCGTTTTCTGTGACTTTGGACTTTGCCTTTCTAATTGCCGGTCAGACTCTGAAGCTGCTGTTAGATCTCAGCTGTTGGATGCAGTTTAAAGGCTCCAGGAGCGGGGGCAGGTTTGCTTTGTTAATCAGGACTGCTAAAGCTGTGCCTAACTCTGCTCCTGGACAAAGCTGTTTGCGGTAGGGAATAATTCTGCAGGATACTCCACCAGCAACACGTGTTTGTGCCATTAGTCAGATCTTCTCGGGCTCGCTTTGGGTCTTCCCCTCAGGAGGCAGCTCCTTCCAAAACCAGTCGCTTTTAATGCTGCTTCTGGCCTTTTGACTGGGAACCCAGCGAGCGCTTTAGCTCACGCCCCGGGGTGAGAGCCGGGCTTTTTTTTGTTGGTGGAAGTCAAGGAGCAGCAAGGATTTGGTGTGACAGGCTAAAGGTGAGACGCGGGAGCCGAGCTGCTGCAGCAGAAAGGCTGATTGTGTGCAGAGGATCTCCCAGTGGTTTACGCTGGGACGCGCTGACTGCTTCTCAGGTTGCGTTCCCCCCGGCGCGGCTCCTACCCTTCCCCTCCCTTCCCCCACCAGCCGGGATCTGATGTGATGGAAAAACATCTGTATTGTCTCTGGGAGCAGCGGTGGTCGGGCTCCCCGCGCCTGGCCGCTGCCGGGTTTCTTGCAGCGACGTGAGGGAGAGCTTCCCCGAGAGATGCTGATACTGTGGGGGCTTCCAGCTAGCCTTAAAGAACGCCTTTGGGGGCTGACACAGCTCCGTGCTTACATGACAGCTCTCGTCCGTGTCTCCTTCCTCCTTGCTCCTCCACGGGCTTTGAAATGACCCCGTCTTGCCTTGGGGACTGGAACGGAGCTCCCTGCGCCTGTGACAGGAGCTGGATGTTGAGCAGGACTATGGGTGCTCATGCAGCAGTGTGCAATGTGCTCGTGGAGCAGCGTTCAGTGTGCTCATGCAGCAGTGTGCAGTGTGCTCACGAAGCAGTGTGCAGTGCCCTCATGCAGCCCAGAGTGCAACTGTGTGCTGGGCTGCATCCAGAAGAGGCTGGCCAGCAGGGCAAGAGAGGGGAGTCTGCCCCTTGACTCTGCTCACTTCTGCCCTGGCATAGGACAAGGTCCAGTGGATGGAAACTGCAGCACAGGAAGTTCCACCTCAATGTGAGGAAAAACTTCTTTACTGTAAGGGTGACCCTGGAACAGGCTGCCCAGAGGGCTTGTGGAGTCTCCTTCTCTGGAGACTTTCCAGCACTGTCTGGATGTGTTCCTGTGAGATCTGCACTAGATGACATGGTCCTGCTCTGCCAGGGGAGTTGGAGTGGAAGATCTCCAGAGGTCCCTTCCAACCCCTAACATCCAGTGATCCTGTGCTGCAGAGATAATTCCATGGTTAATCAAGTCAATTCCAGGACACACTCACTAAAAAGTGATTTGCTACAGGCTTCTTGTGTGGGCATCTTGCTTGGACAAGCAGCTGGAATCAAGGGCCAGGCTGAAGCAGACCCCTCTGAGTCACTGGGTTCTTCAGTTCTGAGGCTGAAGCTCAAGCAGTGCAGGGACAGCTCTGGGAGCAGTTTTGCCTCAGGTATTCTGGAGAAGTGTGTGGCAGCTCCCTTCAGCCAGCCCTGGATGAAAACAGTCGTTAATTATTTCCAGATTGGCAGAGGGCAGCTTGGAGGGCAGGAGGGGCCACTTGCTGAGCTGGCAGTTGAACAGGCTTTCTTTTGCCCAATTTGCGCTTTAAGGGCTGGAGGAGTAGGGAATTTTCATTTTCAGCTGTTCCAAAAGGGCTACCTGAAATATGTCAGCAGTACCCAGATGGGCTTCTCTTCAATGCCCAGGTGCTCCCAAGGATAGGAGAAGATCTGTGGTGCTGACTGGCATAGCCTTGGGCAGTGGGGCTGGAGCAGCTCCCCTATGGGGACAGGCTGAAAGAGTTGAGGCTGTTCAGCCTGGAGAAGAGAAGGCTCCAGGGAGACCTTAGAGCAGCCTTCCGGTACCTAAAGGCTACAGGAGAGCTAGGGAGGGACTTTTGAAAAGGGCTGGGAGTAACAGGTCAGTGGGCCATGGCTTTGAGCTGGAAGAGGAGAGATTGAGACTGGAGATGAGGAAGAAATTCTGTAGAGTGAGGGTGGGGAGACCCTGGAGCAGGTTGCCCAGGAAGGTTGTGGATGTCCCCTCCCTGGAAGGTGTTCAAGGCCAGGTTGGATGAGGCCTTGAGCAAACTGGGCTGTCAGAGGTGTCACTGCCCATGGCAGAGGGGTTGGAACTGGCTGATCTTTAAGATCACTTCCAGCCCAAGCCATTCTTCTATGTGTGCATCTATGAATCATAGAGAACTGGATTAAGAAACCCAAAACTGAGATCAGTTCTTTGCAGAAAGCTCTCAGTGGTCATTCCAGAGAGGAAAGAAAAAAATGAGGACAGGAGATGGCAGAGGGACTAGGGGTGAGATGCTCAGGTTTTGCATGCCACTGCCTTTGAGATGGCAGCTGCATTGTCCCTTGGTGAGAGGCAGCACACTGCAGATGTGTGAGCTCTGGAGAACACTGGGAAGGGGCAGAGCACTGGAGGATCTAGGAGGAAGGTGAAAGAAGAAAGGAGAAGAGAGAGGAACGCAATGTATGGAAAGGATGCTTGTTGGGGAGTGTGGCTGTAAGTCTGTGCAGGGGTATGTTCTGCTTGAGTTCCTTCTGGTTCTAAGGTATCTGAGTGATGGGGAGTTTTGTGGAAGCTAGGGATGTGTTTCTTCCCACAACTGAACAGTTGGACCTGGTGATCTTAAAGGTGAAGTTTTTCAAGTAAATGGGAGCATTCTTTCTTTCACTCATCAGAGCAGCTCCCAGCACAGACAATGCTCACCTGATGCTGGGGCAGGTCCATCACTGGAGCTGTGCTGCCACATCCCCCGAGGCTGTCTTCACACACTCGTTGGGGAGCTGAGGGCCAGGCTCTGCCTGCCTGCTGCCAAAAGAGCTCGCTCTGTGCAAATGAGTTCAGAACTTATGAGCTCTGACAAGTTTGTGTTGGCTGCGCCTGGGGAAACGTCTTTGAGTGGCTGCCGCTGAGTTTGCTTTAATCTCTTCCCAGATTTTTGTGGCTGTCGTGGAAATTGCTGGATTATTTCGTTGTGTTTGTGAAGTGATTGTGGGCACCTGAAACCTGCTGATGTCACGAAGTAGGAATAAAAAAGCCTGTCCATAGCAAACACATTTCCTGGCATCAAAAGTAAAGAGTTAGGCTCCTCCTGCAGCAGAGATGCATGCCCTTGGCATGGCTGCAGGTTCCTGCTGAGCCATGGACACTGTGTTGGCATGGTCCTGAGGGAAACCAAACCTTGGCTGGCTTCTTAGAGGCTCCGTGGCAGTGTGCTGGGCATGTTCCAGCTGCTCTGGTCGCCTGGTCTACACACAGCCCCTTTGCTGAGCTCCCTGTTTGCGGTGTGTGGGAGCTGGGAGCAGGAGCAGCCAGGTGCCCGGGCTGGGCTGGGGTTTCGCTGCCTCCTGCCCCCCACGTGAGCCATTTCTTTCTCGCTCCTCTGCAGCTGCCACCCTCCCTCTGAGTCACTTTGGCTCTGCTGCAGCGGCGACTCCCAATGACACAGGACTGCACTCTGCAGTCGGCCAAGGTCCTGCCCTGTTATTGTGGGCTGGGGCGAGGGGAGCTTTGACACCGCGAACCCAAGGCATGATTCTCCCCTCGGGGGCTCTGCCCTGTCATTCACTTGGACACAGGCTGCCTTCACTCTGCAGGACTTCACAGACGGCTTCTAAAGCGGCACACTGTGGAAGAGTACAGCCCAGAGCTGCCTGCTCATTGTGCTAATGCTTGGCTGCTTCGGCTGAAGCACTTCGGGTGATGCTTTTCCAGCGCTGCAGCCTCTCAGGTTCCTGTTTGGAGCCGAGTGTGGAGAATGTCCTGGAGAGCTTCGGGAGCATCTCTGCCCAGGGGCGCTTCTGCTGGGGAGGGAGCTGCGTTTGGGACACTGCCTGAGCTTTCATCTTGTGCCGCTTGCTCCTTGCTTGCCCCACTCTTGAGTTCGCTGTTGGAGTACAGAGTCCTCCAGACTCCCAAATGTCCACTTTTGAAGCTTTTCCACGAAAAGGAGGTTACCAGTAATGTATTTCTTGTTGAAAATGAAGCTGAGGGACCCGCCTGCAAAAGCTGCCAGGACTTCTGCAAACAGGCTGCTTGCTGCCAGCAGCTGGAGTGCTAACAGCTCTGAAGTGACTAAGCAGCTCGTGCTTTACTTGCAGCAAGACAAAGCAGCTCGTTGGATTTGGGGTTACACTGGGGTTTCTCACACCCCACTTCTCCCCAGCCAAGGTGTCCCAATGAGATGGCTGGCAGCAGCTCTCCAGGGAGCCCATCCAGGTGAAGAGCAGCTAAGGAAACCCATCCCCACTTCTCATTCATCCTGCTGGTGACTCCCCTGGAGTGAGCTCTGCTGGTGCTGGGCTGGCAGCAGCCAGCAGCAAGCGCTCCAGCCCCTGCTGGGTGACAAGTTTCCAGCCTGAGAGGGTGTGAAAGGAAGAGCTAAGCCACAGGCTGGCGTAACCCAGCCAGGAGTCACCAGGCACAGGGGCTCTTTCTGTTTTTCACACCAGAAGGGTCTCCCACAGGTATCCACTTCTCTCTCTTGCCTTTCAGAGAGGTTGGTTTTCACTTGATGTTTCTTTCCATCCCCTCCCTTCTTCCTTCCTCAGTCTAAACTATGACCACAGCCATTGAGGTGCTGCTGGCAGCTGCTGCCACTCCGCGAGGTCTGGCTGGGGGGAGCTGCTGGTGCCATTTGTGAACTGTGCTATGCAATGTGCTGTGCTTCAGCTTTCCTGCAGAGCCTTCACCACTGGAGCAGAGAATTGATTCAGCATCAAATCAGAACTGGTTGGAGGATGGCCACCAGTGGTGTACCCAGGGCATAGTGCTGGGGCCAGCTGTGTTCAGCATCTTCATCAATGATCTGGATGAGGGGATTGAGGCACCCTCAGTCAGTTTGCACATGACACTAAGCTGGGTGTGAGTGTGATCTGCTGGAGGGTAGGAAGGCTCTGCAGAGAGACCTGGATAGGCTGGATTTATGAGATGAAGCCAGTGGGATGAGGTTCAATGAGGCCAAGGACTGGGTCCTGCACTTGGCTCACAACAACCCCATGAATGCTCTGGGCTTGGGGCAGAGAGGCAGGAAAATGCCCAGCAGAGAAAGACCTGGGGCACTGGTTGACAGCCAGCTGAAGATGAGCCAGGGTGTGCCAGGGAGCCAAGAAGGCCATCAACATCCTGGCCTGGATCAGCAATGGTGTGGCCAGCAGGACCAGGGCAAGGATTGTCTCCTTGCACTCAGGGAGGCCACACCTTGAGTACTGGGTTCAGGTTTGGACCCCTTGCTCCAAGAAGGGTATTGAGGGAGTGGAATAGGTCTGGTGAGGAGCAACTGAGGGACCTGGAGTTGTTTAGTCTGGACAAGAGGAACCTGAGGGGAGACCTCATTGCTCTCCACAACTACCTGAAAGGAGGTTGGAACCACATAGCAGTTTGTCTCTTCTCCCTAGCTGCTAGTAAGCTTCAAGTTGTACCACGTGAGGTTTAGCTTGGACATGAGGAACAATTTCTTCCCCAAAAGGGTTGTCAAGCCCTGGGACAGGCTGCCCAGGACAGCAGTGGAGTCCCCATCCCTGAAGGGATTTAAAAGCTATGTAGATGTGGTGCTGAGGGACGTGGTTTAGTGGTGGACCTGACAGTGCTGGGTTAGTGGTTGGGCTTGATGATCTTAAAGGTCTTGATGATCTTAAAGGTCTTTTCCAACCTAAATGATTCTGTGGTTCTATGATGAGAGACCCAGCCTTTTGATTGTGTACAGACTGCCTGGAGAGCCACTTTGGCCTGGGTAGCACTGGGAGACCAGGAGAAGCTTTGCTGTTGACTCTGTGAGTGTTGGTGACCTTGCTTTGTGCACAGGTGGTGAGAGCCAGCACTGCATCTGCTGTGCCACAGCTCAGTGCCCAGCAGACATCTTCCCCTGGGTGGAGATGAATGGACAAACTCAGTGGCTGTTCCCCAGCTGCAGCCAGCAGGGAGTGTGCTGCCAGTCCATGGCACAGGAGGGACCACACAGCTCTCTGCCACTTTCTATTTCCACATCAGGCTTGCACCTGGCCCTGCACACTCTTCAGAAGGAGATGTGCAGCAGAACATCAGTACTGCTATTGCCACTCTTGAGGAGGGTGACTCAGTGTGCAACTGAGAGGCAGGAGAGAGACCAGAACCCTGAAGCTCTTTGCAGGGATCTGCAGCTGCTCTCATGGCAGCTACCTCTCCAGAGCTGGAGGTCAGGCAGTTCTCCCGCAGATGTTGCCCTCTGCCTCTGTTGACTTTTGTTTATAAACAGCTGCCTCTTTTTGTTCTCTGAACAGCTGGAAGAATGCTTTTGGTCCTGCTCTCTCCTCTCCACAGATGCACACCTGCACTTGCTCTGCCATCTCTGGGGCAACCACCATGCAGAAGGATGGTATTGATGTGAAGCCTTTGAAGGCAAGTGCCTCCTGACACCTCTGCTTACCTAGAATAAGCTTTCTGGTTCAGCACTGAAGCAAAACCATCTGGAAAAAGAATCTCCCAATAAAATCCTGCTCTTAATTTAAAGGAGTTGGGCATTTGGAATGCCTGGATCTTCTGTGGGAACACACTGGTTTCATCAACGTTTTCAAGGCCTACAGCTGAACTCTTTTTAATCAAGTCAACATTCTTCCTTTTGACTTCATGTTATGGCTTTGATGGGAGTAAATCCCTCTGAGAAGATTGTTCTGCAAAAATTCCAGCATCTAGCACTTTTTTTTTTTTTTTTTCCCCTGAGATGGAATTGAAGTAAGCATTTTGAGGGCTTCTCAGAGTTAGAGAATCACAAAATGGTAGGAGTGGGAGGAGACCTCTGGATATCATCCAGTCTAACCCCCCTGCTAAAGCAGGGGCACCCACAGCAGCTTGCCCAGGATGGACAGGGGGCTTGGAATTCCTACAGAGAAGGAGACTTCACAATCTCTTTGGGCAGCCTGTGCCAGGACTTCAGCACCCTCACACCAAACAAATTTCTCCTCCTCTCAGATGGAACCTCCTGGGTTCCAGTTTGTGCCCATTGCCTTTGTTCTGTTGCTGGGCACCACTAAGAGTCTGGCCCCGTCCTCTTGACACCCAACCTTAAAGTAATTGTAAGCATTGATCAGATCCCCTCCCAGGCTGCTCTTCTCCAGGCTGAACAGCCCCAGGTCTCTCAACCTGTCCCCCATGGTCATTTTCATGGCCCTCTGGGATGACTCCATCAGCTCCATGTCCTTCTTGTACTGAGGGCTCCAGAGCTGGTCACAGTACTCCAGGTGAGGTCTCATCAGAACAGAGGGCGGTGGCAGAATCACCTCTCTGCATCTGCTGGCAGCACTGCTTTTGCTGCAGCCTAGGATGTGATTGGCCAGGAAGGATTTGTCAAGAAGGAATCGAGGAATAAGGAACTCCTTTGTGGTCTTGGCCATCTTCTGTTTGCTCACAAGTTTACTTCTGGTGACTTTGAGGGACTTAGTGCCAGTCCAGAGCATTTGCCCTCTTGGGCATGGGCACCTCAAGCTTTCTCAGGACGCACTCTGTGCACAGGTCTGGCAACAGCTGCTTTAATGGTGGCCCAGTGGGACCCCACTGAAGGCAGCAGGATTTGCCCTTGCATCAGAGGACAGCAGGAGTTGGAGCACAGCAAGTTAGGAAACTCCATGACAGTCATAAATTGAAACCTTCTGCGTGCATGGGGACTGGGGTGGCACTTAGGATATCTTGCTGTAGAACTCTGTAAAGCTTTCCATGGAACCTTCCAGAGACCTTGATTTTAGGTGTGCAGGGCTTCATTTGTGGTGACATCTCACCCAGCCAAGCAGTGAAAGGCTTGGTAAGAGTGGGTGAAGGACAGAGCTGAGGCTGAAAAAACCTGAATCTCACTGAGGTGACACTCTGGTGTCCCAGCTGTGTGAAAGGACATTTCTGTAAGAAAGCTTTAAAACAGTGAATGGAAACAATAGGGGCAGTAAAGGAGCTGTGAACCTGGTGAGGTTCAACAAGGCCAAGTGCAAAATCCTGCACCTGGGTCAGGACAGTCCCCAGTATCAGCTCGGGCTGGAGAATGGGATTGAGATCAGCCCTGTAGAGAAGTGCTTGGGGTGCTGGAAGGTGAAAAGCTGGAGATGAGCCAACACCAAGTGCTGCCAGCACAGACCCAGCCTGTCCTGGGCTTATCCCCAGCAGCATAGGCAGCAGGGGCAGGGAGGGAGTTACCTGGAGAAGCTCTTGAAGGGAGGAGAAATGCTGAATGTCCAGGCTGGTTTCTGGAGAATCAATGAAAATTCTCCTTCATAGGAAATCTCCAGATTTTGGGAGCAATTCTGGACAAAGGCAATTCTCCCAACCATTTCCATACTTCCTAACAATCTTATTTCCCTCCAGCAAGTCTCCTTTGGCAGACCCAGCTTTGACGCTCAGGTGCCGGTAGGAAACTCTGCAGGATGCTGCAGTGACCCCAGCCCCAGGGCAGAGTTGTGGGAGTTGCCAGCACAGCCTGTCCCTATCTTATGGGAACAGGCAGCTTCTCCCAGTGCCTGGCTGCTCTCCAGGCTGGAGCAGACTGGTGGGGAGCCCAGTCTGACTGGGAGAAGGAGCCTTTCTGAATGAGTTAGCTGGCAGGGCTCCTGTTGCGTGCGTGCCTTATTGTTCCTGGGGTGATGTGGCTGTGCTGCACCCCCTCGAGGAGTGTTGGAGGGGCTTTGTTGTTTTGGCTGGTGGGAGGGGTTCTTGCAAAATAGTAATTGCTAATTTTATAGAGTTCTGTAGGCAAACCTCTGGTGTAACTTATTTTCCTTGTTAATTGTGTGGCCTTTTGAGCCCTTACCAGTGACATTTCCTGAGATGACAAACCACTTAAAGAGGAACTTGAACTGCCCCACTGCTGCCAGTGTTCAAGGTCAGCTTGGATGGAGCTTTGAGCAGCCTGGGATAGTGGGAGGTGCCCCTGCCTGTGGCAGGGAGTTGGAACTGAATGATCTTTAAGGTCCCTTCCAACTCAACTCATTCTATGAATCTGTGAATCACAGAATAGAATAGATCATAGGAGGTTCTAAGGGGATGCTTCCCACTAGCCCAGGTTGCTCAAGACCCCATCCAGCTTGGCCTTGAACACTATCAGGGAGAGGGCATCCCCAGCCTCCCTGGGTAACCTGTTCCAGTGTCTCCCCACCCTCACTGGAAAGAATTTCTTCCTCATCTCCAGCCTCTTCCCCTCTTCCAAGCTCAAAACCATTGTCCCTCAACCTGTCGCTCCAGCCCTTGTCAAGTCCCTCCCCAGCTCTCTTGCAGCCTCTTCATGTACTGGGAGGCTGCTATAAGGTCTCCCTGGATCATTCTCTTCTCCAGGCTGAACAGCCCCAACTCTGTTAGTCTGTCCACACAGGGGGGGCTCTCCAGCCCTCTGATCATCTTTGTGGCCTCCTCTGGACCTGTTCCAGCAGCTCCATGTCCTTGTTGTGCTGAAGGCAGCAGAACTGGAGGCAGTCCTCTACTTTTGACAGAGAGGACAAGAACTGGTTTACTTTAAGCCCTTAATTTTTCTGTGGTCCAAAGGTAACCAAAAAGCAGCTTTCTTTTCCTCTGTTCACTTTGCCAAAGTTACTGCAGCATTTCTCCATCCACCCATCTGTAGGTGTCTCTCCATAGCTTCTGCTTGCGGTACAGAGATTTACTTTAAAGCGTCTCTGGTGGTGCCAGCACCAGCAGAAGTGATTGCCGCTGGCAGCCTGTCCCCAGCTGCTGTTAATACACTGCACACACATTTGTCACCCCGGGGAGGTCAGTCCAGCCCTCTGTGTGCTCCAGGTCTGCTGTGGAGCTCTGCCAGCTCCTGGGAGCTGAGGATCCAGCATCTAATGTGAGTTACAAGAGAACCAGCAGGGTTTGTAACCACACAGGACACAAAGAAGTTCTCTTCTAGTGCTGCTGGGGCCAAGCAAGGACTGCCAGTGCTGAAGACTGAAGTGCAAAATGTTGCTGAGGAGGGGAAGGAGGCAGGAAAACCCCTCCTGTTTGGAGTTAACATCTGTCCAGACAAATTGTCACCGCTGAAGGCTGAGTTTTGTCTAAGATCTTTAAGATTTGTGTCTTTGTCATGCAAATATAGAGGGTAATCATCTTACAATGAGCTCCACAGGGGAAGCAGAGTGTATCTACTGCTGCATTGCCAGCAGAACTGCCTGCTTTCAGCTGGGAGTGTGAACAAAAAGGCATTGAAGCAGAAAGGCTTCTGCTGATTGAGATCCATTTGTGATTTCTGAAAGGATTCAGAGGGGAACACTCACAACTTCTTGTTCTTTCTTTCTTTTCTTTCTTTCTTTCTTTCTCTCTTGCTCTCTGTATTTTTTCTTTCTGCCTTTTTTCCTCCCTTTCCCTTTCCCTTTCCCTTTCCCTTTCCCNTGGCCTTGCCTTGCCTTATCTCTTTCCCTTTCTTTCCTCCTCACTTTCTCTCTTTCCCTTCCTTTGTATTTGAGGATGGGGGCGGGGGGCAGCATGTAACTCCAAACATAGTGCCTACAATTCTTGGAAGACATTATGATTAATTTCCTACTTAGGTTTCCAGATGTTGGCTTTTGTCCCAACTTTGAAAGCCCTCTGATGTTTAACAGGATATATGCTGAGCACAGCCTCTAACAGAATTCTCTTTCATAACACCAGGACCGATGAGCAAAGGTGACTCAGGAAAGCGCCGCAGACTGGGAGCTGAACTCGCAGCCTTCTAGGGAAAAGCTGAAGCTTGGAGGGGAGCTCGGATCCTCACTTGGGAAGACTATGGCCAGGTACGAGAGCTGGCGGCAGGGCTGCCTGGGTGCCACCCTGCTGGTGCTGCTGTGGAGCGGCACGTCCTGCGCGCAGGGGGACTGCACGGGCGTCGAGTGCCAGCCCCTGGACAACTGCATCGAGGAGGTGCTGGAGCCCGGCGCCTGCTGCGCCACCTGCCTGCAGCACGGCTGCACCTGCGAGGGCTACCAGTACTACGACTGTGTCAACGTGGGCTTCGTCAACGGCAAGGTGCCCGAGGGACAGTCTTACTTCGTGGACTTCGGAAGCACCGAGTGCTCCTGCCCCAAGAGAGGAGGCAAGATCAGCTGCCAGTTCATGCTGTGCCCGGAGCTGCCCCCGAACTGCATTGACGCGGTGGTGCCGGCTGACGGCTGCCCGCAGTGTGGCAGGATAGGCTGCCTCCACGAGGGCCAGAAGTATGTGGCGGGGCACACCTTCCACATGCCCCCCTGCAAGGTCTGCCACTGCCCCAACGCTGGTGGGGAGCTGATGTGCTACCAGCTTCCAGACTGTAACTCCTTGGCCTTAAACACAGTGAGCCCTCTGGATGCTGAAGACAGTGAACCAGAGAGGCACTACGACGATCCCTACAGCTACGACCAGGAGGCACCAGAAGGAGACAACACCCAGGTAGAGTCTCCAAAGAAATACAGGAGTTACTCATCCCACCTGGAGCAAGAGAGCATCAGCCAAGAGCAGAGTGAGGACTATGACTACCTACCAGGCAGCGTGGCTCCTTCAGCTTTGGCTGCGGCCGAAGCGGGCACTGAGGAAACGGCCGCCCCAGTCACTACACCAGTGCCCAGGGGCCCCTCTGATCTCCGCAGTGCCACGGACAGGAGTGAGCGGAGGAGAATGCCCCGCACCACTGCAGCATCCCTCCAACAAACCACACATGAGGAAGCACCAGTGACTACCAGTGCTGTACTGGAGCACACAACAGCCACCACTGGGACACCCAAACGTCTGGAGGAATTGGAGAGGAGACCGAAGGGAAAGCAAGGGGACAAAGAGAGGCAAGAGCAGGAAAGAACCCCCCACTCTAAAATGAAGAAGCATACCAGGAAAGAGGAGCCAGGGAGCAGCCTGGATATGGGCCTGAAAGAGGTGAATCTGACGGAGCCGAGCAGGGCCAAAGCTTCCCACGCCAGGCAGGAGGGCAATGCTTTGCCCAGGGTCAAGTTCAGTGCAACCACCTCTCCTCCTGTTGCTCTGAAGGAGGACCACAGCCAGGCGTCCCCGAAGCAGTCACAGACGCTTTACCGTTACCACCCCGAGGAAGATGGAGACCCCAACTCTATCCACACTAGCCCCAGGGTGCCAGGAGGTAAGAGCTGCTCCCACTGCCTGTGGCTGGAGAGCATTTACTCATAGCAAGCTTGGGACATTTCTACTCTTGTCTTCTTGCTGCTGCACGTGAGCAGGAGGGCAAGCAAAGCTCCAGCTGCCTGCTGTTGTCTTTTTGCATTCCCTTTGACATAACAGAGGCCTTTGCACTGCTGCCTGCCTTGCTTTGGGTTTGCAGAGTGGGGATGGTGCTTTCTGGTGGTGTTTCAGGCTCCTTTCAGGTGATGACTTGTTAAACTTCCAACTTTTTCCTTCCATTATTTGTTTCTGTTTTCTGATGTGATAGTAGAGAACTGTCTTCCTCTGCACAAAAGGATTCAATTATTGCCTGCTGGGATCCTCCAGTTCCCAACTGGATGTAATCACGTGTGGAGCTTTTGTCTTTAGCTGGGGAGGGAGTGGGGCAGTTGTGCTTCTGCTGGGAAAATATTTACAGCACTTGCTGTAATATTTATCCTGGGCTTGAAAGGCTGCCTGAGCTCCTTAGTGCAGGAACTTGATAGATGGACTCAAATACCCCTGAGGACTGGTAGGGACAACCAAGACTGCCTCTTGCTTTGTGTTTTGTGAGTGCTGGAGGTTGATGATGTTAATGCTCTGCTGTGGCTCCTCTCTGCCTCTGACATCTGCAGTGAGTGCTGATTGTATGCTTACTGTAATAAGTGCAGATTTCATCACTGTCAATTAGCACCTGTGCAGCTCCACTGCCAATCCAATTTTCATCACACCAAGAACAGTTTCTCCTTTTCCAAGACAGACTCAGGATGTTCTCATGAGACTACTGATTGCTCTCACGAGAGCAGTTTCTTCCTGGCTTGCCTAGGTAGCCCTTAAACATCTCAAGCTGCCTGGTCCATCTACTCAAAAAGTCTGAGAGAGACAGGAGCAGAGCAGATCTGGAGCTGAGACTCTAGGCTCCAACACAAGCAGCACCTCATGACTCTTATGGTTGGATAGATCTCTAAGGTCATCCAGTCCAACCATCAACCCAACACCACCATGGCCACTAAACCATGTCCCCCAAGTACTGTGTCCACACATTTCTTGAACACCTCCAGGGATGGTGACTCCACCGCCTTCCTGGGCAGCCTGTTCCAATCCCTGACCACTCTTGTAGGAAAGAAAGCTTTGCTATTCTCCAACCTAACCCTCCCCTGGCACAGTTCCAGGCCAATTCCTCTCATCCCATCACCTGATACTAGAGAGAAGAGAGCAAGCCCCACCTCACTCCAACCGAAGAAACGATGTCCGAGGTCCGTGACTGGAGCTGGCAGCTTGTTTCTTTTTCTTTCCCTTACACTTCTGGGTTTGTGGCAAATATTGACCTCACAATTACTGCCAGCAGCTCTAACCTGAGTCAGGCCTTGACTGGTTGAACTCAGCAGAGCAGTACTGCAGAAGCCAATCTCACCTGCATGGTGGTGTGCACCAGCTGTTTGAACACGATGCCTTGAGATGAGAAGACATTGTCTGGGCACACAGCATCCAGAAGGGTGCCATTAGGAGGGGCAGGGAGAAGTAAGATGGGAACTAAAGACAAAGTGTGTAGACATTTCACTGTCACTGTGTAGACATTTCATTTCAAGAAAGAAGAATTTGCATCTTCTCTCCCCTGTCAGCCATCTGTGCTGCACTGCTCTCTTCCCTGCTTTTTCTGGCTGCTACTGGAACTCGCTGTGGATTTTCCCCTCCTTGTTTGCTGCCTGTCTCCTCCTCCCCTTCCTGCAGCCCTCCAGGAACCAGCTTCTGTGGCTTCGCAATTAAAATCAGCACTTTGGAGTATGCCGAGAGCTGCAGGTTGGAGGTGGAGTGGCAGCCCCTGACTTCTGGGGACTCTGCAGCCCAGTACAGGGCCTTTGTGGCCCAGCACAAGGCACTCAGATTTGAGGACCAGTACAGGAACTCTTCTGGGAGAGCTGCAGGAATTAAGTGGAAAACCTACCTCCAGTGGTGCTAGGGAAGTCAATAGGCTACCAGACCCCAACTGCAAAGGCAGGTGCTCAGTGGAGGATGGTTAGCGAGCTGTGACAAAGGGACAGAAGAGCACCAGATGGGCCTATGACATAGCTTAAGAAACTTTAAGCTGATTTTATGCAACCTATTCTGGTCTCAGCATGTCACTGAGATGCTTTTGCAACGGTGTTTTTTAGAGCAATAAGCTCAGCAACACCATGTGAGAACTAAAGCCTGGCATGGAGCTGTAGTAGCACTCACCTCCTCCTTCTACTCATCAGCTGTGTTTGGAGGAGGGGAGCTGGAGTTTGAGTGGAGCTGGCAGAGAACCGAGAAGAAGATGAATGAGCCCTTGTTACGAGAACATCTGGCAACACTTCAGTTTCCTTCTCACCTCTCACTATTCCTATGTTATTTTCTATCTGGGTCTATGAAAGGCATTGTGTGTGCTGCTTGCTGGAGTCATCTCTGTACACAAGTCACACAGATTAATCTCCTAGGGTTCCACATCCTGTGTGAAGTGAAGCACCAAAAGTGCTTCTCACGTTCACGCTTCGACTGACTCATCCTGCAGGGCTTGAGGACACCATTCTTGTCTGCTGTCTGTGGTTGGCACCATGGAATTTCTAACACTTCCTGCCAAACCTGATAGATAGCACGTGGCAAAGGAATTCCAGGAACTCAAACCTTGCTTCAGCATGGACCAGAATTTCCTGGAAAGCAAACACAGATGGCAAGTGTCATCTTCTGCAGCTAGCTGAGAGGTGAAAGCAGATAGCCTGCTGTGCCTGGGGCAGGTGGTGTGTTTGGGAAGGATGGGGTTTGTCTAAATTGTCATCAGTGAAGTGTGCTACTGAAGACATGGCTTTGTCATGAAGGTGGAGCTGACTGCATCTCATGGTTATTTCTCATGAGCTCTTCTGCACTGAACAAGCAGAATGGGAAACTTTTAACTAGTTCAGTGGTACCTAAGGAGGCCGTTTTATCACCAAGGTTTCCAAGAAGTTACTGGGAGGAAGACTTTTAGATAACAGTATTAAGTCAATCCCTTCCATGCTTAGTGGCATGGAAAGCCTTACACCCACCCAAGAGCTCTGCCAAATGCTGTCAGGATTTGGCTGTCAGGTTCTTGATGGTTCTTTAAAACTCAAGCAGCCCCAATTGTGATTGTTGACCTACAATCTACAAAACATTTTGTTCCTGGCCTATGCACAGCTGAAAGTTAGTGTAGTTGTCCTCCTCCTCTGCAACATGCCTTGATTTCCCTTGTGTTGGAATTCATGCCTTGCATGGCACTACTGGTGGTCTTCAGCTCCAGATTTAAACCTACAGCACTCCAAGCCAAAAGACTGTGGAAGAGATTTTCCCTGAGGAACTGTTTCCATTGAAGATAACGCAGACTTGAGTCATGTCTGGTGTAACGATGATAAAAGTTGTACTTTTGCTGGCTCTGGATCAAAGTTGATAAGCAGTGTCTTAGCTCATGGCACTGAAATAAAAAGCAGAGTGTAGTCAGCATCAGCCATGGCAAGGTTTTAGGTGAGGAGGACACAAAAATGTTTCATTTCAATCAGGGTTTGGAATGGCTCCACAGAAGGAGACTCCACAACCCCTTTGGGCAGCCTGTGGTCAAGAACAAACTGAACTTTTGCTTGTATCTTCAGGAGAGGTGGAAACAAAATGTGGGGGGCTTTCCAGAGTTTTGGGCACTGGTTTCAGGATTTGTGCTGGTTCCATTAAGCTAATGAATGCGCTTTGCATATGTGCTTCAGAGACATTTGCCTCAGCCTGTGGCCCTGGAGGCCATTCTCAACAGCCCCAGCGCTCTCAGCCTTTCTTCCTCACAGAGATGCTCCAGGCCCTTAGCATCTTTGTAACCTCCACTGTGCTCACAAGAACATGCAAGAGCTGGTGTCACCTCACCACGCTCTCTGTGCAGCCACAACCCCCTGATCTGTTTCCCTGTTGGATTTTCCAGCCAGCCTCCAGCTCCTCCCCCAACTCTCCCAGCCAGTTCCCAGCAGAGGCTCAGCTCTCAGAGCCTGCAGCCCTTACCCAAACGCATTCTTGCAGCTTCTTGTCGCTGTGTTGTGAACTGGGCACAGGATGCTTGTGGAGATTTGGTGCAAAGCCCTGAGTGAGCCCATGGCACCACATGGCACCGAGGGTCAGCAATGAGCCCCTTTTCCCATGACAGGCAGGAGAGGGGCTCGGTGCCTTCTGATCCAGCATCACCAACTTTGTTCCCTTAGGAAAAGGAACTGATGGGATCAGTGACAGAGCTGGGGTTGACACTGAGGTGTTCCAGGTGTAAACCAGGAAAGCCCAGATGCCCAGAAGTTAATCCTGCACCTGACCAGAAGTGTTGGGATGGCAGTCAGAGTTGTAGGTGACTAGAATTCTGTCTTTCAGATATTACAGACACATCAAGGAATCAGTTTGCTGCTCACTGAACCCACACTAATTGCACTATCTCCTAAACATACTAGTGTGGGAGTTGTCCTTCTGTCCTGCCTTCATCCTAGACCAGAAGACAGCTGTTCTAGGAGAAAACCTTGGCTTGCTTCAGTGCAACTGCAGCAAAGAGAGACTCTGGTCCTAGCAAAGAAATTTTCACAGCACTTTAGTATTTCATGATCTTTACTGGCAAGAAACAAAAACCCACATCTCTGTGCTGCAAAATGAAGGAATCAATCCATTTCCTGCAAGGTCATAGGACCACACTGCTGGAACAGTCTGGATTCTGTTCTCAGAGCTGCAGTGGGGAGGATTTGCAGACCCAGATTGTTTGTTTTGGCTGGGGGTTTGCTGCCACCTTGCTGAGAGTTTTCTCTTGCTGCTTGAATCTGCTCCAGACTCTTCAGAACTTGAGCGCTGCCAAAGCTGGTGACAAAGAAGTTCTATACCTTGAGGGTGGGGGAACACTGGAACAGGTTGCCCAAGGGGGTGGTTGAAGTCCACCCCTGGAGACGTTTAAGGTCAGACTTGATGGAGCTCTCAGCCTGATCTAGTTGGAGGTGTCCCTACTGACTGCAGGGGGGTTGAAGAAGATGACCTTTGAGGGTCTCTTCCAACCCAATGCAACCTGTGATTCCATGAATTACAAGGAGCAAGTGCTGGTGCAGTGCAAGTTAGCAGCAGCTGGCAAGAGGGCTCATGTTCTGGTATTCCTGGTGGCACAGCCCGTGGCACGGTACCTGAGTGTGTTGCCCTCTCTGTGTGTGATCCCAGCAGCGCAGAGCAGCTCATCTGCTATCATAGCCTGGCTCCTACTCTCTGCTACCCTGTAATGCTGGTGGTACTGTGCAGCCTTGCCCTGCAGTGCCTCTCCTGGCAGACTGGAAGGCAAAGCTCAGGCTCTGTGCCCTGTCCTGGTCTGATTAGGAGGGGATACTGCCTGCATGCTGCAGCAGAGCAAGTTCAGGGCTTTCCTGTGTGTGCAGCTGGTGGAGAGTCAGGAGGTGGCTGTACCAAGGCTGAGCTGCAGCCTCGGTGTTTCTTCTCCTTTACTTTCAGCCCGCAGGCGGCTCAATGGGAATGGTTGAAAATAGCCCCGTGGTTGCCATAGCTACTCGTCTGAGTTGGAAACAGAGTCTGGAGCAGGCCTTTAGTCTGGCTGCCAAAGCAGGGCTTGGCCCGGGGTGATGGAACCCGAGTGGGTTGGAGGAGTCAGGCTGGAGCTGGCGCTGCCACCGCCGGTGCCTGAGCCGCGCACAGAGGATGGGGATGTTGGACGGCACCCAGCAGCTCCAGCAAGGCTTCTCATGGGCCTGGAGACTCTGGGAAGGGAAAAATCCTTCATACTTCACACGCTTGCCTGCTTTTTTTTTGCCCCAGGAGGTCTGTGGAGTTCGGGAAAGTGCCCTGGAATGCTGTGTTCCTGGGACTGGGCTTGGTTTGTGTTTTTGGATGTT
The DNA here is from genome assembly GCA_013396675.1 of Eubucco bourcierii. NCBI lineage: Eukaryota > Metazoa > Chordata > Aves > Piciformes > Ramphastidae > Eubucco > Eubucco bourcierii. The sequence continues at coordinate 62,398 of VWZE01003729.1, forward strand.
ACTGTGCAGCAAAGGAGCAGCAAATCTGCAGTGACTCAGCTGGAGGAAGCCTCCTGTTCAGGTCAATTGGGTCTGTTTGTCCCAGGAAGGTCTGGCAGATGGGTGTCTAATGACAGAGAAAGCAGCCAGGCCTTTCATCTTCTTTCAGTGAAATAGGCTCTGCAAATAAAGTTGAAATGTTTTGGTGAAAGCTGTGAAGGTCTCCTTGGGGATCTGAACTCCACTGAAGGGAACTGGAAGCACTTTGCCCTGTCCTTCTGCTTTGTGGGTGGCATTGGGTGTGTGGGAACACCTTCAACTGGCACTGGAAACCCCTCACTTTGCAAAAGAATCTGTGTTCTGAGAGGAGCTTTCTCTTCCCCTCTGCGCATGGAGATGGGGCAGATTGGCAGCCAGAAGATGAGGGTGGTGCTCAGGATGCAGCCACTGAGTCTGGCCTGAGCAGTGCATGCTGAACATTGCCTCGTGTTCACTCTCCACTTCCTTGCTGTGTAGGAAGGAGAGAGTCAGTTACTTGCAGGCTGTGGACAGCAAGCAGCCCCCTGAAGCCGTTTACATTGCTGGATGAGGTTGGAGCTGGCCGTTCTTGCTGGTTCAGCCTTTCTCCAACCCTGTGGAAGACTTTACAGGGCTTATTTATCTTTCATCCCATTTACTGAGATAAATGTTTGTTCTCAAAGAGCTTTTAGCTGCTGCCCTTGCCCCATTCATCCCCCTCTGCACCATGTCACTTGTGATAAACTCAAGCCAGACCACCCAGCTCCCCAGCTGGTGAAAAGTCCATCCCTCAAGAGGCTTCTGCAGCCTGAGGAGCTCATAACTGAGCAGAAAATCAGATCCAAGTCTTCAAGATGGAGCTGGAGCTCCAGACATGCTTTGATCCAAGGAATCACGTCTAGCAACTAGCATATGAACCAAACATTCATTTCCCATTCAACCCCATTCTGTGGCTGAGAATTGCTCCTGCTTTGAGGAGTCCTCATTTCCTGCTCAGCTCTGGTGACTCAGCACAGCAGAGTTCTCACCCATTCTGCTTTGCAGATGCACTCAAGCTGTTCTTGATCCAACTCAGCTTCTTCAGTAGCAGCATCTTCTCTCCTTGCTGTGGTGCTGTGAAGCTGCTCACCTCACTAAGGACCTCTTTCTCCTTCTGGCTTGGTCATGGCCCTGCTGGCTGTGCTTCTGAATGGAATTCAAGTGTTGAGTTTCAGGTTAAAATTTCACATCTCCTGTTTTCAGGTTGACTCAGGTCTGGAATCTGCAGCCAGAAGCCCAGGCTGCCAGACTCTGCAGCTCTGAGTCCTCCCCTCTACCTGTCGTGAGGCCAAACCATTCTGCCTTTCAGATATGCTGCTGTGCCCTGCTGAGACCCCACCTGCAGTACTGGGGCCACCTCTGGAGTCCCCAGCACAGCACAGACAGGGACCTGTTGGAGCAGGGCCAGAGGAGACCACAGCAATGCTGGCAGGGCTGGAAGCCCTCTGCTGTGAGGCCAGGCTGAGAGAGCTGGGCTTGTTCAGCCTGCAGAAGAGAAGGCTCCAGGGACGCCTTCTGGTGGCCTTTCAGTACTTACAGGAGCTGATCAGAAAGCTGGGGACAGACTTGTGAGCAGGGTCTCTTGTGACAGGACAAGGGATGATGGTTTCAGACTAAAAGAGGGAGACTCAGAGTGAAGAGAAGGGAGAAATGATACTGAGGGTAGCAAGAGCCTGTCCCAGGTTGTCCAGAGAGGTGGGAGATGTCCCAAGGCTGGAACCATTGTAGGTTAGGTTGTCTGGGGCTCTGAGCAACCTGCTCTAGTTGTAGATCATAGAATCATCATAGAATCATTGAATGTTACGGGTTGGAAGTGACCTCAGAGATCATCAGGTCCAACGCCCCTGCCAGAGCAAGGTCACCCAGAGCAGGTCACCCAGGAATACATCCAGGTTGGCTTTGAAAATCTCCAGAGAAGGAGACTCCACAACCTCTCAAATCTCCAGAGAAGGAGACTCCACAACCTCTCAAATCTCCAGAGAAGGAGACTCCACAACCTCTCTGGGGAGCATGTTCCAGTGCTGTGACCCTCAGATATTTATAGATCTCCTCTCAGCCTTCTCCTCTCCAGCCTAACCAGCCCCAGGGCTCTCAACCTTTCCTCATCAGACAGTGCTCCAGTCTCTTTAGCATCCCTATAGCCCTCTGTTGGACTCTCTCCAGAAGATCCCTGTCCCCTCTTGAACTGGGGAGCCCAGAACTGGATGCAGTGTTCCAGGTGTGACCTCACCAGGGCAGAGTAGAGGTGCGGTAGAACCTCCCTCCATCTACTGGACACACTCTTCATAATGCACCCCAGGACCCCATTGGCCTTCTTGGTACATTGCTGTCCCATGGAGAATTTGTTGTCCACCAAGACTCCCTGGTCCTTCTCCACAGGGCTGCTCTCCAGCAGATCACCTCCTAACCTGTGCTGGTGCAGTTTATTATTCTTTCCCAGGTGCAGGATTCTGCACTTAGCCTTGTGGTACCTCATCAGGTTCCTCTTTGCCCAGCTCTCAGCCTGTCCAAGTCTCACTGAACGGCCTTTATATCCTTAAAATTAGCCTTATATCCTGCTGCCTGAGGGTGGGGCAGACTGGATGACCTTTAAAGGTCTTTCCCCACCCAAAGCAGTCTGGGATTCAGTGAATAAAAGCCTTGTTCTGTTTTCCTGGGGCTTTCACTACTTGAGTCCCCACACTCTGGAGTGGCTCTGCCATCACACTGCTTGGAGCTGCCCTCATGTCACTCGTGCTGCAAGGTGGCTATGCCATTGATGAGAGCAGCTTTGCTTTGCTTCTGATTGACTTTTCCATTCTCTATTTTATTGGCTTGTATTAAAGCTTCTTAAGTCGTGTTTGGGTTTTCTTCCCATGCTAAACCAAGTTCTGGTATACAGAGCTGCTTTCAATGAATGAATGATGATGGAGAGAGGAGTTTTGGGCCCGTGCCACGCTTCATATGGTTCTTTAGAGAGATCTGTCACTTGAGGTGGTTACCTCAGCCTGTACAGATTATGTTAAGTTTTAAATGATCTCCTCTTCATATGGCCAAGAAATGATTCAATCCTCTTGCACATTGTATTACCTCAAGCTGTTGGTATTTACTGCGCACACAGTCGAGGAATGAAGTCTGAGGCTTGCAGAGATTTATTTAGTGTCATTTTCTCACTATCTGCTCACACTTTGGGTCAACAGAATGAGAAATGGAGTTTTGATGAGCAGGTTTCTCTGTCACCCTGTCACTTTGGGTTGTCACATCAGGGCTGTGGTTTCACAAGTGGAAATTGCTGTCTCTTGGGTAGGTAGCAGCTGCTGTGGCACCGTCTGGGGGGTTTAATGGAGCTTCATTTTAAAATGCTTTCATTAGCAAAAAGAAGAACAAGAAACTTTCTTTTTTGCTCTAGAGATATTTCTCCTTCTCTGTGTTTGATGCTTAATGGAATTGATACAGTCAGAATGATGCCTTCAGTCTATCAGTACCTCAGTCTTCTTTTTGCTATTGGTTTTGCCATCTACCAGGACAAGAACGTTTAGGAATCTCTTTCTTTTCAAAAGGGGTACATTCATAATGACTTGGAAGTTGTTTCATCACTGAACCTGCACTTAGCAGATGGGGTCAAGGGTGCATTAAGGAGAGTGTGGCCAGAAGATCAAGGAATGTTCTCATGCCCCTCCAGTCTGCTGTAATGGGGCCACATCTGGAGTACTGGATCCAGTTCTGTGCTCCGCAGTTCAGGAGAGACAGGGAACTATTGGAGTCTACAAAACTGCTGAGGGGCCTGGAGCATCTCTGTTGCAGTCTACAAAACTGCTGAGGGGCCTGGAGCATCTCTGTGAGGAGCAAAGGCTGAGAGCTCTGGGGCTGTTGAACCTGGAGAAGAGCAGCCCCAGAGGGGATCTGATCAATGCAGGGCAAGAGGATGGGACCAGACTCTTGTCAGTGGTACCCAGTGGCAGGACAAGAGGCAATGAGCACAAACAGGAACCCAGGAGGTTTGACCTGAACAGGAGGAGAAACTTGTTTGGTGTGAGGGTACTGGAGCCCTGGAGCAGGCTGTCCAGAGAGATTGTGGAGTCTCTTTCTCTACAGAGATTCCAACACCCCTGACCATTGTGATCCTGGGCAAACTCCTGTGGGTGCCCCTGCTTTAGCAGAGGGGTTGGACTGGATGATCCCCAGAGGTCCCTTCCAAGCCCACCATGTGGGGATTCTGTGGAGCTGTGACTTTGTTTGTAATCAATAATGATGTTTTAATTGCTGATTGCAGGGGTATCTTTGTAAGCTTCCAGATCATTCACATTCATCCAGCAGGGCTGGCAAGGGCTGGTGCTGGGTAGACGGTTCAGAATTTCATCTTGGAGCATGGTCTCTTGGAGTGGACTGGATTGAGAAAGGATTACTTCAAGAGTTAAAAATGTGGAGTTGCTCTGTTTCACAGCTATCAGTGGACAGCAAGCACGTGGAATTTGAATTCTTAAGCATATGAAGTGTTCTGGAACTCTTCCACAGAACCTTACCTGTGGGTGCTGTTTCTGCTCAGGCTGGATCTATAGGCTGCTGGCAGAGAACTGGCTTCTTGCTGGTCTTGGGCCCATTTTGCTTGAGGCCAGATGTTGCCTCTTGGGGACTGATCTAACCTTCTGTGTTTAGATGCCAATGCATTGTCCTCGTTCGCAGTTGTGTTCTGTGTGCCAGCCCTGCTGTGCAGCTGTTTGTTCAGTGGCTCCTTCCTCTGTCTCTGATTCCCAGTGGTGCTTGATGTCATAGGGATAAGCTGACAGGAAGGTGATCAGAGGGCTGGAGCACCTCCGCTCGGAGACAGACTGAGGGTGTTTGGGCTGTTCAGCCTGGAGAAGAGACGGCTCCAGGGAGGCCTTAGAGCAGCCTTCCAGCACCTGAAGGGGGCTACAGGAGAGCTGGGAAGGGACTTTTGACAAGGGCTTGCAGTGACAGGATAAAGGGGAATGGCTTTGAGCTGGAAGAGGGGAGACTGGGACTGGAGATGAGGAAGGAATTATTGACAGTGAGGGCAGGCAGCTCTGTATGGAGCAATCACCTCACATGTGAAGAGAAAACTGATCCTATGTTGAGCTGCTGCAAATGTATTTGTCTGTTCTCCAGAAGAAGGGGCAGGTCCCTCCTCAATGGAGGTGCAAGGATGGTGCTCAGTTTGCCTCAGAAACTGAGAGAGCTTGGGAAGGGTATGAGAAAAACCTTTGTGTGAAACTGATGTGGACATGAGAAATCTTGAGTGCATCAATGTCCTGGAGCCTTAGCCTGCCACCAAAAGCTCTCCCTTTGGAAGCTGTTTGCCAGCTCTGCTCATGGAGCTCGTGAAGCAAACAACTACAGTTCAGAGGACCTTCCTAAGCACCTCCCTAAGCACTGGGCTTCTCCACCTGGGCCTCTGCAGTTTGGTGCTGCTCCAGAACCTCTCAGCCTCCCAGGGCCTGCTGTTTCAACCAGTTGGATCCCTCCTCCATGGGCAATGACTCAGCAAGTTCTTTACTTTGTGCTGCTGTGTGCAGATGTTTCTGGCTTTAAGTGCACAGATGCCTAACTCCTTTCTTAGCTCTGCCAAGAGGTTTCCAACACCACAAAGTGCTTTGTATGGAGCTCATTATCAGAACTGGGGCTGCAGGCCTATCATCAGCCATTACTGGCTGACATGAGCTGGAAACCTGGGTAAGAAATTCCAGAGTCAACTCATCCTGATACTTCTGTCATTCAGCTGTCGTTTGATCTTTAAACACAGAGTACCAGCAGCACTTTCCTGCTCTGTGTTTCAGTTGCTTCTCCATCATCTCCTCCCCTATCTAGCTTCTGTGAGTGGCTGTTGCATTGAACAGCGAAGGGCAGTGAGCAGTGGGCTCTTGACTCACTCATGGATAGTCAAAGCTGGGCTTTGGCAGTACACTGATGAAATGGCACAAAAAGTCCTGTCTCTGTTAGTATTTTCCCCTGTTTCAGATGTCTCCTGCAGTCAGTAACTGTGATAAGCCTCTGTGGGAGAGGCCGAGGAGATGCCTCCACCCATCGTTAGAATTCACTGCCTCATCCCAAAAGCTCCAAACTACATTGAAATCACAGAGCTGGAGCTTTTCACAGCTCAGTCCCTTTTCTCTCTCTTCATCTCTGTTTCCAAAGCAAAATATGTTCAGGAACGCAAATTCCTCTACAGTTGGCTGCAGTCTGGAGTTTCCAAGTGGGAAGTGTAGCCAGAGTCCACTGCAGCAGATGGAATTCCAGCTGAGCTTCAGCTTGTGCCCGTTTCAGGTGCAGCATGTGGGGTGATGGAGCCTGCTCAGTGCTGCTCTGGCACCAGGTCTTCCTCCTCCTAAGCTGGTCAGCACCACAGGGAGAAATCCCCTTCCTGTAGAGGGCATGGCCTGGGCTTTGGGCTTGTTTGGAGTGATGGATGCTTGAGAGCTCGAGGATGAGAATCCCTGCAGCCATCTCTGCAGCTTGCAGAAAGCATGAAATACTGAGTGCTGGAGACTTGCTCCCTGCAGAGACAGGCAGGAGCTCTCAGGTGATGGATGCTGATCTAGCCACAGCATCCTAAGGAGTATTTGATGCTTTGTAGGAGACAGATGCGACTTGGTAAAGGTTCCCTGTGGGAAGCACTGTCCTACTGGATCTCACTGCATCCCACTGCAGACTTGAGACAACAAAATGCTGCAGCACATAGTTAAGTTCCATCAGTGCTGGACTAGGGACCTACTGAAGCATAACCGTGTTCATAGGTGTTCTATACATTCAAGGGCTTTGTGCTTTGATTTTTAATGAAGGAGCAGACAGGTCCTGTAGGCTGCCTTGGGCAGTTGCTTCAGACACAAAGTTTGAGGGAGAGTCTCCCCCTCTGCCAGAGCTTGCAGTGATTTGTAAATGGTTCCCTGTAGTGAGGGTGATTTCAGTGCCAGTGCTTGCAAGCCTGCAATGGCATCCTTAGTCCTGATGAGCACAGGTGAGCATGACCTGCTTCTTGTAATTAGAGCATGGAGTTGAAACAAAACAGTCTGGAGAAGAGCAGCCTGAGAGGGGATCTGATCAGTGCTCAGCAACAGCTAAGCGGTAGAGGGCAAGAGGATAGGGACAGAGGCTTATCAGTGGTGCCCAATGACAGGACAAGGTGCAATGGGCACAAGCTGGAACCCAGGAGGTTCCACCTGAACAGGAGGAGAAACTTGTTTGGTGTGAGGGTGCTGGAGCCCTGGAGCAGGCTACCTAGAGAGGTTGTGGAGTCTCCTTCTCTGCAGAGATTCCAATCCCCCCTGGACATTGTGATCCTGGGTAAGTGCCCTTGCTTTAGCAGCGGAGGGGGGGCTGGGCTTGATGGTCTCCAGAGGTCCCTTCCAACCCCACCGTGCTAGGACTCTGGGATTGAATTCTGCATGTGGTCTGAGCAGTGCAGACTTCATGTTATTGTAGTTCTCTTGGCTTTAGTGGGGTTACACTGAGCTGTACCATGGCAGACCAGACATTTGCAGCTGGAGTCTGAAGGGGAAGTGAGCAGAAAGAGTCACCCAATATCAGTAACAGTAGCAACATCTAGCAAGGTGCTTCATGTAGATGTTCAAACCTCCATTTTCCTGATTTTCACCCCAAATCACTGATTTCCTAGGAAACTGAGAAGCCTTGTTCCCAAACATCTCCAGTTCTGATGCATGAGAAAGAGACATTTTCTGCTGAGCTCCCTGCTAGCTACTGTTGAGTCTCCCTGGAGCACTCTGGACATCAGCAGCAGCCCATCCAAGTTAATATTTCCTCCCACATTTGTCAGGGACAAAAGGAAGTTTGTTCTGCTGCTGTTGACTCCAACATCCCACTAAATTTCCTGGTCAATAGCTGCCCTGGTGGTGGGTGCTTCCTGGAGGATTGAAACCTTCTTGGGGTTCATGTACCACAGCAGAACCCTGGGCCATCACCTCTTTCCAGCCTCTCATTAATCCAGAAGGTGGCTTGGGCCGCCACCACTACTGCTGACATTCTTCCACAGACACTGACTGCAGGACTTCATCAAGAGAGGCCAAAGGAAATGAGGGAGCCTTCAGAGCATCACCAGATAAACTAACAATGTCATTTGTGACTCTATACCTGCCAAATAAGGACAGCTGGAGCCCTACAATGACTTCCCTGCTTAGTTTTAGCATCCCTATCCACTAATTATAAACTCAGTGGAAGTCAGAGGTTTCCTTCCTTTGATGTCCAGAGGTTTTGGTCAGAGCCCTGTCCAAACAGAGCTGGAGGTTAGATGTTTCACCAGAAATACAGCTTGGGTGCTTGGGGTGGTGGAGATGCAGGTCACTGATGGATGCTGTTGTATAACCTCATCTTTTCTCACCTTTCCTGGGGACATCTTCAGTCAGTTGCACTGTTTGGAGCACATCCAGCACTGGTCACCTGCAGAGCATCTTTCTTCTGTTACCCAAGTCACAAAACTCAAACATCTAAAAGTTCACAACCACATCCTGAAGGATGAGTGAGCTTTGGGGTTGGCTTCTTATTACTGTCCCTCCTTCAGGGTTTAGGTTCATGCCAGTGTGCAGGAGACAAGGAGCACACAGAGTAGAGATTCGCCTTCTAACCTTCAATGCAGGTCTCTTCAGAAAGGGGTGTCCAGCGATGCCTCTCAAGTTAGCCTCCTCCTCAGAGAGGCTGTGGGGTTTTATATGGGCTACAGCTGCAGAAAGGGGTGTCACAGAATCACAGGATCACAGGATGTTAGGGGTGGGACAGGACCTCTGCAGATCTTCCAGTCCAACCTCCCTGCCAGAGCAGGACCATAGAATTTAGCACAGGTCACACAGGAACACATCCAGACAGGGCTGGAAAGTCTTCAGAGAAGGAGACTCCACAACCTCTCTGGGCAGCATGCTCAAGGGCTCCTGCTCACACCAAAGAATTTTCTCCTTCTGTTCAGACAGACTGCTGAGCACCACAAGGGCCTCTGGATTGTACCTTGACATTTAAATGAGCTGGTGGAAATGCTGCTGGGAAGGAAGGAGCCTTCCCAGCCACAGACCAGGGCGTGCAGAGAGACTGAAATTGTTCAGGCAGGAATTACTGGGAAAATGGGAACCAGGCGTCCCAAAGCCTCAGCTCTCTGGAAAGTGAACCAACAGCATCAGTGTTCTCTGTGCAATAGCTGGGGAGGGAAGCTCAAGGAGGAAAATCCAGCCAAGACTATGCTGAAGGGTGAGGAGTTGATGCCTGCTCTGGGTTATTGCTGCAGCTCACAAAAGGAGGTTGCGCACAAACCGTTCTGCTTCAGGCTTGATGACAGGAATGGAGCCAGAGGAGGCAGGTTTTAAAAAGTCAGGAAGAGAAACTGTTGAGGTTTTAGCAGCTGCAAAAAAAAGGTTCCAGAATTCTTTTAGCTGTCCCATCCCCTCACCCCCTCCTTTCAGCCTGGAGCTAATGAAGGAGGCTGTCATGGAAACGTGAACCACCAAACACAGTCCAAATGTCCTGACCTCTGGCACAGGTAGTGCAAGGTTTGACTTCCAGGGATTATCCAGCTCTAAAGCCAGGGGGAATCTCAGGTTGCTGTTCATTCACACTGGGAGCAAACCCTGCCAAGCAGTGCTGGCTGAGGTGGTGTTGATGTGTGACCCTATTGTGCAGCGCACAGTGAACGGGGGAGGTTGGGGCTGGTGGATGCCTTGGGCAGGCACAGCTCTCTCCAGTTTGCCAGCGAGCCAGCACGAGGAGTTGATGAGAACAGAACAAGGGAGGAAGCAGCCTGTTTGCAGATTGAAATGGAAACCAGATGCCTCCCAAGGAGGGGAGGCAATGCAGCAGGAGCTTGTCCCGGGTGAGAGGTGGGATGGATTTCTAAAGAGATGCCGGTGACTTTGGAGGCAGCAGGGGAGAGCAGGAAAAGGCTTTGCTGTCTGAAGCTTCAAGTGAGGGCAGCTGCTGCAGGTGTGGTGGGATTCACTTCCAGTGCTGGGGTGCTGGCATGGCAGAGCCAGCCCAGCAGGAATGGGGAGGAGGAGGGAAAAGAGCCGAGGAGGATTCAGCACTGGGCTGCAGCCACGAGATGTGTGTTGAACCCTCAGCTCAGCTCAGATTTCTCCCTCAGGCTGCTTTTCCATTACCAGAGGAGCCTAAAAGCCTGCTGGGTGCCCGCGGGTGAAAGCCTCTTCCCCAGCAGTGAGCTAAGTGAGGGCTTGGTCATGGAAACACCCCAGCACTGGAGACTGGGAGTCAGACACACTCCTGGCATGGGGCACTGAGGAGCCTGCAGTGACCTGCCCAGAATGAACCAGACATGGATTTCTGTGGAACAGGTCCCAAGGAAACCGTGAGTGGTGCCAGTGCCGTCGGTGCTGGCTCAGTGCCATCAGAGGTGGCTCGATGCCAGTAAAAGCAGCTGGCTCTGGGGCTGGCTTCTCACTCTCCCCTCCCTTCCCTTTGCCAAGATAAATGTTCTCTGGTGTACCTTCACTTATTAAGGAGGGACTTCAATAAAGCCTCCCAGGCTGGAGATAAGATAAGAAATGACAACCTATTAAGGGTAAAGTGACACTGCTGCTTTTGTGTTCCTTTGGAAAGCTTGAGGTGCTGAAGAGATTGGAGCAGAAAACAGACCCACTGGAAGCAGAGTTTGTTCAGTGTTTGAGTTAATGATCCTGGTGTGAAGTTCTTCTTCATGGTTTTCCCATCAGAGATGGGATTGTGTCCTCAGGCAGCTGTTCCACGAGGAGCCACAGCAGCTTTTTTCTGAGCAAACACTGGATGCTGGGTGCACTGCAGACCTGGATGCCCCTTCCTTTGAAAGGAAAGGTCTATAAAAGAGGTCTGAGAGATAAATACAAAAATGTGCTTTGGGGTTTTTTTATGAGGAAGTGAGGCAGGAGTCCTCAGTACTGGCTGGCCAGGAAAAGCAGCACTTTGATCCCTTCCCTGCCCATGTGTGTACAGCCTGGTGTAAGTGACCTGCTGAGGCTTGTGTTTGCCTTATGTTGAGCTGCTGTGCACTCTGTGTGCTCTGCTGTGTTTGCTGTGACCTTGGACACATCTTCATGCTAGCCCAGCTGGTGGCAGTGAAGGTTCTGTCATAACACCATCATGATGTATTCAATCAGCTTCACAGACTGCTTGGGGTTGGAAGGGACCCTCAGAGCTCATCTTGTCCAACCCTGAGTGTTAGTTGTGTTGAGTGATTTTTAAGGCTTCTTTTGTGCTCAGAGGTGCCAAAGGTGGAGTTGTCTTCAAACCAGTTATGCCTTCTGTTGTATTTAGAGCTCTCATTTGCTTCTGCTGTTCCAGGTACTTGATTATACCAAGATACAGCAGGTATCTTTTTGGGTTGTCATGTAACCAAACAAGATGTGGAAGAGAAAAACAAAACCAAAAAACAGACCCCACAGAAAATAAGAAATAGCTGAATTGTTATTGTTTAAAATACCTTTTAATTAAGAAAACAGAGCCAAACCAACCTGTTCCATACCAAACCATTCCAGCTGTGTGTTTTCTGCAGGTTCCACAAAGGAATTGATTGAGAGCTGCTGTGGAGCTGGCCAGCAGTGGGCTATAGACAACGGGGAGTGCAGAGAGATCCCTGTAAGTGGAGTGGATGGTGATATCTGCAGGTACGTAAGGCAGAGAGGAGCAGCTTGGACCAACACCGAGAGCAGCCCTTTAGAACAGATCAAATTACTGCACAGCTCGGGGAACGTGCAGGAGGCTGGGGACTGTTCCATGCATTGTATGAGATGGTGGCAGGCTGGCAATGTGCCACGGCAGCTCAGAAGGAAGGGCAAGGGCCAGTGGACACAAACTGGAACAGAGGAGGTTGTGTGGAATCATCAGGACAAACATTTTTCACTGTGAGGGTGGAAGAGCCCTGGAGCAGGCTGCCCAGAGAGGTTGTGGGGTCTCCTTCTCTGGGGACATTCCAAACCTGCCAGGACACTATGGTCCTGGGTGATTCACTCTTAAGTGATCCAGCTCTGGCAGCGGGGATTGAGCTGGATGATCTCCAGAGGTCCCTTCAATATCCACTTTTCTGTGATTTTGAGATTTCCCCCTCCCTTTCCCCACAATCCAAACAAAAGCCTTTGAAGGTTTCTTTCCCTCTCTCAGGTGAGCAGAGCTTGGATTTTCATTTCCCAGTTTGATGCCCATCTGCAGGGTTGCAGACAAACAGAAGGGCAGAGGTTGACTATTTGGCCAGTGCCAAATGCAGCCATCATCCTAGTCACTGAGTGAGGTGTTCTTTGCCCAGGGTGAAGGCTGCTGGCTCTGCTGCCTGTGTTCAGCTGGAAGGGTGACCATAGCCCTGCTGGTGCTGCTGGTGTGGGCGGCATCTGCTCTGAGTGAGAGTGCCAAGTCAGACTGCAGAACATAACAAGGGGAATGGCTGCAGGGGGATGTGGACAAGGTGTCACCTTGGCCTGGAACAGCCTTTAGGGAGGGCTGGAGGCAGTTATCTGAGACTCACAGGGTGCAGCAGAAGCCAGAAGGGTTTCTTCAAGAGCCATCCCAACATTTTCGACACTAAAAAAACTTCGGCACGATTGGTTTTCCCAAAGTTGGTATCACTGCAGCTTTCTGAACTTACTGGGAGACTGAGCTTCCCCATGCTGGGATCTGGTGTGACATGGCTGACACACACCAACTGCCTACCAAGTAAAGACAGCTTCAAAAATCCCAGCCTTGGCCTAAGTAGGTGCAAATCATTCTACACTGAGGATCTCCAGGTGCTGCCTGGAGTCAGTGGCAGACTCTTGGAGCTCTGCATGCATTGATGAGTTGCATCTGCATAGCTGAGGCTGGGCTGGGGTAACAAAGCCAGATCCCAGATGATCCAGTCCCTCTGAGTCTACTGGGATTTAAAAGAGTAAGAGATTAGGAGTTCAGTCCTTTGACCCTCAGAATTTCAATTGTGGCTCTGTTTGAGAGATTTGCCCCACCTTGTAAATTTTCTGTGTGAAGAAAACTGTCCTGTGAAGGTACTGAACTTTGTGGTGTCAGAACCTGCTGGAGCTGTGCCAGGGTGCAGAGCTGGTCACCATGCATATGTCCAAGTCCCAAGTGCCCCTCTGTGTGCAGAATGCCTGCACGTGGCAGAGCTCCAAGAGTCTGCCACTGACTCTGAGCAGCACCTGGAGATTCTCAGTGTAGAAAGTCGATAGCAGTAGTGAAGATGAGCTGCTGCTCTGGGAGCCTCATGAAGTTCAGCTAGGGCAAGTGTAGGCTCCTGCACTGGGACAGGTTGGGGTTTCCTCACTTCCCAGGGAAGAAAGTTTCTGTCTGGTTTCTCTTTCCTTCTGATGGCTTCTGAGAAGCAAACCACGGAGAGGAGGGACTGTTGCACAGCTAGCGTTGAGGAGTAAGGGATATTGGTGACCAGACTTTGAAGGACAGTGACCAGACTTGGAGAGACAGTGACCTAAACATGAATTCTTTGGCATTTATCACCTTTCTCTGAGAAAAGACGGAAACTACATCCTGCCCAGGCCAGTGGTACCACCTCTAGTATGTTGCCACCCATGTCAAGGTCTGTGGGATGCAT
>VWZE01003729.1:82311-112932 GCA_013396675.1 Eubucco bourcierii
CCTTGAGGTCCCTTCCAACCTTACCATTCTATGATTCTATGATTCTAAATCAGGGGTTCTGGTAAGCATGGAAAGACAGTGAAATTGGTGAGTGTAAATGAAAAGGCTGAGGGAACAGCACTGGAGGGAGGGCTGCCTTTGCAGGGGCAGGCTGTGAGATGGAAGATGCTGTGTGTAGCTCTGTGATAACAACACTCTGTGGTGTCTCGTGGCTGTCACAGAGCCTGCTGCAGGCACCATGCTGCTGAATGTGAGGTCTGCTAAGTGAGTAGCTGAAGGTCCTGTCCCACCTTGTTTCTGCTTCTGGAAATCTTACTGTTTCATCCCCTGAAGGTGTCCTGGACCATGCAGTACAGAGAGCTCTGTCCTCTGGTACATCTCCCAGGAGCATTTTGCAGCTAAATCGGTGCATGTTTGTCAGCAACTTTGGCAGAAGGTGCCGCAGAAGATGCCAAGTGCTTTCTTTTACTCAGTTTCTTTCTTTCCTGCCCTCTGCCCTGTGCCATGATAACAAAGTTTTATTAGGGCTGATGCAGGATAAACCTCAGGCACTGCTAATAAAATGAAAGATACAACCTTCATCTGTAAAGCTGAAAGATCCTCCTCTCCCCACCAGGTAACAGCTCTCTCTGTTTCTGTAACATGAGCCTGGGAAACAGTCAGGACACCTTTGAAGTTTCTCTTTGGGTAGATCACAGAATCACAGACTGGTTTGGGTTAGAAGGAACCTTAAAGATCATCCAGTTTTAACTCCCTTGCCATGGGCAGGGACACCTCTCACTAGCCCAGTGTGCTCGAGACCTCATCCAACCTGGCCCTGGACACCTCCAGGGAGGGGGCATCCACACCCTCTCTGGGCAACCTGTTCCAGTGTCTCACCACCCTCACTGTAAAGAATTTCTTTTTAATCTCCAGTCTGAATCTCTCCTGTCAGGTCCCTGCCCTGAAGAGTCCTGCTCTGGCTGGAGAACATTTGCTGTGTTTGACTGACATTTTTCCCCCTTCTCCAGTGGAAGGAAAAAGCCACAACCCTGACATTTCTGTTCTGTTGAACTGCCTGGTGTCAGCCACAGCCACCCTATGGGATGTCCCTCACTGCTGTTGTGTTTCTTCTGAGGCTGGCTGAGCACCCTGAGGAAAGCTTTGGTGATTCCTTTGGCCAGCTGTTGTTTCAATGAATGTCATTCTTTGCATGGTTTAGGGGTGGGAGGAGAAATCTTTGCTCAGCAACTCAGCAGCTGATGACCTTTTTCTGTTGGATTCCCTTTAGTCAGACTGTGGGAGATGAGAATTCCAGGTGAGCACAAGAGCAGATAGCCAGAACTCCTGACAGCCACCTATGCACACTGGGTTAAAGAACTGGTTAAAGAGTTTGTACAGACCAGCTTTGAGTAGCTTTGTGAAGATATTAAAATGTCTTTAGGCCTGAAAGCTCCATGTTCTCCAGAGAGAAGAGCCAGGCTTGGTGGTTTTCATGGGCATTGCTTTTCCTGTTGACTTCCAGGCAGTCATCACCACCACCCACAGGCAGCTGACAGGGGACTGCTGTTACCTCCTGCCAGAGTCAGCAGCAAGTGGTGGGTTTGTTGCTGAGCCAGGGTGGGGGCTGCACCATCACAGGGAGCTGAATGGACCAGATTTATTCCATAGAACAAATGGGGCTGAAGTCATCTGCAGAGGGGAAGGATCAGAAGAAAAGTGAGGGGAAGAATCAGGAGAAAGTGAGAGGAAGAATCAGGAGAAAATGCACACACAGGACAGACAGCAGGCTGTGTTTCCATGCTTTTATGAAATGAGGGCAAAAATGAAGTTTTAATGCTGGAGCTCCCTAGTGAAAAAGCCAGCAGCAGGTATTGGTATTGGTGTGCAAAAATGTCAGCTTCTTGGATCCGGCAACTGTGCCCAGGGGATCCTCTGTGTGCTGCTGTTTTCAACAACAGCTGCAAGGAAAAAAGAAAAGAGCTCTGGCATAAGAACATTTCCTTCTGGCTGTCACTGACACACAGGGAGGAATGCTGTGGCCACACGCACAGACCTTGTAGCTTTCTCAGCAGTTCACTGCAGGACTTGATTTTCATCTGTTCCTGGATTATTTGCCTCTTATTCCTCTTTTGTGAGAAATAAATCTTGCCCTGCCTCAGCCTTAATTGTGGTAGGTGCAGACTGCAGCTGATCCAGCGCTGGACATGAACTTTGTTCCAGGCTGAAAACCTAACACAGGTGTTTCCTAGTCAAACACCTTCTTGCCTTGTTGAGTTGGTTGCCAGGATGAAGTGAGGCAGGTTATGGACCCTCTGGGGTCTGTGGATAATCAGCAGGGAGACTAAAAGCAGGAGATTGTCTTGTTTCATAAAAGTGTATTTGAGCCCTCACTGCCCTCTGCCTCGTGCCATAAGGGAGAGCAAAATGGTGCTAGGTACAGGCTGGGCTGAGCAGAGCCACTGCAGGAACTCAGACTGGGGCCATGTTGCCAAAGATGTCTTTTCCCACTCTCACACTGATGCTAAGGGACTGCTTTGTGACGTGGGTAGGTAGGAACTCACGAGAAAGATGCCGCATGACTTCTGAGAGCTCCTTTTGTGGCAGGACCATCTAGAAGTTTACTGGCAAAAGGAACAAGACAGGGCAAGTCTGTTCAGTAAAATGAGAAGGGAGCTTTGGTGGACTGGCAGCTGGCCTGGTGCCAGAAGGAGATTCCTGCCCTGGCATTGGCTGGGGCAGAGCAGAGCTTTGCTTCTGCATGGCTTGTAGTTTAAGCCTTAAATCTCAGCCCAGGCCACGCTTGGGAGCCTTCAGAGATCATCGGTGCATCACTTGTGCACAAACCCTTCCCTGGCTGCAACAATCCTGCCTGCAGTCCTCCCCTTGGCATAGCTCTCATTTCCTCAGGGGCATTCTGGCTCTGCTTGTTTTCTCCAGCACCGAGGAATGTGAAAATAGAACCAGCAGGCAGACCCAAAACCTGGAATTCTGTCAGATCTTCCTTTGCTCTGACACCTGCCAAGCAGGGGCAAGAGTTCCTCCGGCATATAGCTGCATTTCAGGCTAAACTGCCTCCCTCCTCGTGGCTCTTTGGGGCTGGGGATGCAGTGCAGTGCTGACAGCTGGTTTATCTGAGAAGGCTTTTTGTGGTTTTCAAGAAAAGATAATCTCAGAGCAGGCTTGTAGCCTCTTAAATCACCAGAAAGCCTTGCGCTGGCTTGGATGGCAAGGGGCTCTCTATAGCCATTTTTGTCTGAAATGTAGAAACCACCACTCAGTTTTATTGAAGAACCAGGTCTAGTTAGGTGAGAGGAGTCCACCATAGCAGCTCATTCTCTGCTTCCAGCAAGAGAGGGGTTGGTTTAGGTTTTTTGCTTGGTTTTGGTGTTGGTTTTAGGATGTGGTGGCGTTGGTTTGTTTGATTTTTGAAGAATCATAGAGTTGTCAGGGCTGGAAGGGACCTCAAAGATCATGGGCAGGGACACTTCATGCTAGATCAGGCTCCCCAGAGCCAGATCCAGTCTGGCCTTAAAAACATCCAGGGATGAGGCTTCCACCACCCTGGGCAATCTGTTCCAGGGTCTTACCACCCTCATGGTGACAAACTTCTTCCTAATATCCAAACTGGATCTACTCACTTCCAATTTTGTTCCATTGCCCTCAGTCCTATCACTACCTGACACCCTAAAAAGTCCCTCCCCAGCTTTCTTGTAACCGACTTCAGATACTGGAAGGTCACAATAAGGTCTCCTTGGAGCCTTCTCTTCTCCAGACTGCACAACCCCAACTCTCCCAGCCTGTTCCCTTAGGAGAGCAGCTCCAGCCCTTTGTTGTTATTTGGTTAGGGAGGGGTTGTGTTGTTTGGGTTTTTTTCTTGTGTTGTTTCTGGAGTTTGCTTTTTTCTCCAAAACCACTTGTGAGAATATTGTTGCTCACACTGCAGCTAACAAATGGAAACTGGGAAGCTGCACAAGCATTGGGAGGACATAACCCTGAACAGCCTCAAGGTAGGCAATTACCTGCCCCATGACAGAAGACCACAAATCATAGATGGCATCAGGTTGGAAGGGACCCTCAAAAGTCATCTTGTCCAACCCCCCTGCAGTGATTAGGGACTGGCAGAGAAGTCAGCAGCTGCTGGTCAAGATCTTGCTGGGGGTTAGTCTTTGGGAAGCAAGCACCCAGCAGATGAGCATCACAAGATGTTAGGGGTTGGAAGGGAATTCCAGAGATCATCCAGTCCAACCCCCACTGCCAGAGCAGGATCACCTAGGGCAAGTCACACAGAAACACATCCAGGTGTGTTTTAAATGTCTCCAGAGAAGGAGACTCCACAACCTCTGCAATTTCTTGATGCTGGTCCTCATTTGTTTGGTTGAAAAGGTGCTGCTGGGTTTTCTAGGACCAGGGGCTTTTAAAATGGCTTTTCCTGTCTCCTGACACAGGGGATGTGGTGTATCTGAGATTGTACTGGTCTGGGAATGAGGTTCTACAGCCAGAAGGAAAATCTGAGTTAACAACACTGGGTTTACTGTGCAGGGTGGAAACAGTGCAGAGAAGCTGGATAGCTGCTAAGGGTATTTCTTGATGGCTTTGTGGAGAACTGTGAATGTTTCAGATTTTGTGGAGAGCAGCAAAGAAGTTTCTCTTCCCATCTCTACCCCCATGTTGCTTGCTCACTGTGCTGTTCCCAGCTTTCATTATGGAGATAGGCAGACACTGAGTCAGAGGTGACCTCATCCAAAACCATCAAAACCTCACACTTCAGAGCTGTGACTGATTCCTTTCCAAACTGTCCTACCTGCCAGTCTTGTCTTTAGCTGGTTGTTCCAAAAGACCTCTTCTCCTCCAGCTGCTAAGCTCAGATCTCTTTGAAGGCTTGGATTCAACCCTACAAACTTGACTGAACCATCAGGATTCCTCTCTCCATGATTCCTTGTGTATCCATCAGGAAATAAATGTGTTTAGGTGACTCCACCTGCAGCAGGCAGTGCCAGGACCTTTCTCCTGCAGCAGTTGCCCACCAGCAGCTCCTGGCTGACTGGCATGAAGCAGCAGGACCGATGTGAAGCCTGAGCTATGCAAACCTGATCAGGAGCAAGAAGCACAGATCACTTCCTCATTCAACTCTCCAGGAGGTTTCTATCCAGGAGCTGATGATTGATCCTCTTGCCCACCCTGCACCTGATCACTTCTGTCCATCCCTTGTCCCTTCCATGCTTGCACGTTCGGGAAGAGGGGAGGAGGAGGGAATCTCCCTGTGACCTGTGCCTCTTGAGTTGCTCTGTGTTAGCAAAAGAGCCTGGAATCAAAGCCCTTTCAGCAGAACACTGCAGCAAGGTCAGGTTGGGTGTCCTTTGGAAGCAGTGGCTTCACTGCAGCTTTTGGCTCCTTGCAGCAGAGCAGGAAGGGGCAGGTGGTTTGCTGAATATGAGGCACTGACTGGCTTGTTCCTTGCAGATGTGAATGAGTGCGTGGCAGACACCCACAGCTGCCAGCGGAGAGAGCACTGCCTCAACACGCTGGGGTCATTCAGGTGTCTCCAGGAGCTCAGCTGTCAGCCAGGCTTTGAACTGAAGGATGGAGAATGTGTAGGTAAGACAAAGTGTTCTTCAGCTGATGCAGTCGCTGTTACCAAAACGGGAAGGAAGGGGCTTGCCAAACCTTCTCTTGGTGCTGCTCTGTGATAGTAGGGTTCGAACTGAGAAAAACTGATCCTCAGGGGAGATGTTTAGCTTCAGAGGGCTCATCTCTACACAGAATCATAGAATTCTTTGGGTTGGAAGAGACCTTGAAGATCAGAGCCAGCCCTAACCCACCTCTGACAGATCTCCACTAAACCATGCCCCTTAGCATCACATCTCCGCAGCTTCAAACCCCTCCAGGGATGGGGACTCCACCACCTCCCTGGGCAGCCTGTTCCGATGCCTGACCACTCCTGCAGCAAAGAAATTCTTCCTAATATCCAACCTAAACCTCCTCTGGCACAGCTTGAGGCCACCTGCTCTCATCCTGTCATTAGTTATTTGAGAGAAGAGGCCACCACTGACCTCACTCCATCCTCCTTTCAGGTAGCTGTAGGGAGCAGTGAGGTCTCCCTTCAGCCTTCTCACAGCAAACATTAAGGTGTTGAACATCATATGGGAACCGAGTCCATCTACACAATAAAAATTGACCTCTGGCTGCAGGCGGAGAAGCAAAAGCAGAATTGTTGCCCATGTTGCCATCTCCCACTGGGATTTCCTTCAGACCAGTGCTCAGAGTTGGGTGTTTGTGCTGTGTCAGTACAGATATGTCTGCACAGGTGGCTGTGTACACAGTCAAATCCCAGTCCTGTGCCAGTCAGGTGCCCTATTATTAAGCATCAGAATCAGTGGAGGTGGCTTTCTGCCCAGGATCCCTGAGGTGTAAAAGGGATAAGGGAGCATTTTGCTTTTGAAAGAGTGAAGAGTGGGACACATTTTGTTAGGTGTACCTCATCCCTAGGTTTAATTTGGCTCCTCGGGGTTTTAAACCTGCAAATGTCTCAGTATTTGTGGTTTACCAGAGATGCTGTGGGAGCCTGAACCAGATTTGCTGCAGAACCTGACAAATTCCAAAGCCTTTGCTGAAGTGGATGTCCTCAGCCCCTGGTCTTCCATGGGCAATGCTGGGTACCAGCTTTAAATAATGCTTCCCAATTCCTTTTCTGAGAGGTCCTGAAGAACACTGAATATGACAGCTGAGCAGTCACCAGTGGGTGTTCTGATCTGCTTTGCAGATGTTGATGAATGCCAGAGAGGAACTCACAGCTGCAAAGTGAACTTCCTCTGTCAGAACACAGAAGGATCCTTCTACTGCGAGTCAAAGCAGCGCTGCATGGATGGATTTTTACAAGACCCCGAGGGAAACTGTGTCGGTAGGTGTGCCCAGCAGTGTGTCTGTGACCTGTGCAGCAAGCACTGGCCAGCTCCTCTGCCTCTCTAGGGCTGTATATTTGCCACAGGGAGTTGTCCTCATATCCTGCTGTGAATTTCACTTCAGCAGTGTTGTCCTTGCAGGTTAAATATGAAAGGGTAGCCACAGCAGACCTTCCTCAGCCTCGTCTTTCCAGAACAGCAAATTGAAATGAAACTGGAAGCAAACAGTCCAGAAAGGTTAAAGAGATGCTCTCACTACTGCAATTCATTTTCTTCCCCAGATATTAATGAATGCACATCTCTCCCTGAGCCATGCAAACCAGGATTCAACTGCATCAATACTGTGGGGTCCTACACCTGCCAAAGGAACATGCTGACCTGCAGCAGAGGCTACCACTCCAATGAGGAGGGAACGCGATGCATTGGTAAGGTCAAGCTCCAGTGTCTGCTCGGGTCCCCTCTCAGAGAGCAAATCCCTTTCAGTTCTAAACAGAGAGTCTGAGTTACCCCCAGACTGCTGACTCTGTTTGAGGAATGAGGATTTGCGTTTGCCTTGGGGGTGCTGGTGAATGAGCAGCTCAGCATGAGCCGTCAGTGTGCACTTGCAGCCCAGAGAGCCAACCAGAGCCTGGACTGCATCAGTATTCTTTGTTCTGTCCAGGGGACAACTCTAACAGCTCCTAGTGCTGTCGTGTAGTGGATTCGTTTTTTCTCCTCACAAGCATGGGTTGTCAGCAAACTCTGCTGAAGCTAACTCCTCTCCCTGTCCCGCAGATGTGGATGAGTGTCACACTGGTGTCCACCGCTGCGCCGAAGGGCAGCTCTGCCATAACCTTCCCGGGGCTTACCGCTGCGACTGCAAGATGGGCTACCAGTATGACGCCTTCAGCAGGAGCTGCATTGGTATGTGAGGGGCAGGGGAAGGTGAAACGAGTGCTTGTTTGAACCTTGGCCACCCAGGCAGCAGTTGGCACCACGCAGTGTCCAGTTATCAGTTCTGCAGTGCAGGGCCTCCAAAGATAAGGAGTCACCTCCAAAGGAGTGGCTGTCAGTGCTCTGCCACTGCACTGGGATCTTGGTCCAGGTGCCTCTGGTTTGGTTTAGCTGCAGGTTGACACTTGGAAGTCCTCTGCAAAGTGCTTGCAAATGTGATGCTTCTGCAGCTGCAGGAATTTGTCCTGCTGAAGATTTCATAAGGTTCTTCACGAGAGGCTGTGGTGCAGCATTGTGTGTTGGGTCACTGCTGTACCCCAGGTAGAGCACAGGGTCGGGCACCTCAGGTAGAGCACAGGGTCGGGCAGCCTCAGACCTAAGGCTGCAGGGTTCACTAACTCTGCGGATCAGTCTCTGGCACTTCTTGCACCGTGTGGCGCTGTCAGCTCTGAGCCGGTTGCACATCTGCTTTGTTGTGCTGCAGATATAAACGAGTGCTGGAACTACCCCGGGCGCCTGTGCCAGCACACCTGCGAGAACACCGCCGGCTCCTACCACTGCACCTGCTCCCCTGGCTTCCGCCTGGCCTACGACGGCAAGCACTGCGAAGGTACTGGGCACCTGGGCTCTCTCCTCAGCCTCCTCTTCTCCAGGCAAAACAGCCCCAGCCCACTCAGCTGCTCCTCACCAGCCCTGTTCTCCAGACCCTTCCCCAGCTTTGTTGCCCTTCTCTGCACCTGCTCCAGCCCTGACCCCTGGGAGTCAGGGCCCAAAATTGAAGCCAGCACTCAAGGTGTGGCCTCCCCAGTGACACGGTAGAGGGGGGAAAATTACTTCCCTGCTCCTGCTGGCCACTAGGCACACTTTGGCTCATCTTCAGCTGGCTGTCAACTAGCACCCTCAGGACTTCCTCTGCTGAGCATTTTCCAGCTTCTCTGCCCCAAGCCTGGAGTGTTGCTGGGGTTGTTGTGACCCAGTTGCAGTATGCAGCACTTGGCCTTGATGAACCTCATCCCTTTGGCCTCATCCCATCAATCCAGCCTGTCCAGGTCCCTCTGCACAGCCTTTCTACCCTCCAGCTGACCAACACTCCCTCCCAGCTTGGTGTCACCTGCAAACTGACTGAGGATCACTCAGTTATGATCCTAAATTCCATATCACAGGATCACAGGATATCTGGGGTTGGAAGGCACCCAAAGAGACAATCAAGTCCAACCCCCCTGCCAGAGCAGGACCATATGGATGATTTCTAGAAAGCATCCAGCTTTTTTTGCCCAGCTGTTCCCAAAGGAGAGTGTGAATATGTGACAGCAGGAAATTGCCATTCTTCACCCAGCAATGGTATCCTTAAAGCCTGGTGAGATACCACAAAGCATGGCAGTTCCTGATGGTGCTGTAGCTCAGCTTTGCATGGCTGACCTGCAGAAGAAGTTGCAGTGTGAGCTTGGGGAGTTTGGAGAAAGAGCTGAGATGAGCTATAAATGCAGCAAGCTCATGATTTAGCTGGGCTCCAGTTTGCAGATATTCAGTCAGACTCTTCAGCTGTCAGATGAAAGCCAACAACTTTTTCCTCTTCCTTCCTTTTCTTCACACTTTTTCCTTTCCTTTCAGGGGAGAGAAAAGGAGAACAGAACAAAGTCAGAACTGGAGACTTTCCATTCCAGTGTTACCAAAGATGAAACTTGTTACTGACAGAATTTGCAAAAACTCTGATTTTGAATAGAACAGATCTGGTTTAAGCCCTCCCTGCTTTCTGGCAGGCAATGCTGACATCTAAGGTCTGAAACCCGTGGTTGCACCTGTTTGTGTTCTCTTTGGCTTTCTGCCTGGGTCCCAGTAAGCCCGTCCTCATTCCCTTTGACCAGCAGGGTCTGGTAGCTGCCCCCAAGGACAGGAAGTGCTGGCAGGTGCTGCTGTGAGGTGCTGTGGTGATGCTTGGGGCTTTGTTTTTGGATGCAGATGTGAACGAGTGCAATGCTAGTCCCTGCAGCCAGGAGTGCGCCAACGTGTATGGGTCCTACCAGTGCTACTGCAGGCAAGGCTTCCAGCTGGCAGAAGATGGGCATTCCTGTAAAGGTGAGGCTGCTGCTCTCAGGTCAGTTCACTGTGTGTCCTGCAGCAGTCGGGGCTGCCTGACTCTCAGCAGCACCTGTGGAGCATTGGGAGTTACACTGTGCTGCAAAAGCTCCAGAAGCTAACTCCAGCTCTTGGACAAAGCCTCCTGCCTGGGGTGGAACACATTTGTGTGGCCATAGAACTGGTGAGGAGGTTGTTTCACTGGGACTAGAGCTGGTAAAATTAGAAGAGATGTTTACTTACATTGCATCAATTAAAGCCTCCACTCAGCTCTTACTTCTGCTCATGGTGGGTGAATGACAAAAGTGATCAGA
Source organism: Eubucco bourcierii (assembly GCA_013396675.1). NCBI lineage: Eukaryota > Metazoa > Chordata > Aves > Piciformes > Ramphastidae > Eubucco > Eubucco bourcierii. Next base: position 92,516 of record VWZE01003729.1, read on the forward strand.
ATGAAGAACAGAAAGAGTTTACCTCTGTTGTTGTTACCAACACTGACATGTTGGAGAGTCTCTGTTTAAGAAATGCTGAAGAAACCCACCTGCTTCCCAGCACAAGGAAGCCCCCAGAGCAGCCCTAAGAGAGTTATAGAGGTACCAGGGCTCTCCAAACTCAGGTGTGCCACGAAGTTGTTCTTTGCCAAGAGTCCCTGCTGCCTACAGTCAATGTCTTTGGGAGCAACCTTGTGCTCAGCATTTCAGCAGAACATCAGCAGTCTAGAGCAGTGCCAAACTGCCACAGCTGCAAGCTTCTTTAAGAACCAAAGTGCCTCAGAGAAGAACTCTCCTGTGCTCTGCAGCCTCCCTTCTCAGGATGCTGCTTTTCTTTCTCAGCTGTGTGTGCTCTTTCCCCAGACATCGATGAGTGCACTCAGAGTGCAGGCATCCTTTGCACCTTCCGCTGCATCAACGTTCCTGGCAGCTACCAGTGTGCTTGTCCTGAGCAGGGCTACACCATGGCAGCCAATGGAAGAACCTGTCGAGGTAAGGAGCAGTTTAGGAACTGCAACCATCCTACCATGGCACCTCTGAGAATCAGCAAGTCCAGCCCCGCTGCCAAAGCAGGGTCACCCAGGGCAAACCACACAGGAACACATCTACTGATCTAATTTCTTTTGTTAAAGTGTTGCAATTAGCCTCAAACCAGGACAACCTTGAAAGTTTCCAGAGCAGGAGACTCACAACCTCTCTGGGGAGCCTCTTCCAGTGCTCTGTGACCTTTACAGTAAAGAAGTTCTTAATCATGTTGAGGTGGAACTTCCTGTGCTGCAGTTTCCATCCCTTGCCCCTTGTCCTATCCCAGGGCACCAGTGAGCAGAGGCTGTCCCTGTCCCTTCCTTCCTGACCCCCAGCCCTCAGATATTGATGGACATTGATCAGGTCCCCTCTCAGACTTCTCTTCTCCAGCCTAACCAGCCCCAGGGCTCTCAGCCTTTCCTGATAGCAGAGATGTTCCAACCCCCCAGTCATCCTTGCAGAATTGCTGTCACCACACTCACTTCATTGCTCCTTCTGCTAAAGATCTGCTAAAGATCTTCAACTGCTCCTCCTTCTAAAGATCTGTCTCCAACTGCTCAACCCCTGATGGGTTATTAGGAGATACTGGAGATACCTTCTTTGTAGCTTCCTTCCTGCAGATGAGTTATATCTCATGTGCCAGGGTCTCAACATGTGGATGTGTTTGGAGCAGCTGCTGGAGGTGTGTTGCAGCCTGGCAAGGCTGGTGAAGGCAGCACTTCCATGGCAGTCATTGCAATATGGAAGGAATTTTCTTTTCACCTAGGGACACCCATGAGAACCAACAAGAGAGTTCATTTACTTTGAATCCCTCCTGCTTCCTGTTGTGTGCTTTCCTTTGCAAGTCTTTTAAGCCAGTTAGTTCCATGTCTAGGTTCAGTTCTGCTTCCATGGGAGCACAGGGAGCAGAGGGTTGGAGGTTTCATCTCAGCGACAACTGGCAGAGCCCTGCACAGCACCCATGCTTCATCTGCTTGCATTTATTTAATCTGAAAGCCTCTATGCCTTGTCTAGACACTGGGGAGTACACAGTGAGTACGAGAGACCTTTGCCAGTGCTTTCTGCTCTGGCTGGATCCTTGCTGCTGCATCTGGTTCTCAGCATTTTGAGGTCCATGGCTTGGGTTTGTGCATACGGATTGTTTGGGTAACCATGCTTATGGTCTAGGCCAGAAAGTGCTTTTGAGCTTTAAATTATTTGTTTGGAGTGGGTTTGCTGGCTTGGTTTTTGGTTTGGTGTTTTGGGTTTGTTTGGGGTTTTTTTGGGTTGTTGTTTTTTATTTTTTTGTCTTCTAATGAGAAGACAAATCCCCAAGGAGGGATTTAGGTTTAAATTTTCAAAGATGTGGCCTTGTTCTCATGGGTTGTCCTTCAGTTCCTGCATTTCCTAAGTCTTGTGGAGCTTGCATCTCTTGGATCGTCCAGCTGTCCAGCAGTGGTTTCTTGGCGTTGTAACTGCCTCCTGCATTGATCCACACCTTCATGCACAGATAAATTCTTCTCCTGAGACAGCCCAGCTTTCTCAAGTCTCTAAAAGGCAGTGGGAAGGTCCTGCTGGCTTCTAATGCAAGTTGGTCATATGCTGATGGGATTTGTTTGTAGCTTTTGGCACACCAGGCTGTGATAGATTAACGTGCAGGCAGGCTAAGGGTGTCCCTCCATCCACGGCATGTGTTTGCTCTGGGCTCTGCAGGCTGGGTGATGGGAGAACAGTGCTTTGCTTGGGATACATGGGACACTTCACAGCTCTGACCATGAAGAAGGAACCCCTGTGACCACTAGTGCTTGAGAGCAGTGGCCACCTTCCATAAGGGTCTGTCCCTTGTGCTCCAGTGCCTGCAGTGCCTGCACCATGCACAAGCCCATCCCCATGCTCTGCTCTTTGACACCAGCCAGAAGCTTCCGCATCTCTCGTGCTGCACAGCATCTGAGCACCAGGCTTGGTTAGAAGCACCTCACATGGTGCAGGCCAGCTCTAAGCATGGAGCTGTGATTGAAGGGAATGCCACTGGCCCATGAAGCTGTAAAACTTGGCCCACCACTTGCAGGAAACAATTAAAAAGCCTCTTCAATCAGAACAGCTGTGGAAAGCTTCCAGAGAAGCATCAGGGGTGCCCAGGGTGGCTGGCTGAGAAGATCAGGGTTCCACTGCCTTCCGCTGCAGCTATCCAGTGACTTTGTTCTGGTTCCTTCCAGCCTTCTTTATGAGATTTCAGTTCCTAATGTCACCAACAACTCTTCCCTGACGCCTCAGAAGCAAGGGAGACAGCAGCACAGGCCACTCTGTCTAGATGGTTAGCTTTGGGTGGAACCAAACATGTTCAAGTTTGGACGATATTGCTGTGGGAAGTGGCACACCAACAGGATCCCATTTTTTTCCCCTCCTCATGTTTATTACAGAATCATAGATTCACAGAATAATCTGGGTGGGAAGGGACCTTAAAGGTCATCCAGTTCCAACCCTCCTGCCATGGGCAGGGGCACCTCCCACTAGCCCAGTGTGCTCAAGGCCTCAATCCAGCCTGGACTCGAACACCTCCAGGGAGGGAGCATCCACAACCTCCCTGGGCAGCCTGTTCCTGTGTCTCCCCACCCTCAGTGGCAAGAATTTCTATCTCATCTCTAGTCTCAATTTCCCCTCTTCCAGCTCAAAGCTATTGCCCTCATCCTGTCACCACAATCCCTTGTCAAAACTCCCCAGATTTCTAATGTCACCTTTTAGGCTCTGTAAGGTCTTATTCTCCCTTGGAAGTTCAGCCTTGAGTTTCAGTGGCTGTGTCTGGAGTGAGGTCAGCTGGGAATGTGCTCACCTCTGCCAATCACAGGTGAAGGCACAAAGTTATCTTGCAGCAAAGCCTAGCCCTGGCCTCATGCTGGGTGTTGCAGATGGCCACACTCTCCCAAGCAGGGGACAGACCATCAAACATCATGGAGATCATCACAAGCTGCTTGTAGGGCAGAGTGGGCTCCTGCTTTGCTGCAGACACTGCCCAGTGATGCTGTCGTCACTTCTTGCCTGCTGACCTCAAGGGAGGAAATCTTGATCCACAGAAATCAGGAATGAGTCCCCTGGATTTGCCCCATCCCTCCAAATGCCAGCAAGTTTCTGTGTGCAGAGCAGAACTTGACACACCTCACCTGAATATGCATTCCACAGCCCAGGTGTCCCCCCCTCAGAGTTCTGACAGTCCTACTCCGCAGGGCCTGGAGGGGTGACAGAGACCAGCTGCGTGGTGACAACAAGAGCCCTCAGCTTGCAGAGACAGACCCCAGGCTCCTCTTGCCTCTCACACACAGAAAGGCTCATAAGCACAGCACCCCCTCTGAATTGGGGTTGCTGCTTTTTTTTTGACCTCATCATCTCCTCTCCTTCTGTGTGTCCTTGTTAGATGTGGATGAGTGTGCACTAGGAAACCACAACTGCTCAGCTGCAGAGACCTGCTACAACATCCAGGGCAGCTTTCGCTGCCTGTCCTTCGAGTGCCCTTCCAACTACAGGAAAGTCTCTGACATGTGAGTATCTCCATCACAGCAGAGAGCAGCCCAGGCCAGTGGCTGTGGGTCATGGAATCACAGAGAATCCCAGCATGGTGGGGTTGGAAGAGACCTCTGAGAATCAGCCAGCCCGGGTCCCCTGCTAAAGCAAGGTCACCCACGGTGCTTGCCCAGGATCACAATGTCCAGATGAGTTTGGAATCTCTCCAGAGGAGGAGACTCCACGACCTCTCTGGGCAGTTCCAGGGCTCTAGCAGCCTCACAGCAAAGAGGTTTGTCCTCCTGGCTATTCCGTGGTGCTTTGGTTTGTGGTCAGGTTGAAGGGCTCAAAGCTCCAGGAGATGCTCTGTGACCTGTAGCTGGCCTTGCTGCATCTCTGCCAAGGCTCTGCTTAGGATTCAGTTCCAGAAAGCCAAGCTGTCCTGGGCCATTTCTGTCGCTGCAGTGGCTGCCATGCTGTTTGAGGCACCGCTTCCTCAGGAACTTGGGGGCTCCCTGTTTGCATGTACAGGTTGCAGGTCCTCAGACAGAGCTGAAGGGTTGAAGTGGAACAGGATAATGAGCTTGCCAGGCTACAGGGTTCTGGGAATGGCACAGACCCGCAGGTCCCAGCTCCTCAGCAGCTGAGCCTCAGGAGCCCCTAGACCTCCCTGCCCATGGCTACTGGTGCTTTGGGAAGGCATCTTGAGCTGCTTACGGCTTCAAACACCCTTGTCCTGCCTTGCAGGACTGAGCAGCTTTGTGAGTTCAGGAACTGGCTTCCTGCTCCTGTGGCTTAGCTGCCTTAAAGTGCTTTTGTACCTAATTCTTGGAGCACTGTCCTGGGCTTGTGCTGTTGGGGATGAATCACAGAGCTCTTTTCCAGGCTCTGTGCTGCTCACAGCATGATTCTGGATCTGTGCATCCTGTGGAGCTTCTCAACACAGCTCCCCACACAGTCCCCGATCTTCTCCTTGCCCTGCCTTACTGGAACTGTGTCGTTACAAAGCTTTATGTGCTCCGTAAAAGCAGAATGGGCAGCAGGCAGCTCTACAGCTGAAGCCTGGGACTGCTGCCTGTCAGATCCCTGGGCAGGATGCTGAAGTCCATCTGGTGTCATCTGCTATGCTGTGGCCACTGATTATGCTCTGTCCATGGCACTTAGTGGCATCACACAGAATCCCAGCATGGTGGATCCCCAGACCTCTGGGGATCAACCAGCCCAGGTCCCCTGCTAAAGCAGGGTCACCCACAGCAGCTTGCCCAGGATCACAACATCCAGGTGAGTTTGGAATCTCTCCAGAAAAGGAGGCTCCACAACCTCTCTGGGCAGCTCCAGCAACCTCACAGCAAAGAGGTTTGTCCTCCTGGCAGTTCCGTAGTGCTTCGGTTTGTGGTCAGGTCTTACGTGCTCAGAGCTCCCTCAGTGCCACGGTTTAGTTAATGAGGTGGCATTAGGCAGTAGGATGACATTGGAGGTGTTTCCTGGCTGACTCTGTGCCTGTCTGTGCTGGCGCAGGCGGTGCGAGCGGATCAGCTGTTTCAGCTACCTGGACTGCCAGAACACCCCCGTGCGCATCACCTACTACCAGCTCAACTTCCAGACCAACATCGTGGTCCCAGCTCACATCTTCCGCATCGGGCCCTCGCCTGCCTATGCTGGAGACAACATTGTCCTCACCATCACCCAGGGCAATGAGGAGGGCTACTTCAGCACCCGCAGGCTGAACTCCTACACGGGCATCGTCTACCTGCAGCGCCAGGTGAAAGAACCCAAAGACTTCCTCTTGGATGTGGAGATGAAACTGTGGCGCCAGGGCACCTACACCACTTTCCTGGCCAAGATCTACATCTTCATCACAGCTCATGCCTACTGAAGCCTGCCTGGACCTTGGAGTCTGTTGGTGCTACGCTCTCTAGCTGTCCTACCAAAGCTTAATCCTGTTGAACTGGCATTTAATGTAGCTAAGCCTTTATGTTATTTTTCTATCATTTCTTTTTTGTTGTTGTTGTTTTGTTTTTCTTTTTGGTTTTTTATTGGTTGTGTAAATTTAAGTTAATTTTGATCTGTTTGGTTTGGTTTTGTTTCCTTACGCAGTTTCTTGGCGTTACCATCTGACCATGACCAAGGGAGGGCCCGAAAGGCAGTGCCTACGTTGTGTAAGATGCTGAGACCTGTGCTTAGAAATGGGTTTGAGGTTTAGTCACACCTCCAGGGCATTGCACTAGAGAGGAAGGGTGTTCCCTTGCGAGCAGGGAACTGTGGGAAGATCCTGGAGCATCCCTCCTCCTGACACGAGCTGATGGTCTGGCTGAGCCCCTGACTTCTCTGAGGCCTCTCCACGCTGAGATGCTGTGTCAAAGGTGAGCTCACCTCATGTTACCAATTTGTTTTCCTCCCTCCAATTCTCATGATATGTTGCCTAAAAATATGTATAAATAAAGTAAAACTCCACCAGTGGAAAAACCTCTGATCGAGTCTTGCTTTGCTCATCTGCTAAACATCTGCCAGATCAAGGCCTTCAGAGAACCTCTGGCTGGCTCTGCAGGTGCTAGGACTCCTCTGCAGGCTCTCCCCACCTAGGTAATTGCAAGTGCAGGTTAGATGCTTCAAACTAGAGCAGAGGAAATTTAGATTGGATGTTAGGAACAAATTCTGCACCAGGAAGGTGATGGAACACTGGAATAGGTTCCCCAGGGAGGAGGTTGGGGCCCATTCCTGGAGGTATTCAAGGTGAGACTTGACAGGGCTCTGGGCAGTCTGATCTACTTGAGGATCTGCAGAGGGTTTGGACTGGATGACCTTGGGAGGCCCCTTCCAAACCATTCCATGATTCTATAATTCTACTGTTCCCGTGTGACCTGCCCTGGGTGATCCTGCTTGGGCAGGGAGGTTGGACTGGATGTCGCTGGAAGTCCCTTCCAAGCCCTAACATTCTGTGATTCCATGATTCTTTGTGTCCCTCCTTCCTCTCTGCAGCTCTGGCTGCTCTTTTCCATTCACTTTTTTTTTTTTTTTTTTTTTTTTTTTTTTTTTTTCCCTTTTCCAATTCATTCATCTTTGCATTGCTCCCACCCTTGCCAGGAGGAAGGGAACATCCCAGTAGGGAGAATCAGGATTCTGGAGTAAAAATAGATTTTGAGATTAAATCAGAAAGTATCTTCCCCCTTTCCAATGTTCTCTGCCTCACAGAGACACTCATTTGTAAGTGGCTATGGAAAAACAGGCTTTAATTATATCCAGTGTCAGTGATGTGAAACTGGAGCTAAAAGACTTGAACCTCTTGTCTTCTGAGACACAATTCTTCAGCTCACAGGTTCCCTGAAAACAGAACTCAAATGTTCTGCAGCCTTGGAGCCCTTTAGATAAACTTCACCCTTCCAGGGCTCCTGCCTGATATCCCCTGGCACCTGCTGCTGGAGGAGCCAGCTGGCAGCTGGACAGTTCAGTGTCACTCCTTGTCCTGAGGCTCTTCTCGTTTACTGCTGGCAGTGTGGGAATCCTGGGACGTCTCAGATTGGAAGGGACCTGTAAGGCTCGAGTCCAACTCCCAAAGAATGGCTTCTATCAACTGCACTCCAGTGCTGAGCCTTGCCTGGGCCCCGCTTTGCAGGGCAGATGGTGACATTGGCTTCCCACGAGCTGAGCCTCCCGTTAGGGTGAGCTTAAAGATTCTAACATCTGCTCTGGATTTTCTTTCTTTAGCTAGGGTTGGAGGGCTGGGGCTTCTATTGTGGTGCCTTCATACTGTGAGAGGAGAGACAAGAGGAGATGCTTTGTACAGCAGTGAGTCTTCTGTGGAGTAGCCAAGAATTGTGGTAACTGCCTAAATTCACAGCAGGATGGCTGAACTGCCTGGAGCTGAGGGTGGCATAGTGATGGGGGCTAGAAGAACTAAACTGGTGTTGCTGGGCTTGATCTAACAGACCAAGAGCAGCCCAATGGGAAATAACCCTGGGTTTGCTCCAGGTCAGGAACTGGGCTTGGGTGAGATGCTCTGCACATGCAAGCAACCCTGGGCTGGGTTAGTCAAACACACAGCATATGAGAAGCAGATGGGAGTTGGCTCTGCCCAGGGAACACAGGAGATGTGGCTCAGTGCCAACAGTCTGTGACTGAACCATTGAATCAAGTCTCAGAGAAACACCAAGCTACAGAGAGGGCCGTCTGAAGCAGCTGGAGTTTAAGCAGTTCTTCCCAACCCAAGACATGAAGCTACCCCTGGGGGGGATCTAAAATCCTGCTTTATTTTGGAGTAACAGCAAAACATGCAGAGGATGAACCTCTCCTCTGTGCCTTAACTTCTACAAAACAGATTGGTAGCAATAGCTGATCCAAGGGAAATGCATCCCAAACGGAGCCATGGAGACATTCTTTCTGCCCTGAGAATGGGAGGGTGGAGATTCCTTTCTCTGTAGGGATGAGGGTGCCTCACAGCACAGGGACTCCACTGGGCTGTGCTCCAGAGAGGGTGGTTGCAGAATTACTGCTTGCAGCTGGAGATATCCTCTCCAGTGTTCACAGCCAGGAGAAAACATGTAGATGGAATACTTCCAGTGTGGGGAAAAGTCTGATAGCCTTCAGTGAGGTACCTCTGAAGTGGAGCATTGTCACTGCTAGGGTGTGAATAAACTATGTGAGCTAGTGATGAGGAGCTCAGAAAGACACAGTTACCTCCTGCAGGTGACACCACGACAGAACGTTTGGGAGCTGGTGGTGGTTACAAAGCAAATGTTCTGACCAGTGGATAAAGACTGTAGTAGTGAGAGCACCTTGGTGTGGCTGGGAGACTGCACAGGCCTCTTCCACATCTGGCTGTGGCTGGAATATCAAATGAATGCAGCTCACTCAGCCTTGAAAGTGGAGGAGGTGCCCACTGACCTCCTGGGGCTGGGATGGTCAGGCCCAGCTCCCAGCCTCACTTCATGATGTCCATGGTGCTCCACAGCTGCCTCCTCAGAGTCAGCAATGCATAGCTCCAGGCAGGCTCCTTTGCTGCTGACACTCAGATAATTACTTTAGAGTTTCTCCTCTACCTTTTCCCCTTCGTTTCCCAGCCCCTGCAGAAATCTCTTCCCTGTTGTCACAGTGAGTGATGCAGCTGCACTCACCCCAGCAACTGGCAGACACCAGGACCATGATTTCCTGAAGCTGGTGATTGCTTTCTTGGCCATGAGATGCTAACAGAGGAGGAAACAGCTCGAGGCAACCAGACTGAGTCACTTATATGTGGAGCAGAACCAGGCCTGGGAGCTTTCTTGGAGGGTCGCTTTTGTTTTCCAAGTGGTGGATTATTCTTTCTCTGGTGTGAGTGTCCTGCCGGCAAGTAAGTGTGGGATAACTGTAGCAGGGTGGTTCCTCCATGGTGTAAGCAGCCTTTGCAGCTGTGCCAGCTCTGTCAGCTGCTCCCTTCTTGTTTTTCCAAAGTCTGCACCCAGGGTTTGGCCCCACTGTGAGCAGAAGTTGCTCACAGACAAGCTGAAGGTTTCTTGACAGCCAGGAGAGCCTTTGCTTGGCCTGTCCTGCTGACTGCTCAAGGTTGTACAGAGAGCTGGGGAGCAGGGGTTGCTCTTTGGGTTGGGTTTCAGTTTTGCTACAGAAAGGGAGAACAAAGCTCCTTCCCCCCTGCTTCCAGGCACTGCTCTTATTTGGAAAGCTCATATGGAAGGGGAAACTGAACCTTTTTGGATCAGCAGAAACATCTCAAGGTCTTTCCTCAACTCTGTCATGCTTGGTGTCACTGCATTGCATCATCATTACTCCAGAATGAGGTTTTGCTGGTGCTGGCTCAGCAGACAGTCAGAAGTTCACTCTGATGCTTCTTTTGAGGGTTTTGTGGGGTTTCCTCCCATCCTGTGTCCAGCCTCATGGATTTTGGCAGATTTACTTGGCTCATAGAGTGCCCGGACAAAGCAGCTTCTAAATCTCTCCTCTTGTAGAATAAGTGCCCTCAGCAGTGCTGCCAAGAATGTCCTGTGCTGCGTGGCAAAGGGCCAGGAGCTTAGGCTGAGCTTGCTGGAGTCACCACAGCCATGTTGCCAGCTCACAGCCAGAAGGCACAAAAAGCAGCTAAAGCTGCCTCAGCAGGGTGGCATTTGAAGGACCCTGAACCAATACACTGGAAGGGTCACTGCATACTTTGGCTGGCACCAGGCAGGGCAGCAGCACATCTCCAGGCATCGCCATTCGTTCTGCCACCCATGGCCACGTTTTCCCAGCCATGGAGAGGACAAAAGCTCATCGATAAATGTGTGGGCAGAAGGGATGAGCTGCTCACCATGCTGTGACCTCCAGGTCCTTGTGTGGTGCTGCATATGATGGAGCCTGAAGTTTGGGACAGATGCTTTTGGAGGCTATCCACTATGAGGAGATGGAAAGCAGCCTTCTAGAATGTCACTGCCAGGAATTCCACCCCTCAGACCAGGAGTGCTGAGGTTTGCTCAGTGTATGTAGCTGAGCTCTGGGCTCTTGGCAAGAGGAGTCTTGCATGAAATCATCACCACATGGCACTGACTATGGAATGGAGCAGAACTGAGCTCCCCCATGCTAGGAGCTGGCAGAAGCAGCAGGAGGGACATTTTGGCCTGGGTGATTACGGAGCTCTGGCTGGCAGCACTGAAACAACTCAGAATTTCTCTTGTGCTGGCTCTGAGAGCTGGGTCCCACAAATGGACTTTGCTGTGGCAAGCACAGCGCACCCCTGCTCTGAGGTCTCTGCCCTGGGTTTGGTTGTGGAAATGAGCTTCATGTTCAGCTGGACACCATCAGGCACTTGAAGCCTCCTCTCTACAAAAGGGAGCCTTTCCCACCTTGCTGTGGGAGGAGTGAGAAGCAGTGCTGGACAGCAGCTTCCTCTCTGGCAGCAGGTGGAAGGTGCAGAGCAGACATCTTCCACCAGAGCTGACACATTCGGCACCACAAAGTCTGCAGGGAGTTGGTCCTGAGGCATGGACAAGCTCCAGAGTATGCAAACTGAGGAAGTGTGCTGAGCCTGACTGCTGATTTCTCTTTACCAGTGTGTCCTTAGGCGCAGTGAAGATGTTCCTTCTCCCCTCAAACCTTGCCTTGCTTGTAGCCCAAGCCCTTCATGTCCCAAACTGCACCAGCAGGGTTTTTCTACCTGGTTTTGTTGTCCTTGACATCGATGGCTGCATTTAGCCACCTAAAGCCTGCTGCATGTCCTGGGTGCTGGGCAGAGGATGGCAGAGGAAGGGTTTAGTCACTGTCCTCCTGCTACTGCTGAGTGTTTTGTATCTGCCCAGCCAGAACATGCAGTAGCTTGTACTGGCTCTTAGTGGAGATCAGGAATCCCTCAGGTACTTGAGTGATGACATTGGTTGCTGCTAGGTTTTAGCAACACCCATGAGAGACTCAGTGGGACAGTATAAACAGAAATGAACTTCATTACCTGAGCCTTAAATACAAGGCAGTAAAGCAGATCTAAACCCCCAACCTGACTCCTTTAGGCGCAGGACTCACAACAGTTTAGCAAATGACAGAATGAGAGGAAATGGCCTCAGGTTGCAGCAGAGGAGGCTTAGGTTGGGTTATCAGAAGAAACTTCTTCCCTGAAAGGGTTCTCAAAGACTGGAACAGGCTGCCCAGGGAGGTGGTTGAATCCCCATCTCTCGAGGTGTTTAAAAAAGGCAGAGCTGTGGTGCTGAGGGCCATGGTTTAGCCCCAGCCTTGGCAGAGTCAGAGAACGATTGGGCTGGATGGTCTTAAAGGGCTTTTCCAAGCAAAGCCATTCTATGGTTCTATGGAAAAGCAAACCCTCAACCTTCTCTTTCAGAAACAGGACCTGTGGAATATGGAGACCCCTCTTCTTTCTCCTTCAGAGCACTTCCCAGGCCTCAATCTCTCCCCACTCTACCTCTGCACCTCCTGGCAGGCTTGGCATTCCTCTGTGTGGCACAGAAACCAAACAAAAGGTGCCCAGAGCACTTCCCCTGACTTGAAAATGCCGGTGAGGGAACCCTAAGTACTGAAGTCATCAGTAGAAGTATGTGTGCACTTTCACTCCTACAGCCACTGCACCCTCACCCTCAGAGCATTCTTCCCTTCTGAGCACAGCCCAAGCCCTGCTCTCAGCTCTGCTGCTTCGGCTTTGGGTGTAAATGATGCAAACTAGCTGTGATACCTGTGATGGGAAAGGGAAGAGCCCCAGCACGGCTGTGCTGTCCCTCCAGAGAGCAGACAAAAGGCTTGTGCCAATGCTTTGGGTATGCGAAGCATTGCGGGGCTCAACTTCTCTGCCAGAGCTTCACGTCACCACCCAGGGCAAGGCAAAGAATGCAGTTAATGAGAAACAAGCCCAGGAGCTCTGATAAAAGCCTGGTTTCAGTTGTGAGTAAACGTGCATGAGGAGCAGAAAACAGTGTTGTAGTTGGACTCGGCTGCAAGCACCTGAAAGGCAAATCCCTTGCAGCTCTGAGCGTGTTGGTCAGCTTTGAAATGCAGGGCGACGAATGCCTCTGCCCCGGCAGACAGCGTGTTGCTGGGTAATGAAGTGCAGATGTCAGAAGGTATTTGAAGGACTTGAAAAAGATTTGGAGAGCCAACACAAAGGCTGCCCTCACCAGCTCTGCTGGAGCTGCTCTAGCCCCCCACCCCGAGAAGCACTGCTGCTACATGTGTTGTCACTTGGCTCAGTGGGTCCTTGGGAGCTCCAGCAGCCTGTTCTTGTCCACCCCTCCTGCTGCACATCGTGAGCAGGGAATCTCTTCCCAGCAGCAGGAAAATTCCCCTGGTGCAAATGGTAGCAAATAGCCCCATCCTTCTGAGGGGAAGTTGCAAGCCAGATGTTAAGGGAAACTCATCTCCAAGAACAAAATGTGAGACACAACCATCCCAGGAGATGCACAGCAGAGTGTGCATCGTGCTACAGGGATGGGAGCCACAGAGCCATGGAACTGTTTCAGCTGGGAAAGCCCTCTAAGATCACTCACTCCAACCATTCTCTAGCTCTGACAAGGCTGGGGCTAAACCATGGCCCTCAGCACCACAGCTCTGCCTCTAGAACACCTCCAGGGATGGGGATTCAACCACCTCCCTGGACAGCCTGTGTCAGGCTTTGAGAACCCTTCCATGCAAGAGTTTCTTCTAATGTCCAACCTAAACCACTCCTGGTGTCCTGTCACTTGTTACTGGGGACAAGAGACCAACTCCCACTTGGCTCCAACCTCCTTTTGGGGAACTGCAGAGAGCAATGAGGTCTCCCCTCAGCCTTCTCATCTCCAGGCTAAACACCCCCAATTCCCTCAGCTGCTCCTCACCAGCCCTGTTCTTCACACCCTTCCCCAGCTTTGTTGCTCTTCTCTGGATCTGTTTCAGCCCCTCAATGTCCTTCATGGAGTGAGGGCCCCAAACCTGAACCCAGTACTCAAGGTGTGGCCTCAGCAGTGCTGGCTATCAGGGGACAATCCCTTCCCTGGTCCTGCTGGATGGTTCCTGCTGCAGAGCAGTTCCTCCCCCAGACATGCTGCTGGCTTTGGGCAGGCTCCTCAGCAGCACTCATCTTCATCCTCCCTCCTCTGTAAGCACAGCAGGGACAAGGTGGGAACCAGGACTCTTCCAACAAGAGGGAAGGGACGGATGCTCCTTGGATGGATGGCAGCAGTCTTGCTTTGGCAGCAGTTTACACTACTGAGGAACCAGCTCATTTTTTGAGTGTTTAAACCACAAAGCAGAGTTCAAGTTTCATGTAGAGTTTCATCAGAGGGCAGAGCTGCAGCCAGCTGTGTGTCTGATGGTGGCCTGAGTGCTGATAAAGGCTGAGATTTACATAATCTGCCATTAATAAATGCAATTTATGACAGTCTGCAGAAAAGACATCACCACTGCTGGCTCCGTTCACAGCACACTCAGCAGGGTCCTGGAATTTAGTCTGTATCAAGACAAGACTTAATTAATTTCTTGTCCTAAATGCTTGTGATTTAGGTCAGGCCCAAGCCAGAGAAGACTCTGTAAAGCTAAAGGCTCCACATCAGAACTGCCAAGCTTTGCTAACAGAGCTCAGTTGCTTTAACACAACCCACTACATCCCTTCATCATTCCAGTGACCCATCTAAGGGAAATGTCGGCTCCAATAACCACGCTCCAGTTGCAGTGGTAAGGCCTGATCATGACCTGATAGCTGTATGAGATTTATTTTACGTATTAGAATAGATCTGCTGAGGTGCAGCTGGCAGAGGACAGCTCAAAAACACCTTTTCAGAACTAGAGGCATCACACAATCACAGAACTATTGACCTTTCAGATCATCCAATCCAACTGCTTGCCTGGAGCTCACAATCCCATCACTGCTGCTCAGCCACTGCCACATCCACATCCCTCAGTGCCACATCCATGCAGCTTTTCACCACTTCCAGGGATGGTGACTCCACCACTTCCCTGGGCAGCCTGTTCCGGTGCTTGTGAAGAAATTCTTCCTAATATCCAAGCTGAATTTCCTCTGGGAAAACCCAAGGCCATTTCCTCTTGTCCTGTCAGTTGTTTCTTGTGAGAAGAAACCAACCCTCACCTCACTCCAGGTGAGGTGTAGAGGGAGTTGTAGAGAGCAATGAGGTCTCCCCTCAACCTCCTCTTCTCCAGACTGAACAACTCCAGCTCCCCAAGATGTTCCTCACAAGACTTGTGTCCAGGGCCCTTCACCAGACTGGTTGCACTTCTTTGGATGCACTCTAGCACCTCAATGTCCTTCTTGTAGTGAGAGGCCAAATACTGAGCACAGTCAAGATGAGAGGCAGAGAAAACCAATTACATTGTACAGTGCAGGATCTCTCCCTGGTGGTTATTTATTTTGCTGCTCTTTGGACTTTTGAGCTGTCACAGCCTGTCTTTCTGCTTTGTCTTTGCTCAGTACAGCCCCAGCACCAGGATCCCAGCTCCAGACAGGGTCTGCTCCACGCTTGCTGCAGCACAGCTGCTGAACATTCCAGTGTAGAAGCCTGGGAGGAGAAACAGGACCAGCAAGCTGCCAAAACCAAATGAATATACAGCAATAACTTCAGTTTCCCCTCCTGATCCCCTTGATCAGAACAAAATTCATTCAAGGCAGTAAGTTTCTTTGGCTAATGCTGTCATGCTGTTGATTGGAAGCTCTCCAGGAGCCAGCAGTGCCCTCCTGCAGCCCAGAAGGCAGCCAAGTGTTGGGTTGCATCCAGAGGAGTGTGGGCAGCAGGGCAAGAGAGGGGATTCTACCCCTTGACTCTGCTCTGATGAGATCTCACCTCCAATCCTGCCTCCAGTTCTTTTGTCCCCAGCAGAAGAAAGGACACAGAACTGATGGAGTGAGCCCAGAGGAGGCTACAGAGATGATGCAAGGGCTAGAGCACCTCTGCTCTGGGGACAGGCTGAGGGAGCTGGGGGTGTTCAATCTGGAGAAGAGAAAACTCTAGGGGGACCTCAGAGCTGCCTGCCAATAGCTGAAGGGATCCTGCAGAAAGGCTGCAGAGGGACTTTTCCTGAGGGCATCTAGAGACAGGCCAGGGGGGAATGTTTTGAAACTGAAGGGTTAGACTGGATCTTAAGAAGTCTTTCAGTAGAAGGGTGGTGGAACACTGGAACAGGCTACCCAGACAGGTTGTGGATGCTTCCTCCCTGAAAGTGTTTAAGACTAGGATGGCTCAGACCCTGAGCAGCTGAGTCTATCTGAGTGGTGTCCCTGCATATGACAGGGGGTTTGGAGGGGATGATCTCTGAGATTCCTTCCAGCCTAGGCCATTCTCTGATTCCATGTCCCACTGACTGTCACACATTAGCAATTCACACTTGGCCTTCCCAGAGGGTGCTCAGCTCCCTGCTTAGGCAAGCCCTGCCCGTGGGCAGGAAGCCATGGCAGTGTGCAAGCACCGCACAGCTCACGGCCAGCCGCGGCAGAGCTCCACGGCCCAGCCCAAAAGCCAAGAGACATTGCTTTGCAAGAGCTGTGATGAATGGGATGCAGACACAGGACTCTTTCCCAAAGTATCATCCATGCCAAACTCTTCTTCCAAAGGGAAATTCCAAGAACTCTGAGGAAGATCTGGATCACAGAATCATGGAGTCATAGAATAGTTTAGGTTGGAAGTGGCCTCAAAGCTCATCCAGTTCCAACCCCCCACCATGGGACACCTCCCACTAGAACAGGTCACTCAAAGCCTCATCCAACCTGGCCTTGAACACCTCCCAGGAGGTTGTGGATCACAGAATCACAGAATGTGATCTTTGATCTGTGATCACATTCTGTGATTCTGTGATCCACAACCTCCCTGGGCAACCTGCTTCAGTATTTCACCACCCTCACTGTAAAGAACTTCTTCCTAACATCCAGTTTGTCTCCTCTCTGCTGGTTTAAACCCATTACTCCTCGTCCTGCCATTACAAGACCTTGTCAATAGTCCATCCCCAGCCCTGCTGTAGGCCCTCTTCAGATACTGGAAGTCCACTCCAAGGTCTCCTTGAAGCCTTCTTTCTCCAGGCTGCAGAGCACCAACTCTCATAGCCTGTCCTCATAGCAGAGACATAGTTCTGCTGTATTCCAAGCAAAAGAGACATTAACAAGCACATGGATAAACCACTTCAGAAGCACCTTTCAGAAGACACTGAAAGGCAGGCACCTGACATCATTTCTGAACAATGAGTAATTTGAGGAATATCTTTTCAATGTCTGGGATTTAGTCCTGAGCAACAGGACAAGATGCAGTGGACACAAACTGAAACCCAGGAGGTTCCTCTGAACAGGAGGAGAAACTTCTTTGGTGTGAGGGTGCTGGAGCCCTGGAGCAGGCTGCCCAGAGAGGTTGTGGAGTCTCCTTTTCTGGAGACATTCCAAACCCCTTGGACATTGTGATCCTGGGCACGCTGCTGTGGGTACTCCTGCTTTAGTCAGGGTAGTTGGACTGGATGATCTCCAGAGGTCCCTTCCAACCCACACCGTGCTGGCACGCTGGCATTCTGTGAGCAGCTCAGGAATGTTTAAGATCTGCTGTACACAGTGGTTTGAATTCTGTCAAGTACACTTCTGCAAGCTAACTTCTGCCTTAGCCCAGATTTAAAGATCCTGGATCCTGAACATATTACACTGAATTAAGTTGATTTTTAAAACTGCAGTGGATGGAATCAGACTAGATAAATACACATGCCACTAAATTAATCTCTTCCAAAGCATGTCACACAAATGCTGGCTGAAACCAGAAGGGGTGGACATGAGTTTAATCAGCACATCACCCAGCACATGCAATAAAGCCTCTCAGCTCGTTGCAGAGCTGGTGGGTTTCCAAGCAGTCATGACCGTGATGCATGGAGACAAGTTACCAGGGAGCTTGATGAAATGCTAGAGTGGGGAGAAGATTGTTTGACCTCGTGGGAGTCCTGGAATTTCTCAAAGCATTCCATATTTCTATCAACATTTCAGCCAAACCCAGCAGGCCAGTCTTCAGCCTTTCTCCAGAGCAGTCACAGCCTCTGCAATGGAGACAGAAAGCCTCATCACATTTCAGTTGAGCCAGATCAGACTTCCAAACTCCAGTTAAAACACAAACCCACTGGGCCCTACTGCAGGAAGCTACTCACAGTACAGAGAGACTGAGGGCTGAGGTGTGAGCATGCAGACAGGTGACAGCACCTCTTCTAAGGCAGAGGACACCTGGTGATGCAGCTGGAACTGGGTGTACCCTCAGCAAGTCTGCCAGCAACACCCAAGCTGTGTGGCCTGGCTGACACACTGGAGGGAAGGGATCCTTCCAAAGGGACCTGGACGGGCTGCAGAGGTGGGCCCATAACAGACTCGTGAAGTTCAACAAGGCCAAGTGCAAGGTCCTGTACCTGGGCCAGGGCAATCTCAACCACAAATCCAAGCTGGGTGAGGAGTGGCTGGAGTGCAGTCTGGAGGAAAGGGGCTTGGGGGTGTCAGCTGGTGACAAACTCCCCATGAGCCAGCAATGGTCGCTGGCAGCCCAGCAGGCAGCTGTGTGCTGGCTTCATCCAAAGCAGGGTGAGCAGCAGCACAGGGAGGGGATTCTGCCCCTCTGCTCTGCTGAGACCTCCTCTGCAGCACTGCCTCCAGTTCTACATCCACAAAAAAGACATGAAACTTCTGGAGCAGGTCTGAAGGAGGGCCATGAGCACCTTCCCTATGGGGTTGGCTGAGAGAGTTGGAGCTGTTCAGCCTGGAGAAGAGAAGGCTCCAGGGAGACCTTAGAGCAGCCTTCCAGCACCTGAAGTGGGCTATAGGAGAGCTGGAGAGGGATTTTTGACTAGGACAGGGAGTGACAGGATGAGGGCCAATGGCTTTGAGCTGGAAGAGGGAAATTGAGACTGGAGATGAGGAAGAAATTATTTACAGTGAGGGTGGTGAGACACAGCACAGGTTGCCCAGGGAGGCTGTGGATGCTCCCCCTCTGGGGTTGTTCAAGGCCAGTCTGGATGAGGCCTTGAGCACTCAAGTCTAGTTGAGAGGTGTCCCTGCCCATGAGGAGGGCTTGGAGCAGCTGATCTCTGAGGTCCCTTCCAACCTGAGCCATTCTGTGATGCTGTGACTTGGTTCAGGCAAAGCTTTGCTATTTCCTGCATGGCAGTGGAACACTCAATCATACACTTTTTTGGAAAGCTCTGCATTCTTTCACGTTTCAGCCTCAAACATTCCCACAACTAAAGCTTACCATAAAAGCATTCAGCTCTTGAAGCCCTTCCACCTCCAGTAACCAGTCAACCAAAAATAAACCCCAGTTTTCACAAACAGCCTTCTTCATCCAAAACAAATAACTTAGTCTGCTCACTGGAGATTTATTATCTTAATGTGCTCCTTTCACTGTTGGCCTTGGCAGGAGTGCCCAGGTTTAGAATGAAAGATAGCAAAAGTTGACAAACCTTACATCCCAGGGTTGAAGAATTCAAGTCAGCAGCAGATCAGAAAGATAATTAACCTACAGCTCAACCATCACATGCTTAATTAGGAGCCCTATTCCAATCAGACACACTTCCTCAGAGACAATAATGGGATAGCAATGTGCCCTTGTGGCCAGGGAAGCCAATGGTATCATGAGGTGCATTATGAAGAGTGTGGCCAGCAGAAAAAGGGAGGTCCTCCTGCCCTCCTACTCTGCTCTAGTGAGGCCTCATCTGGAGTACTGGGCTCCCCAGTTCAAGAGTCAGAGGGAACTGCTGGGGAAAGTCCAACTGAAACTATGAGAATGATGAAGGGATTGGAACATCTAACTCATGAGGAAAGACTGAGACCTGGGACTGTTTAGTCTGGAGAAGAGAAGGCTGAGAGGAGATCTGAAAGGTGGTGTCAAGAAGGGGCCAGGCTCCTTTCAGTGGTATTCAGTGGCAGGACAAGGGATGATGGATACAGACAGGAACCCAGGACATTCCACCTCAACATGAGGAAAAACTTCATTGGTGTGAGGATGCTGGAGCCCTGGAGCAGGCTGCTCAGAGAGGCTATGGAGTCTACTTTTATGGAGACTTTCAACACCTATCTGGATATGTTCCTGTGTGACCTGCCCTGGGTGACCCTACTCTGGCAGCGGGTTTGGACTCGATGATCTCTGGAAGTCTCTCCAGCCCTTAGCAGTCTGTTGACTGTGCCTGGGTGATTCTGAAAGGACTCTGTGCTGATGTAGTCAATCAACACACAATTGATCTGCAGCAGTGTCCTCATGAGAGCACAGCCCAATACCACATATCTGGTACCACTCAGGAGCTTTCAAACACAACCTTCCATATACTAAATCCTTCCATTTCTGTCTTAAGTCACTGCAACAACCTGACTTCTGCTTGGTGACAGGGAGATGGCATCCTCCTCTCTTCCACTAACAGCTTCAAAACCACTCATGCAGAGTGCCAAAGAGAAACAAACCATTTCCATAGGCATGGGGGAAGTATCATTAGGAAAGCAGATGGGGATTTTCAAATCTACAATTTTCTTCTCAATGGAATGGAATCCTTCCAAAGTGTCCAAGGAGAAAGAAGTGAGCTAGCCCTCTGATTTGCAAAAATCTTTTCCTCCTCCT
Organism: Eubucco bourcierii; assembly: GCA_013396675.1. NCBI lineage: Eukaryota > Metazoa > Chordata > Aves > Piciformes > Ramphastidae > Eubucco > Eubucco bourcierii. The sequence continues at coordinate 112,552 of VWZE01003729.1, forward strand.
TTTAAGTACATGAACTGCAAAACTAGCAGTAAAGCTACAGCACGGGAAGAAAGAGATGAAACACAGGCAGTGCACTAAGTATTAGACACAGCAGGAGACCAGTTTGGGAAACTCAAGCTGCTGTCCACAATGGAAGGGAAATACCAAAATCCAACCACAAAGAAAACACTTCTGAGCATTTGAACAACTTGCATCAACTTCAACTCCACAATAAGGTCCACCAGATGCCCATCTCTGGGTCTCCCTTCTCCTTTGTGGAAGACTGTTGGCTTTTCACCTCTGGACAGCACTGAATAGAGTCCCAGGGTAGGGGTGAGCAATAGGATTACTTTTCTCCCTGGGGAGAACCCAATTTCGGTGCATTCACTGCCTTTCTCCAAA
>VWZE01003730.1:0-10113 GCA_013396675.1 Eubucco bourcierii
ACTCATTCCTCACTTCCAGCCACCTTTGACAATTCATCAAATCCACAGGCACAAAATGGAATCAAAAGGGAGGTCAGACTGGAACGGAGCCAGGCGGCCAAGGGATCAGGCGAGGTGACAGCCAGCACCTCACCTCCTCCCAGGATAGACACACACAGACAGACCCAGATGGTTTCTTCCAGGTTTGCAAAGTAAGTAATACCCAATCTTTGCCTTAATGAGTCATTTGTCCTCGGGTCCCTGCCAGGGATGGCCTCGTTTGCTTCTCCAGCCTGCACCACTTCTGCCAGGCGCTCTCAGATGTGCAACTTCAAAGCCTCTGGCAGAGTGTGCATGATGAAAGCCCTGGGAGCTGATCTGAAGCTCCAGCAAGTGCCATCCCCCTAAAGCAAATCATGCAAAGGGGCTTTTTTTTCCCCTCCCTCTCTTATTTCCTCCCCTGGGCATAGGAGACGAGGGTTAAATACTGTGAGGACCTGTAAAGGTTTGTGGTTGGGAGTTCTCCACGTTTGAGGACAAATTTCAGTGGGGTTAGCCTAGATGATCTTCATGGGGTCCTTTCTAACCCCTACCATGCTGGGATAAAATTTTAGGTGGGGCACTGAGCATACTTTAAAGAGTTAAGCCTGGGTTTAAAGAACCTAAGCCTGTTTGGAAGAAGCAAAGTGCAGGTCTGGACACCCCCAGGCCACAGGCCAAGCATCTGCTCACCTCTGATAGACTTGGATCGTGTGCGTGCTCTCTTGTCATCATTTTCTAAACTCATCTGGAATGGAAAAGGGAAGAAAAAAAAAAAAGAGAATTGTTGAAAGATAAGAAAAATGTTGTTAAGGGACAATCCTGCACGTGGCTGTGGCTCTTCTCTCTATTAACTAGTGAGAGGACAAGAGGAAATCGTAGAATCAATCAGGGTTGGAAGGGACCACAAGGATCAGCCAGTGCCAACCCCCCTGCCATGCCCAGGGACACCTCACACCAGATCAGGCTGCCCACAGCCTCATCCAGCCTGGCCTTAAACACTTCCAGGGATGAGGCTTCCACCACCTCCCTGGGCAACCCCTGCCAGGCTCTCACCACCTTCATGCTCAACAACTTCTTCCTAGCATCCAGTCTGACTCTCCCCATTTCCAGCTTTGTTCCATTCCCCCCAGTCCTATCCCTACCTGACATCCTCAACAGTCCCTCCCCAGCTTTCTTGTAGCCTCCTTCAGATCCTGCAAGGCCACAATAAGGTCACCTGGGAGCCTTCACTCCAGCCTGCACAGCCCCAACTGCCTCAGTCTCTTCTCACAGCAGAGCAGCTCCAGCCCCCTGCTCATCCTTGTGGCCTTTCTCTGGACTTCAAGTTGCATCAGGGGAGGTTTAGGTTGAATATCAGGAAGAATTTCTTTCCTGAAAGGGCTCTCAGGCATTTATGTGAACCCTAAAAGTGTTCACAGACTGCCCAGGGAGGTGGTGGAGTTCCCACCCCTGGAGGTGTTCATAAGGCTTGTGGGCATGGCACCTGGGGACATGGTTTAATGGCAAGAGTGGCCTTAGCTTGGTGGTTGACCTTGATCTTAGAGGTCATTTCTGACCTTAATGATACTGAATATCTGGGTGGCAGGAAAAGCTTTCCTGCATTTGAGACAGACCTTTCCTGCATTGATTTTGTTGCTCAACCCACAGCAGCCAAATTTAACAACCCTACATTAGTTTCCCACACCTTGGGACACAACAAGGACTCTCTGTTGGCTGGGTCAAACATCCAGGTGGGATGGCCTGTGGTGGAAAAAGGTTAAGCCTGAGGAATCACTGAGAACTGTAACAATTCTATCAGCTTACTCTTACCTTGCTACATGGCTAATTGTTTCCCAAACACTCTATACAAAACCATTTCAAAGATCATCCAGTTTCAACCCCCTGCCATAGGCAGGGACACCTCCCACTAGTACAGGTCACTCAAGGCCTCATCCAACCTGGTCCTGAACACCTGCAGGGAGGTTGTGGAGCACAGAAGAAGATCTGCAGGGAGGTTGTGGAGCACAGAANCCACCCTCAACCTGTGCCAGTGTCTCACCACCCTCACTGCAAACAGCTTCCTCCTAACATCCACTTTCAATCTCCCCTCTACCACTTCAAACCCCTTCCTCTTGTCCTGCCATTCCAAGTCCTTGTCAATAGTCCCTCCCCAGACTTCCTGTAGCCCCCTTCAGACACTGAAAGGCCACTCCAAGGTCTCCTGGAAGCCTTCTCCTCTCCAGGCTGCAGAGCCCCAACTCTCTCAGCCTGTCCTCACAGCAGAGCTGCTGCAGCCCTCTCAGCATCTTCGTTCCTGTGCGACTTGCCCTAAACAATCCTGCTCTGACCAAGGGGTTGGACTTGATGATCTCCACTGGTCCCTTCCAAGCCCTAACATTCTGTGATTCTGTGCCCAGAGCTGCTTTACACCACAGAAGTGTTGTGAGCAGCCAGCACACACTCAGCAATCTCTCAACAAGCAGCTGAGCTGATCTGATACCCGAGGAGGGCAACTTCTGTAGTGCCCTAAAGAGCAACCTCTTCTCTCTGGTTAAACCTGACACAAAGAGGGTTGCATCTAAATAACCCCTTCTACATGGACATCAAACAGGAGGGTCTGCAGGGAATAGCAGGCATGAATAAGTAACATCAGTGACTTCAAAGTACTGGAGATTAATTAAACATCACAACATGCCACAAGGTAGCGGAAGGCTGAAGTGCAGCCACACCTCTGGGGTACAGGCTCTGAGTCGGTGGAGAGGGGAGCAGCTTTGAAATCAGGCTCTGCCTGGAGGTGAGAGCAGCCAACCCAGGAGACCTCCACAAGAGGGCAAGAAGCTGTAGTTCAGAATAATAGAGGTGGGCTTTGTTAAAGCTGTCAGTGAAGCTGCTGGGCTGGGCCAACAGTTGGGTTTCTGTCCTGCCTGCGTCGCAGGTGCTCTCCCTGCACAGCAAGTGCCAAGGAACAGTGTGAGCAGGGAGGTGGATTTGGAGTCTGGTAGGTTGGGGACAAGGTGATTTGGGTTTTGTTGCAGTGTTACTGGTTGGGATATTTTCTGCTGGGATAATGAGGAGGAGAGAGAAAAGGAAGGGGAAAGGGCAATTGGTAGAAACGTTGAACAGAATAGAATTGCTTTGGCTGGAAAAGACCTTGGAGATTGAGTCCAGCTGCTAGCCCAGCACTGCCAGGGCACCACTAAGCCCTCAGCACTACATCTGCACAGCTTTCAAAGCCCTCCAGGGGTGGGGACTCCACCACTGCCTGGGCAGCCTGGGCCAGACATTAACAACCCTCTGAGGGGAAGAAATTGTTCCTCATGTCCAACCTAAACCTCCCCTGGCACAGCTTGAAGCCATTTCCTCTTGTCCTGTTCCTCGAGAGAAGAGATCAATTCCCACCTTGCCACAACAATTTCTGAGGAGCATTTGACATCACAACACTAAATTCTCTTTGGCCCATTCTCAAAAAGTCCCACTTGGTGAGGGATGCAAACCAGCTCCTGTGCCACCCCAAAACGAGGAAGCTCCACAGCTAATTCTCTGGCACCCCTAAAAGAGGGTAGCACACAAGCAGCTGCTCCCCTTGGCTGGGGAGCTGGAAGAGACACACATGCAGAGCTCTGATGGCAGTGGGGACAATGCACACATGGTATCTGCCACCACATCCCCAAGTCCACCCGGAAACTCTTTCTTCATGGCTGCTTCTTGCACTGCCCAGCAGAAGGGGCCAAAGGGTCCTCACCCATCATCCTTGAAGGATGCACTGCTTGATTTGGGCCTCTTTATTCCTTGTTGAGGCCTGGAGATGGTAAGGAGGGAGAGAGGCTATTGGGGATGGAGATCCCCAGGCAGAGGTGGAAGCACCTCCAAGGGGAGAGATGAAATTTCCTTGAGTGCCTTTTCCCTTCTCACTGCCACCCTCCAGAAACGCAGCGTTAAGGCAGAGTTATTTCTGTGAGTTGGTAGATGGGGAGATTGGAGAGAAAAGAAAGGGTGGGGGGGAAAGAGAAAAAAAAGAAGGAAGAAAAGAAAAAGAAAAAGAAAGAAAAATAAGGGAAGAGGAAGGTAAAATTAAAAACGAGGGGAAGCAGCAAATAAATCCAAACCTGGAGCAATTTACACATCCCGTCAGCATTCAGCTCGTGGCACCGCGGTGTTGTGCCCCACGTTTATTACAATCTTCCCCCAATAACCCAGCAGACAATTACTATAATTTCTATTTTTAAAGCCCTGGTTCCCTGTGGACCAATGGCTCAGCGTTGGAAGTGTGGAGAGGAGCAGGTGTCAAAGGGACTTCATTACATTTATGAGCCTTTCAACGCCGGCGTGCGCCGAGCGAGGCTGCTAACGCCACAATGCCACTAATGCTTTTGATTGCTAGGAGCCTGCCTCCAACCAAAATGAATTTCAGAGAGGGCTTTTGCTTCCTTTTTTGGGTTGTTTTTTTTTTTTTTTTCCTTCCCTGTTTTTTTGACAGCTTTCCCAGGGAATTGGCACGTGTTGGGTTGGTGCCTTGGCAAAAACAGGTTTCCTGCAGATAAATTATCCATGGAGGCAGAGGAAGGGAGGGATGTGGGAAGGGGAAATGGGGGACTCTGTGAGGTAAAGCTGAGTATAACTTGCTATGAAACCTGCCCTTCGAGGACAGGCAGGTGGGGCAGGCCCAGGCTGCTTGTCTATAAATGGGGGAGATCCTGTTTCATGGCATATTTGTCTCCAAAAATAACTTCTGAGCTGACATTCAGGCTCCTCATCACACCGCAAGGTGATTCCTCCCCGTGGCCTGCAACACCTCTTTCAAGCCAGGATCAAATGGCTTGGTGGTTGGGCTTGGTGATCTCAAAGTACTCTTCCAATCTCAACATTTCCACACAAACAGAAGGAAAAAACTTTTTTTCACCTTAAGGGTGACAGAGCTCTGGAGCAGGCTACCCAGGGAGGCTGTGGAGTCTCTTTCTCTGGAGACATTCAAAGCCCACCTGGATGTGTTCCTGTGTGCCTTGCACTGGGTCATCCTGCTCTGGAAGGTTGGTTGGACTCAATGATCTTTCAAGGTCATTTCCAGCCCCTAATATTCTGTGATGTCATGATTCTATGAAATGCCCTGGGGAGATGGGAGCAGGCTCAGTCACTGCCCAGGCAAAGGGGGCAGGAGTCACCCAAGGCAAAGATGGATCCAGTCTTGCTGAGGGACAAAGGATGGAAAAGACAAATAGGCTGCTTGGCCTGGCCTGCAGTGGAAAACAGCCTTCAAAACAGAGAGACAGGCAAAAAGAAGCCCACCAATAAAATAAACCCCCTAAATTACAGGATGTTTTGTCCATAGGGAAGAGCCAGTATCATAAGGGGGCTACAAGAAAGCTGGGGAGGGACTTTTGAGGATGTCAGGTAGGGATAGGACTGGGGGGAATGGAACAAAGCTGAAAGTAGGGAGAGTTAGACTGGATGTGAGGAAAAAGTTGTTCTGCATGAGGGTGGTGAGAGCTTGGCAGGGGTTGCCCAGGGAGGTGGTGGAAGCCTCATCCCCTGAAGGTGTTTAAGGCCAGGCTGGATAAGGCTGTGGGGAGCCTGATCTGGTGTGAGGTGTCCCTGAGCATGGCAGGGGGTTGGAACTGGCTGATCCTTGTGGTCCCTTCCAACCTTCCCATTCTATGATTCTATCACCCTCAAAAAAAAAAATCATGGAGTAATTTTCCACCGAAACGCAGAAACACCAAGGTGGGGGGGAGGAAGAAAAGTAAATTTCCCTTCCTGAGCTGAGCCTCTGCTCCTCCCAGAGCACTCCAATGACCTGAGGTGGGCATTGCTGAGCTCCTGGGGCCCCACTGATGATGGGGTTTGGATGCAGGAAGGTGGCAGGAAACCTCTGTCCTTTATTGTTCACCTCCTCAGCAAGAAGCCCTCTAGACAGATTGTTTGAAGACAGAATTTGAGGTCACACAGTGCATGTTTGCAGTCTTGGAGACTGACAGGGTATTTTCATTTGTTCTCTCTCTCTCTCTCTTGCATAAATAGCCCAGCTGAGAAGCTATCTGGATTTCACTCTGAGGGTTTTTAACTCTGAATGGAAAACAAAGCAACCCAAAAGGAAACCTGCAAAGAAATGATTGCTACCAGAGGCCAGACAGAAAGTGTGCTAGGGCAGCTACAAGAGAGGTTTGTTCCACTCCTCCTCACCTATCACTGGATTATCCTCCTGCCTCAAACCAAAATAAGCATCTGGCAGGTTTCCTAACCCAGCACCACAGGGCAAAGCAGAGGAAAGGACCCTCTGCTGGGTCTCAGGGGGGTTTGCTTCAGGGTTCAGTTCCCCTGCCTACCACTGGCAGTCAGGGTAACCTTGAGAACATCATTTCACCTCCAAGTGTCCCTTTTCCCCCTTCTTTCTGAAGGTACCATGGCACAGGAGCTGTTTCTCACCATGTGTTCACCTGGCACTAGGGAGCTTCCTGGCACAACCATTTCTTCCCACAAAGGGTTGTCAAGGCATGGCCACAGTCACAGTGGAGTCCCCATCCCTGGAGGGGTTTGAAAGCTGTGGAGATGTAGTGCTGAGAGCCAAGGTTTAGTGGTGATCTGGCAGTGCTGGGTTAAGGGTTGGCTTTGATGGTCTAAAAGGTCATTTCCAACCTGAACAACTCTACCATTCAAACCCTACTGGTGCTGCAAATCTAAATCAATGAAGTTCAGGCAGAGAGACCTCAGAGACAGTTTAACTCAAGCACAAGCTGGATTTTCACTGCCTACTTCTACACCAACCCTCTTTGCTCTGCTGCCAAGGCTACAGCAGCACAGAGATGAAGTTTTGTTTGCTGGATACCTCCAGGGCTGAGGTTTGAGCTGGAAGGGACCTTAAAGATCATCCAGTTCCAATCCCCCTGCCATGGGCAGGGACATCTCCCTCTAGCCCAGGTTGCTCAAGGCCTCACCCAACCTGGCTATGAATGTTTCCAGAGAGGGGGCATCCACAACCTCCCTGGGCAACCTGTACCAGTGTCTCATCACCCTTGCTGGAAGGGATTTCTTGCTAATCTCCAGTCTCAATCTCCCCACTTGCAGCTCAAAGCCACTGCCTCTCCTCCTAGAATCATAGAATCAGGCAGTGCTGGAAGGGACCACAAAGATCAACCAGTGCCAACCCCCCTGCCATGCCCAGGGACACCTCACACCAGATCAGGTTGCCCACAGCCTCATCCAGCCTGGCCTTAAACACCTCCAGGGATGAGGCTTCCACCACCTCCCTGGGCAACCCCTGCCAGGCTCTCACCACCTGAGCTCATGCTGAACAACTTCTTCNTGGACACCTTCAGCACCTCCATAGCCCTCTTGTTCCAGGAGCTCCAGAACTGCCAGAAACCTGCCATGCAAATGCACCCCTGTGCCACCAGCATCTTAACTTAGCCTAAAAAGTCCCTCCCCAGCTTTCTTGTAACCCCCCTTATGATACTGACTCTTCCCTGTGGACAAAACATCCTGTAATTTAGGGGGTTTATTTTATTGGTGGGCTTCTTTTTGCCTGTCTCTCTGTTTTGAAGGCTGTTTTCCACTGCAGGCCAGGCCAAGCAGCCTATTTGTCTTTTCCATCCTTTGTCCCTCAGCAAGACTGGATCCATCTTTGCCTTGGGTGACTCCTGCCCCCTTTGCCTGGGCAGTGACTGAGCCTGCTCCCATCTCCCCAGGGCATTTCATAGAATCATGACATCACAGAATATTAGAGGCTGGAAGTGGCCTTGAAAGATCAGAGAGTTCCACTTCTAGAATCACAAACCCTTGTCAAAAGTCCCTCCCCAGCACTTCTTTTTGCTTGTTCCTTTCTCTCTCCTTTCCTACCCTCATCCATTTCTTTTCCAATGGAAGACCTAAGAGCTGCCATAAAACCTCTGCAGCCTCCAGTGCCCTGATGCTCAGCTCCATGCAAATCTGCCATCCAGGGCTGTGCTGAGTTCCCCACGGTCAGCAGTAATACTTTAGATGTATTCAAGAGCACCACAGTGCTTGAGAGAAAATAAACATGCTGGGAGAGCCTTCAGCTGGACAAAGGGAGGTGAGGATTCAGCAGGAATGTTTATTTTTGCTCTGAAAGCAGCAGAGCTTCCATCAGGGCTGGCTTGTGGATATAGCAAAATGCCCTTTGTGAGAAGATGCATCCAGGCTTTAGAGGGGACAGATGGGCAAACACTGCCTCTTTTTTTGTTCCCTCTTCAGTTTTAAACCCCCAAATCTAAATTTGCCTACCAGCAGGTAAAGCAAAAGGAAGGAAAATCCAGAAGAAATGATATTTTTTTGCCTGTGGAGTTGTTGAAAAGTGGTTTTCTTCTCCTATTCCAGGACCAAAGAGCTCCTTCTTGAGCTGCTCAAGGGAAAGGCCACCCTCAGGGGGTAGGATCCCCAGCACACCTCCCTCTGTCCCTGCCCATGCAAAGTCAGAGGATGGGCCAGCTCCCTCAATCCTGGCTCAAGACTGGCTTCAAAGTCAGGATGAGAGAAGAGAAAGGGTTCATAGAATGCTTTGGGTTGGAAAGGACCTTTAAAATGGGGAAATATGGGAAATATATCCACTTTGGAGGGGATGTGGGATACCTACACCATCCCCAGGCTTGTCCCAGTAAATTCCTTTAAAGCTCTCACCAGGGAAGATTAAATTTGTTGGTTCATTTGCACCTTTGCCAGCTGCTTCTTTCCTGCCCAAGAATTGGTTCATCAGCACAAGCCAATAGAGGGATCAAACCCTGAGGTCCAGCTGGATGTAGCCTATGGGACAAACTACAACCAGTAAAGGGATCAAACCCTGAGGTCCAGCTGGATGTAGCCTATGGGACAAACTACAACCAGTGAAGGGATCAAACCCTGAGGTCCAACTGGATGTAGCCTATGGGACAAACCACAACCAGTAAAGGGATCAAACCCTGAGGTCCAACTGGATGTAGCCTATGGGACAAACTACAACCAGTAAAGGGATCAAACCCTGAGGTCCAACTGGATGTAGCCTATGGGACAAACCACAACCAGTGAAGGGATCAAACCCTGAGGTCCAGCTGGATGTAGCCTATGGGACAAACCACAACCAGTGAAGGGATCAGACCCTGAGGTCCAGCTGTATGTAGCCTATGGGACAAACCACAACCAGTGAATGGATCAGACCCTGAGGTCCAGCTGGATGTAGCCTATGGGACAAACTACAACCAGGCAGCAAAGTTGCTTCTCAGCACCCTCCAACCAGTGGGGATGGGTTTGAACAGCCTGTCCTGATTTCTCCAGCCTCTGCTTGTTGTTTTGGAGGGGTTTATTTTTCCCCACCCTGAAGGCAGCACAGGTGGAAGAACCTGGATCTGGGTTTTTGGTTTTTTCCCCCCCAATCCTTGACTGCTGGAGGCTGAGCAAAGGTGAGAAGCCCTGCAGTTGGGGCTCCAAACCTCTCCCACTCACTCTGTGCCAAGTGCTGTGGCTTTATCAGCCACTGCAGGGAACAAAGAGGGCTTTGACCTGCTGGACCTTCTCTAGCTGCTAATCGTTAAAAAAAAGAAAAGGCAAGAAGTGGTGGAGGGGAAAAAAAAATAATAAAAATCCTCAGTCAAGAGTCTGCCTCTACTTTAAAAAGGCTCAATAGTAGCTCCCAGCTGCTGCTTTCTAACCACACTCTGAGCTTAGTGGTTGATTCTCTTTTTATTTTTGTGTCCCTTTCTTCCTTCAGGGTTTTCCTTGCTGCTTGATTTAAATCCTCCTGACGTTCCACCTATTGTGAGTCCCATCCTCGGCTGAACAAACCCCTGGCTGCCTTTTGCTCTCTGACTGCTTCCAGGAAAGGACACCCTGTGCTGCCTTCTCCAGTTTGGATTCCTCTCAGAGGGAAGCAGGGTTGGGGAGGATTTTTGCCTTGACATTTCTAGCTGTGAAATCACAGCTTGTACCCACCTCAAAATGAAAACACCACCGCTGCGTCACCAACATCCACCCCAAAGCTGTGCTGGCAGCTGGCATTGGGAGGAAAGGTTCAACCCCCACCCCCCAAACCAAAAAAAAAAAAAAAAAAAAAAAAAAAAAGGGGAAAAAAAAAAAAAAAAAAAAAAAGGGGAAAAAAAAAAAAAAAAAAAAAAGAGGGAAAAAAAAAAAAAA
>VWZE01003730.1:11080-24400 GCA_013396675.1 Eubucco bourcierii
AAAAAAAAAAAAAAAAAAAAAAAGAAAAAAAAAAAAAAAAAAAAAAAAAAAAAAAAAAAAGGGAAAAAAAAAAAAAAAAAAAAAAAAAAGCTGAGCAGAGTCATCCTCGCACAAAGTGAAGCCGACCAGAAAAGCTGCTCCTGAGCATCACGTTTGACACAGGCGCAGCTGTGCAGGCTTGTGGCGTCCCAGCAGCAGGCTGGGCTGATCTGTGCGCTGCCCCAGGCTGACATCTCCTTTCCTCCGGGCTCTGGCAAAGTGCTGCTGCCACACGCAGCCCCCACAAGGCCATTTCACGTGCAGAGCGACCTAAAGGGGCTCTGCTTGAGCAGGAAGCTCTCAGAAGAGGAGGGAGGGGGGAAAAAAAAAGGAGGGGAGGAAGGGGGAAAAAAAAATAATATATTGCAGTTCTAGTGGGAGGTGTCTGTGGTGTGGGGAGTGGAACTGGATGGTCTTTGAGGTCCCTTCCAACCTGAAACATTCTGTGATTCTGTTCTATGGTTTTTCAGCCTCATTGGTTTCAAGTTCAGGCAGCTTATTTCTTTTCCTTTTCTTATTCATTTTTCTTTCTCCTTTTATTTTTTTCCTTTTTCTTATTTATTTTTTCCCCTTTTTAAATTTATTTTTATCTATCTTTTTCCCTTTTTCTTCTCATTTTTCCCTTTTTCTTCTCATTTTTCCCTTTTTCTTCTCATTTTTCCCTTTTTCTTCTCATTTTTCCCTTTTTCTTCTCATTTTTCCCTTTTTCTTCTCATTTTTCCCTTTTTCTTCTCATTTTTCCCTTTTTCTTCTCATTTTTCCCTTTTTCTTCTCATTTTTCCCTTTTTCTTCTCATTTTTCCCTTTTTCTTCTCATTTTTCCCTTTTTCTTCTCATTTTTCCCTTTTTCTTCTCATTTTTCCCTTTTTCTTCTCATTTTTCCCTTTTTCTTCTCATTTTTCCCTTTTTCTTCTCATTTTTCCCTTTTTCTTCTCATTTTTCCCTTTTTCTTCTCATTTTTCCCTTTTTCTTCTCATTTTTCCCTTTTTCTTCTCATTTTTCCCTTTTTCTTCTCATTTTTCCCTTTTTCTTCTCATTTTTCCCTTTTTTTTCTCATTTTTCCCTTTTTTTTCTCATTTTTCCCTTTTTCTCATTTTTCCCTTTTTCTCATTTTTCCCTTTTTCTCATTTTTCCCTTTTTCTCATTTTTTCTTTTTCTCATTTTTTCCTTTTTAAAATTTATTTTTATCTTTTTTTCCCTTTGTCTTATTTTTTCCCTTTTTCTTATTTTTCCCCTTTTTCTTATTTTTCCTTTTTTAATTTATTTTTCCTTTTTCTGATTTTTTTCTTTTTATAATTTATTTTTATCTTTTTTTCCCTTTTTCTTATTTGTTCCTTTTTCTTATTTTTTCTTTTTCTTATTTTTCCTTTTTTTCTTTATTTTTCCTTTTCCTCATTTTTTCCTTTTTCTGATTTTTTCCCTTTTTAAAATTTATTTTTATCTTTTTTTTTCCCTTTTTCTATTTTTTTTTTTTTTCCTATGAGGTTATCCTCAAGTGGCCCAACAGGAGAGGATTGCTGGAGTCAGCTATGTGCCTGGGTCCAAAGAGGACTCTGGTGGCCCCATTGACATCATGGAATGGTTTAGGTTGGAAAGGGCATAAAGCTCAGCAAGTTGCAACCTGCCCTGTGCCATAGGCAGGGACACCTCCCACTAGAATAAGTCACTCAAGGCCTCATCCAACCTCGTCCTGAACATCTCTAGGGAGGCTGTGGAGCACAGAATGTGATCAAAGATCCAAGATCACATTCTGTGCTTCTGTGCTCCACAACCTCCCTGGGCAACCTGTGCCAGTGTCTCACCACCCTCACTGCAAACAACTTCTTCCTAACATCCAGTCTAAATCTCCCCTCTACCACTTCAAACCCATTCCCCTTGTCCTGCCATTCCAAGCCCTTGTCAATAGTCCCTCCCCAGTCTTCCTGTAGCCCCCTTCAGATCCTGGAAGGCTACTCCAAGATCTCCTCAAAGCCTTCTCTTCTCCAGGCTGCACAGCCCCAACTCTCTGTCCTCATAGCAGCGGTGCTCTACCTGTCCTGATGGCAGTCAGCCTTCAGCAGCAGCTTGCCTGCTGTTCAGCAGCATCCCCCAGCTAGCTGACCACAGGAGAAGAGAGATTTGGGAGAGAAGAATTCAATTCTTCATCAGCCATCCTGCACCAGGACGAGAGCAGCAGCAGCAGCATCCATGCGGATGGTCTCAGCTGGCTCCGTACTAAGAGCATCTCCCCTCAGCTCCTTTCAGAGATCTCATTTCAGACCTGTCATGGGAAATTTTATCCTGTGCTTGAACTCCTTCAGAGGCAAAAAATAAATAAGTAAACGTGCCCCACATGCCATTGTCCTTCACCAGGGAACATCCTGAGGATCACAAGCTGCAACTAGCATGAAAAACTGTGTTTAAATGCAAGCAGCATTTGTGAGCATCCTGGGCAGCCTGCTCTAGGTGAACCTGCTCTAGCAGGTGTAGGGTTGGGCTGGTTGATCTCCAGACATCATAGAATGGTAAGGTTGGAAGGGACCTCAAGGATCATCCAGTTCCAACCCCCTGCCATAGGCAGGGACACCTCCCACTAGCACAGGTCACTCAAGGCCTCATCCAACCTGGCCTTGAACACCTCCAGGGAGGGAGCAACCACAACCTCCCTGGGTAACCTGTGCCAGTGTCTCACCACCCTCACTGCAAACAACTTTCTCCTACTATCCAGTCTAAATCTCTCCTCTGCCAGTTCAAACCCATTGCCCTTTGTCCTGTTATTCCAAGCCCTTGTCAATACCTCCAGAGAGGGAGACTCCACAACCCCCCCGGGCAGCCTGTGCCAGGGCTCTGTCACCCTCACAGGGAAAAATTCCTCCTCATGTTTACATGAAACTTCCTATGGCTCAGTTTCCACCCAGTGCCCCTTGACCTGGCATTGGGCATCACCCAGCAGAGCCTGGCTCCACCTTCCTGGCACTCACCCTGCACATATTGATCTCCATTGCTGAGGTCACCTCTCAGTCTCCTCCTCTCCCAGCAGCACAGCCCCAGCTCCCTCAGGCTCTCCTCCTACCAGAACTGTTCCATTCCCTTCAGCATCTCTGTGGCTCTGTGCTGGACTCTCTCCAGCAGTTCTATGTCCCTCTTGAACTGGGGGCCCCAGAACTGGACACAGTACTCCTGATGTGGCCTCACCAGAGTAGAGGGGCAGGAGAAAGTCTCTGGATCTACTAACCACAGCCCTTCTATGCCACCCCAGGATGGCATTGCTCCTCCTGGCCACAAGTCCACAAGTTTTCATTTGCCTACATGGATTTAAAGCAAGACATGGGGAAACTTCTCACAAAGTCAGTGACAGCAAAGCCAATCCCCTCCTGCCTCATCCTAACCCTGTTTAATTTGGCTTTCAGAACAAAGGGCCCAGAGCTCTGCCATTGCCCACTCACACACTTCAGGCTAACAGGCTGAGATCACAGAAAATAGAACTGGTTGGTTGGAACAGACCTCCCAGAGTATGGAGTCCAACCATCAGCCTAACACCACCATGGGCATCAGAACAAGTCCCCAAGTGCCATGTCCACATATTTCTTGAACACCTCCAGGAGTGGTGAGATGTGCAGAACCAGGCTCCTGTGTGACTCTTCATGGACCTCTTTGCAAAACCAGCTCTACCATCCCCAAAGCTTGCAGCTCCTCCCCAAAATCCTGCACCTACATCACTGCTCCCTCCCCAACCTCTGCTTGCCCCCAGACTAGTCATAGAACTGGTTTGGGTTGGAAGGGACCTTTAAAGGTCATCCAATCCAACCCCCTGAAGTCAGCAGGGACATCTGCAACCAGAGCAGGTTGCTCAGAGCCCCAAACTTGAGCTGCAGTGGTGCCAGGGCTGGGGGAGCTCCCACCTCACTGGGCAGCCTGGGCCAGGCTCTCCCCACCTTCAGTACAAGAAATCTCTTTCTTCTCTTCCTCTCTGAGTTCAAACCCTCTGCCCTTGAGCTGTCACAAGAGGCCCTGCTCAAAAGTCTGTCCCCAGCTTTCTGATCAACCTCTTTAAGCACTGCAAGGCCACCAGAAGGTCTCCTGATTAAAGTCTGCTCCGTTAAGACACTGCTAAGCAGAGCTGGGGGGAGGGGGGGGGTCAGAGGAAAAGCTTGCTCTCAGCAATGTGCTCAGCAGAGGCAAAGCAGCAGATGAGCACCAGGTAGCAGGACCATTCCCTTTTGTAATCATTGCTTTATTAACATCCAACAGCCTTATTAAATCTCCTCTAAGTGCTTGTTTGGCAGCTTCAATAGAAAACCTTAATTGAGCTCGTTTTAACTACAGCAACAACTGCTTACTCTGCTGTCTGAGAAGGTGCAAGCTTCCTCCTCACCCCCTACCCAGTGATGCCTGCAGCTGACAGCTTGTTAGTGAAGAAGGATGGGGTTGAAGGGTGGATTTTTGCTGCTTTGGGGTTTTCCTAGGACTCACTTCAGCCAGGCACACAGAACGAGTCAGTCACATCGAGACACAGGAAGAGCTGGCAACATCAGTCACCCAAAGAGGGCTTCCTCCACTACCCAGGTGGGTCCATCTGCCCCTCTGAGATGTTCCCTCGCTACTGAGGGGCCAAAAAACCCCAACCCTGAGACAGGAAGCATCATTTGTGTCACGAGCAGCCCAGCTCTCTGCTTAATGAAAGCTTCTAAATCTGCTGTCAGGGAACGTGCCAGGAGGTTTGACAGCCTTGGCTGGACCTCTTTCATCAGCCACAGCTGCAGCTGTAAATGGGTAGCTCTGTTGAGCCCCCCGGGGTCCCTGGGGAGGGGGTGTGAATGACTCACTTGTCTCCTCCAAAGGCACCACAGCTTCACCTGGTCTGCAAGGGGCTTCTTCCGACCAGCCGGCGCCTTGGAGAAAGGCTCCATTTTACCAGGCCTGGGACTGACCTAAATACCCAGAGCTGAACCATCCTGGAGGGATGGGGCTGGAGAGGAAGGCAAGGATTTAAATATCTGCACTGCCAGCCAAATCTTGACAGCTGGAAGCCCTTTCTGCCCGGATTCACCCAGGCAGGAGGCTTGGCCGTAGCAAGCAGGCAGAGAATTTCCAAGTGCTGCCCATCGCTTTGGGTAGCAGGAAGGCTCCATACTGCCAGAACCACCTGGTCCATGAGGGCTGGAGCAGCATGTGGCCCTTATCCTGTGGCTAACACAGGGGGTGGGAGGTCACCATGCCAAAAAAGCAGGTGTTTGTGGAGGACCAAGGGCTTCCTGCTCACCTTGATGTGTGCGCCGTGCAGCCTGGGGGGTCCCTCGCAGCTGCTGATCTTCTCTCCGCAGGTCCACCTCTGGTTCAGCAGCTCACCCCGAAACTCATTTTCTGGGGAGAGGAAGAGGAGCATGGGGTCAGGACGTGGGGTCAGCCCAGCACCACGTCAGCAGCAGCAACAGGGGTGAAAATGCAATGTTTACTCTCTGCCTGCCTGCTTTAGTAGTCATACAACCCTCCTTGAGGATCTCCGTGCCCCAGGCAGGACCTCAGGGTGCTACACCAAAGCCAAGAGCCCCAGGGGTGAGTAACCCTCAGCATACCCAAAGCACTGCAAAGCTGCTCAGCTGGAGAACAGTGTGAAGAGTGAGGGTGGACAAGGCAGCTGCCAGGCTTGGCCTGGGAGCCTGGTGGTGGCTATGGCAGCTCACAAAGGGCTTCTCCCTCTCACTCTCTTCTCTTTGCAGAGACCAGAAAGCTGTGAAGTTGGTCAGAAGTGAACCCTTCAGCTTTCACAGAAATTGGCACAGCTATAGCAGCAGATGGGACCCATTAGCTGGACATCACTCAGAGCCAGGTGGGATCTCCACACAGGTTTCTGTGACAGATCTCAGCAACAGCAGAGCACAGAGAAGGCACAAAGCAAGGGTTTTAGGGGCACAGAGCTAGTTTGGGAGCAAGAGAGAGCTGGCAGAGAGGAACCTCTACTTGAGGAGAAAGCTTATGGGAAATACAGGCTTTGTGAGAAGATTTTTGTTGTGTTCCCTTTGCTCCAGTACAGCTTCAAACATCTTCAAGGGGCCAACACCAGCCCTGCCACATGTGGATGGATCTGCAGCAGCTGGCCCAGGAGCTGCCAGGGAGCAGCTGCCCTCCCACGTTGCTATTGCTCACAGCCAGATCAGGAGCATTTGTCCCAGACTGGCCTCCTGCTTCCCAGCATCACAGCTCACCTGGCAAGCTGTTGTCACCACCTCCATGAGCCTTCCTCTCTAATTGCAGCTCCCTCTGGCACTAAGTACTGAATAATTTACTGCCTGTTCTCCAAGTCTTGCTCCATTCATCTTCTACCACTCTTGCAAAGGGAAAAAGGAGAGCAGCACCTCCAAGGAGGAGGCACCTGAGGAGCTTCACACATGTCAGCACCTTCATCCATCTCCCATGCTTGCTGCTTCTCTTATTGGGGTGAGCTCAGAGACAAGGAACACAGGCAGAAGGCTCACCCACAGGAATCAGCCTGTAGAAGGTGTTTCCAGCCATGGATGATTTGGAGGATGCCTGCTGAGCAACCTGAGGTCTGCTCTGCCACAAAGCAGCTTTTAGGGGCACACACAGAGAGAGAAAAGAGCTAAGGAATTTATTCCTCCCCTGCCTCTGCCTGTTCTCCATCAATGAGGCATTAAGGAACAACCAGTACATCCCACAGTGCTCTGGCAGGAGTGAATACAGCCACAGGCTGGGCTAATCTGATGCTATGGTGATGCACAGCCCAAATTCCTGCCTAAGATGGATGACCATGAAAGTCACCTCCATCCACTTATCCCAAAACAGAACTGGTTGGAAGCTTGGGCAGGGGAATTCCCTAGGTTTCCCAGGAGAAACATCTGTTTTGGAGACTCCAAACTCTGTCTGAAGTGCTGAGTTCCAGCCTGGATCCACAAGACAGGCACACAGAGCTTGGAAATTAAGTTCAGGGGACACACAGGGCTTGGAAATAAATCTGGGAATTGCTGAAACATGGTTTGGCTCAGAGGAAAAAGGGAACAGGGAGGCAGATGGGCAGGCAGAGGAGGGAAAACAAGCAAAATCATGGAATCATACAATGGGAAGGTTGGAAGGGACCTCAAGGATCATCTAGTTCCAACTCCTTGCCATAGGCAGGGACACCTCCCACTAGTACAGGTCACTTAAGGCCTCATCCAACCTGGTCCTGAACACCTCCAGGGAGGTTGTGGAGCACAGAAGAAGATGTGCAGGGAGGTTGTGGAGCACAGAAGAAGATGTGCAGGGAGGTTGTGGAGCACAGAAGAAGATGTGCAGGGAGGTTGTGGAGCACAGAAGAAGATGTGCAGGGAGGTTGTGGAGCACAGAAGAAGATGTGCAGGGAGGTTGTGGAGCACAGAAGAAGATGTGCAGGGAGGTTGTGGAGCACAGAAGAAGATGTGCAGGGAGGTTGTGGAGCACAGAAGAAGATGTGCAGGGAGGTTGTGGAGCACAGAAGAAGATGTGCAGGGAGGTTGTGGAGCACAGAAGAAGATGTGCAGGGAGGTTGTGGAGCACAGAAGAAGATGTGCAGGGAGGTTGTGGAGNGTTGGGTGATTCTGTGCTCCACAACCTCCCTGGGCAACCTGTGCCAGTGTCTCACCACCCTCAACCTGTGCCAGGCTCTCACCACCCTCAACCTGTGCCAGTCTCTCACCACCCTCACTGCAAACAACTTCCTCCTCACATCCACTTTCAATCTCCTCTCTGCCACTTCAAACCCATTCCTCTTGTCCTGGCATTCCAAACCCTTGTCAGTAGTCCCTCCCCAGCCTTCCTGGAGCTCCCTTCTGTAGGAAAGAAGCTAGAAAGGGACAGAAGAAAGGTGAAGGGGAGGATCAAATAAGAAGAAATAAAAAGCTTTCTCTTACCCATTCTTGGGAGAGAGCAACCTGCCTGCTTACATGAAGCATTTCCCTGAGCATCTCTGCATGTTTTAAAGCCAGAGCATCCTCTCTGGATGCTGGAGGTGGTAGTGAAGTTGGAGGAGGTTGTAGTGAGGTGGGGGTTGGTCTCTTCTCCCTAGGCTCGATTTTAGAACCAGAGGAAATGGCCTCAAGTTGCACCAAGGGTGGTTTAAATTGGTTATTAGGAAAAATTTCTTTGCTGCAAGAGTGGAAAAGGCTGCCCAGGGAGGCTGTGGAGTCCTCATTCCTGGAGGTGTTCAAAAACCACTAGCCATGGTATTTCAGGGCATGGTTTGGTGGCTGTGGTGGTGCTGCTGGGTTGGTGATTGGACTTAGAAGTCTTTCCCAACCAAACTCATTCCCTGGGAGGCAGTGAGCACAGGAGCAGAGGTGGGGTTAAACTGCAAAAACAGCAGATGGAGAGTAGAACATAACCCTAAAGGTAGCTTAGAAGAGCTCTGAAAGGTTGAGAGGTCATGAGACTCAGCTCCAAGGAGGAGAACACAGCAGAGCACAGGCAGACTTAGCTCCTTTGGCTCCATTCTGCTCTAAGTCATAGGTTAAAGGTGAGCTCAAGAAGCTGCCACAGTGGATCTTGCCCAGCATGACAACCTACCCTTGCCATGAGCCCCATCCCAACCTCCCATCTTCATCCCTGCAGCAACAGGAGGGGAAGGGTCTGTGTGCTGGGACGAGGAGCTTTGGCCAGGCTGAAGGGCTGTTGGCTGCAGCAGCTCAGCACCCTCCTGCCTGTTCCTATCCTTCTGCCCAACCCTGTTCAGGTGGCCAAGGCAGCTCCATCCACACCAGAATCAGGTTTCCTCTACTTGGTGCTGCTCAAATGCACCTGGTCTCTGGAGAGGATCAGTTTGCACTGCTGGCTCTGCCCTTTCCACCTCCACTCCAGACCCTGGGTTCAGCAGAAATGCAGCTCCATGGTTATGTGAAGGACATTTCTTTTAACCCCTACCTGGGCCACCTAAAAGCAGATGTAGGACATCACCTTGAATACAGGTTCTTGCTCATGGGGAGCCAACCTTGGTGGAAAGAGCACATCCTGGGGTCCCCTCCTGCCACTGAGCTGGGACAACCAAAGCATTTGCATCCTCTCCTTGGAAGAGAACCTGGAAGCTGCTCTGATAGCTCACTACCAGATCTTTGCATCCCAAAGGACATCATCAGCCCCACCCACTCCATCCTCAGGTACCTGCCACCTAGTCAGGACTGGATCACACACCAGGGTCCCTCACACAAGATGCTTTTCCCTTCCCACAAGTCACTCTACCCTCAAAAACGCATCCAACAAACCTTTGAAGAGGAGAAAGTGGATAGACAGCAAGGCAGGGCACTGCAGCAAGGGGTTGCCAACTGCCACACCTGTCCTCAGAGTGCCAGAGGAAGCCCTGCTCCTGGGCAGAGCATTACCCTGTCCCCAAATCTATTCACAAGAGGTTGAGAGCCCTGAGGCTGCTGAGCTTGGACAGGAGCAGCCCCAGAGGGGATCTGCTCAATGCTCAGCAAGAGCTAAAGGGGAAGGGAGCAAGAGGATGGAGCCAGGCTCTTGTCAGTGGTGCCCAGTGACAGGACAAGGGCCAATGGGCACAAGCTGGGACCCAGAAGGTTCCATCTGAACACGAGAAAGAGAAATTTGTTTCATGTGAGGGTGCTGGAGCCCTGGGGCAGGCTGCACAGAGAGGTTGTGGAACCTCCTTCTCGGAGAGCTTCCAACCCACACCCCTGGCCATTGCAATGCTGGGCAAGCTGCTGTGGGTAGCCTGCTTTAACAAGGTGGGGGTGGGCAGGATGACCTCCAGAGGTCTCTTCCAACCTCCACCAGGTTGGCATTTTATGATTCTGTGGTTGCCAAACTCCTTTCCAAACTCACTAAGGAAAAATATCTTTTAGGTCAGCAAATGAGCAACCAAGAACAACCCTCCCAATCCAGCTGGTCATCTCCCATCCTCCCATCCACCCACCCCATCCTAACTGATGATTAAATCATATTTGCTGATAAGTAGGAGATGTAATATCTATTACACAGCTGTTAAACCTCAATTATTACCTTCTAATGACGGGTCCTTTACTGTGCAATAGACAATTAACAGCCAGCATTAGGCCTTAAATTAAATGCATGTTTGGGAAGCTGAGTTGGAAGCACTGAAGGTGGTGGCCATGCCACAGTGAATACCAACAACTGGGTGGAAAAGACCATATTTTTGTACCCTGAGAGGTGGTTAAACCAACACTGTTTGCATCAGCAAAGAGTTGCTAAAGGGTTCTGCTTTGCAGGGTGGAAGCTCCCTGCGGAGGTTTTAATTTATTAATTCACCTCCCTCAAAGCGAGGCCCCTGGTGCAGAGCTCCTGAGTGCAGGAAGGCTGAGCTGCAGGAGCTCATGCAGGGAATGGGCTCAGAGGAGTCTTTTCTTGGCCAAGAGTTGGGTAATTAGAGGTGGTTCAGGTTGGCATGGGCTTGGCTGAGACCTGAGGGCTGTGCCAGAGGGGTCAGTGGTACAGCTGGATGTGAGGCTGGAGTTTAAAGATAGGACTTAGGTTGCCTGCTGGAAGAGGAGGTGTGTTCAGATGGAACCTCCTGGGTTCCAGTCTGTGTCCACTGCCCCTTACCCATGTCACTGAGCATGACTGAGAAGAGTCTGGCCCCAGCCTCTTGCCCCCCACCCTTTAGCTCTTGCTGAATATTGATCATTTACCCTCTGGGGCTGCTCTTCTGCAGGCTCTCAGCCCCAGGGCTCTCAGCCTTTGCTCCTCGCAGAGCTGCTCCAAGTTCCTCAGCATCTTTGTGGCCTCTGCTGGAACTCTCTCCCAGTAGTTCCCTATCTCTCTTGAACTGAGAAGCCCAGAACTAAGCAGACATTGAGGTTTGACACTTTAACCCCAATAGAGAACACAATGCTGGCTTAACCCAGTGTGCCAGCAAACAACACACTGCACCAGCAAAGGTTAGGTAGTGCATGCTCTGACCTTCTCTTTTCCCCTTGCCCAAGAGAGAGGATGAGTTTTGATGTCATCAGATCAAGCTTTTCCAGTGCTTTCACTGCCTGAAGGGTGCTTGCAGGCTGCTGTGTGTTGCTAACCCACTAAGCAACCAGCTCAGCACCAGCATGGCTCAGAGGTGTTCACTGCCAACAGCCAAGCACAGCCTGATCAGTCCTGGGGTCTGGGGTGTCACAGAACGGTTGGGAGACACCTTTAAGATCATCAAGTCCAACCCTTACCCCAGCACTGCCAGGGCACCACTAAGCCATGGCCCTCAGCACCACATCTCCATGGCTTTGAAACTCCTCCAGGGATGGGGACTCCACCACTGCACAGGCAGCCTGGGACAGGCCTTAACAGCCCTCAAGGACAAGAAATTGTTCCTCATGTCCAACCTAAACCTTCCCTAGCACAACTTGTGACCATTTTCTCTTGTCCTATCAGCTGTCACCTGTGAGAAGAGACCAACCCCCACCTGGCTCCAGCCCCTTTCCAGGGAGCTGTGAAGAGCCAGAAGGTCTCCCCCCAGCCTCCTCTTCTCCAGGCTGAACACCCCCAGTTCACTCAGAGGCTCCTCACTTGTGCTCTAGACCCCTCTCCAGCTTCTTTGCCCTTCTTTGTATCCTCAGTCTGTGGGTCCTGGAGACACACAGGAGGGAGCAGAGCTCCAGAGTTTCCATCTGTCTATCCCAAGGGGCAGAGGACAGCTCATTTCTAGGATGTTGTTACTGTTTCTCCCTCTCCAGCCACAAGTGCAGTGCCACTCTTGTGCCAACAATTCCTGAGTGCCCCAGAGCCAGCCAGCAGCTCAGGGACCTCCCCTCCTCCATCAAGCCCAGGGAACTCCCCTCCTCCATCACTGCACAAAGCACCACTGACTCACACCCTGCTTCCCAGCCTCATGCCACCTCACTCACCTCTTGGCTCATCCTGGTTTGGATGCCATCAGCTGCCACCTCTGAGTAGGAGGCTGTGTCAGCTCCTGTGACTGCATCACCTCTGCCAGCTCATGCATTGCTCTTTGGTACTTTACACCTTAGGATGCTCCTGAACTCTCTTTGCCAGGCCCTTGATGGGAAAAAGGGAATCATTCCCATCCAGTGGCCCTAGGACAGCCTCAATCAGAAGGTGGCTCAGGTGCCCAACATATTGTGGTAGGAAGGGAAGGGGCACTAAAACCTGCCCCTGGGAGAGGGGGCAGAACCCTCAGCAATGGGTTAAAAATCCACCAGGACCATGGTGTGGACATCACCTTGAACACCACCAACATCCCCAGCCCTCAGCAGCTGTCCTCCACCCACAGCCCTTTTTTCACCCCTGCTCAGCACCTGCACACTGGGAGGACCAACACTTCCCCCTCTTCCTCCTGTATCATCCAGGGCTAGAGCAGCTGAAGCCTTCAGTGCCTGTGTGGTGCTAAGGAAGCAAATGGAGCTCCACTCTCTCCTCATTAGGAGCAATATTCATGCTCCAGTGGTCATGACCAGTTAAAAAGACTGTAATAAAAAGTCTTATTATCCCCTCACACAGACACAAAGTGGCAGAAGCACACTGCACTGAGCTGCAAGACACAGAGGAGAGGGTGCTTTGCCCCTTCCATCCTTGTACTACCTTCAAGAGAGGAAGAAATGCTGTGTGCCTGTGCCCACAGCAGTGCTGCTGTCTGTGTGTTGTTCTGAAGTACACTGATCAAGAGGACTAAGGAGCAAAGAGTGCTCAGCAGTCCATCACTTGCCTGCTCCTCCAGGGAGCTGCCAAAATGCAAAGGCCACCCACAAGAGAGAACACAAAAAGATGAAGTTCTCCATCACAGAACCACTTTGGGGTTTCCAAGGGTGACAGAAGGGCCTGGAAAATCTCTTAGCTGATACTGACCCCTTCCAAGGTGAGAGCAAAACTAGAGCCATAGGCATCTCTGCCCCAATGAGGGCACACCTGGAGTAGCAAGTCCAGTCTGGGCTCCCCAGCTCAAGAGGCAGGGAGCTACTGGAGAAAGTCCAGCAGAAGCTATGAAGATGTTGAGGGGCCTGGAGCAGCTCTGTGAGGAACAAAGGCTGAGAGCCCTGGGGCTGAGAGCAGCCTCAGAAGGGAACTTCCCACTGCTGTGGTCCAAAGAGTCCTACCCACACATTTCTTGAACACCTCCAGGGACAGCAGCTCCACTACCACCCTGGGCAATCTGTTCCAATGCCTAACACCCTCTGCCAGGTTTATCCACCCCAGAAACAGCTTCATCTCCAATGTCCATCCTTTGGTACACTAAGAAGTCCTGGCTGAGTGATGGATACCCTTGAGGAGGGGAGATTGAGACTGGAGATGAGGAAGAAATTCATCCTAGTGAAGGTGGTAAGACACTGGCAGAGGTTGCTCAGGGAGGTTGTGGAGC